>LR990930.1:5299492-5668481 GCA_905163415.1 Noctua fimbriata
CCAAATCTGATGACATCAACCGACCATCTGTCCTGAAAGCTTTTGTTGATACCCTTTTATACCACCAAGGACAAACTGAAGTACACAAAGGCACACGTGTCTCTTTGTTTGTACTACTAAGCCCGCCATTGCATTGAAGACCACGCCCGTACACTCCCCGTAGCCTTATCTCTCCACGACCAGTTAAACGAATACCTAATCCATCCTATTTCTTATTATCAAGTGACCTATTGAAAGGTCAGTAGAGGTCAGTTTAGAATGGACGAATTGAATCTAGTTGACACGCTAATGCCACGGTATCTGTGACTGATCTGACTCGGGACTCAATCTAGACCATTCTGTTTAACATGTTACAGACAGTTGATGTGCATGCGATTTTGGGCTATTAATTTAAGTGTCAATCATTGTATAATTTTATTGCATCAACATCCTTTCTAATTCTATGTTATCTTGAGCTGTTTGATTGAAATTAATGAACACCTTTTTTGTCTTGTTGTTGCAGACTGAACGGTTACGAATGTTATTAAGATTCGAGCTATGACTTGTGAGATTAATGGCTGTGATTGCATTGACTATGAATCATTGGAATGTTTGTGTTTTCTACCTTATCTATATTTGCAGGGTTCAAATCTAATACTGTTCCTATTTGTAATGGTAGGTGTGATATACTAATAAACGTAACGTGAGCTTCAAGGTTCCGTGTCGACTAGTTCTCACTTATCCGGGGCAGCGAGTGCCCTTAAAGTAATTCATCTACTTACTGAAAATTTGGAGGTCTTATTCTAAACCGTAGCTAGTGTTTCTAGTGAACTTCACAGTACTTATAGTAATTTAAGCATGTAGTTTACAACCATGCAGATTCTAGACTGATCTTCATTGCTACCCATGTGACTAGAACGATTTCTTTCTAGTCTTTCCCAGACCCACATTTCAAAGAGCCTTGTCTCAAGCCATTACAATAATTTTCTAGTATTTCACGGGTCACTAAGCTTCACCTACTCGTTTACTGCTTTCTTCACAATTGTGAGCAGAACAATGATGGGACGAAGAGACAACTGTGGGCAGAGTTTACGGACATTCCGTGACAAATTGGTTCCTGCCATTGTCTAGTGTCGCTACCGTGAACTCAGGTTTACTCGATCCCGTATGATGTGTTACGGATTCCCACGGTACAGCACATCACATGTAAGTGTGAGCATATTGTTCATTCAAGCTGAATCTTTTGTATTGGTGCAACGTTGTCTATTTTGTTTCAATACGGTCTAGTTCGGGTGACGGTGCTGTATCTGTTTTGTGACCTGTGGATGTGTTTTCTAACAGTATTGTTTTGTATTCGAACATATAAATATTGAAGCGTTCCTATCTAGTGTGCTGTTTTGTTTACGAACAAATAAATATCGAAGAGTTTCAGCAGAAATTCCTCAGCAAAATATGTCACGAACAAACGCTCTGCCGTTACACAATTCAGTAATGCGGAGCAAAATGAGCGTTTATAGTCGTTTTATTCTCGACACGTCAACACTTTCATACAAAAAGGTACAAGGGGAATAGCGGAATCCCCTAAGTAGAGCGACAAATTTAGCCTTTTCATTGTGTCATTATATTTAAATGCAGCGGGGTGCCGCCACATTTTACCGAAAAATAAAATCACCTGTCGTACTAGTGTCAAAGGAAAATGCTTTACAATGACAAAACCTCAGAGGGCACTTTCGTGTGGCAAGGTGAAAGGACCATTTTAAGTTCCGCTTAAATAGAGAGATAATTTGGAGGTGAATGTTGTGACATAAATTTGGATCGTGGCAGTATGGAGATAAAGAATATAATGGCGTGCGAGAACGTTTTACTGGACAAAAGAGTAAGTAGTTGGATTAGGGCAAGGGGAAACACGGTGTCAGCTACGTTTTGTTTGTATTGTCCTCGACTTACTTTGATATGAGTTGAAATCCGAAAGCCACTCGTGTAATAGTTATTCATTGCTTCAGGCTAAAGTTCAACCAATGTGACTGCTGTGAAGTTATGAAGATTGCATTGGGAGTTAGGGATTGAGTCAATTCCATGCAGTACCTCGTTGGAAAACTTTTTTAAAGATTAAAGGAACCCTCTTCTTTGATTATCAAGAACCACATCCAATGATATTATAATAAAAGATACGCTACGTTTAAACTGAGCGGCGTTCAAATATCGTTGTTGTTTCGACTACAATACTCCGACTCGATAATACGGAGTGTATGATAGCTATTGCGATTGAAGTACTTAAATTACGACAATTGTCTGAATTTGTCTGCCACAATTTTCGCGCGCTAGTGCGCTATCTACCTCTTTTTAACCGATTTTTTATTTATAATAACAGTGCCCAGTATCAGTCTAAGATGAAATCGTTTATAGTTATTAACTATGCAAATTGACTTCATTATTTCGTAGACAAATTGAAGTTTTTCCTGGTTGTTTTTTATTCAAAAAGACAGCTCCAGTTTTGCGACGCAACTAAAAAAAAACTGTGGTCTCGGGACATTTACCAATCAGACACGGTAATTACGACCGGTCACGTTTTCAATATGAACTGTCATTATGATGGCAAATTAAATTATGTGGCCACTCTCAAAAAATAAAATTCAAAGTGGAAATAATTTTCTGAATATATTTTAAGTATTTTATTGACACATTTTAAAGAATTATACACGGTGAATTTTAATTTAGAAATCGTTTTGAATGTAGAGGTGTAATTTAATTTTAATAATTTCGAAAATATGATTTTTAAGTTAGTTTAATAATGTCATAAATGAACGACTTAAAAATTCATCAAATGAATTAGAGGTAACCGAATATTAAACTTTTTATTATTTTCTCAGTAGCGCCTACTTGATACTCCTTTTCAAACTTTCAGCTTAGTATCACCACTTTTAAATATCTATCCTGAAAGCCGAGTGCAATTAGACAAAAGTTAATCAAAAGGTGGAACGAAGTTTATAGTGGTCGGATTTCCATGCCTTCATTAACACAGATGTTTTAACTTTCTTCTCCACGCCTCTAGGAACTCAATAAACAGAGTCCCATGGAAATCGGACCACTATAAACTTGCAGTCAACCATATGGCTAAATTTTTTTCGTCACGTGTTCCTTTTCTTTCATTAGTCTCCTTTTATGAGAAAGGACTGGCCGAAAAACACCTCAAGGGTCTGCTAAATCCGAAGTCTCCAATTTAGAATTACCATCACCTCTGTGTCTGTTACGGCATATCTTCGTGACAGCGAATCTTAAACTATTTACCAAATTGTTGTTGTGGAAAGTGACTTAGAATAACTGATTCCAGAAATAAACACAATTTCATTTCCGAAGGCTACGCTTATTTAAATAAAACGAAACGTTCAACAAAGTAGACAACATAACCGTCTAGTTTCCAACAGATCTGCGATAGAGCGCAAGGTGTACGTAAGCTCGACTGGCGCAAACGGGTTACCATATCAAGTGCCTACTGGTCGCCTAGACCACTACTTACTTGCTCCTATTTTATGCCAACTTAGTACTACATTGTGTTTATTCAAATCCGAAAGCTTGACGCTATCGCCACACCCCGTTACTTGAATAACTAGAATCTGTACATGCAACTCAGCAGTTCAGTGAGGAAACTTTTACAGTTTGTGAGGTAAACATTCTGAATCTTAGGTTTGGTGATCAACGTGACCTCACATTGATCGCTAAACCTAAGTTTAACTGGGCCAAAATAATGTAGCTTACTAGACGAACGTGTATCTTCGATTCGAAAATAAGAAGCTGGTATAAGATGGAAGTGCCAGGGTAGCCCGCGAAATCCAAATTTTCTTAGGGTTTTTTGCAATTTGCAGGTTAGTTTCAGGCTATATGTAAAACAAAATACGATTTTAATGACTATTTCATGAAAGAGTCATTCAATGGGATTATATGAACTTAGAGGGTTGTATTGATGAGTTTAATGACTATAACTCTGTAAAGCCATATTTGTTACAGTCGCGAATCATATCTTAATCAATATACAACCTGACACTGACCTGTAAATTGCAAAAAACGTTAGAGAATTTGGGGTACCCTGGCGCCTCCACCTTAAGGCGTCTAGATTTTTGTTTTTCTCTAAATGCATGGTTAAATATAGTTGGTAATAAACATTACCACGTAGCATGTTATTGACATAAACATCTGTAATTTAGTACCTCTTTTGATTAAACTAAAAGTAATCAAGCATCGTTCCTGTGGACTAATTAACGGAAGCTTCTAACCTCCGCTTACATTACTCGCAGAGTTTCTCAAACACCTTCAAGAAGCCGCTAATTGTAGTGCATTTGTGATCGAAAGCCATTTCTAACGCAAAAAGCTTAATTCCCTAGTTAATGACACTTAACTGCAGACACGACGAACTATTGGACGTCGGCGGTCGACAGTTGTGAGACGTCGTGGTTTTTACCTTTGATTGCGTTTTCTTAAAACGGCTTTTGCTGTGTAGCTGTTACATTTAATTGTCAATGCGCCGATTGAGATTATAGATTACACATTGCTGTTTTGAAAGCTGCTCGATTGATGATAATGATGATTGGAGGAGATTTCTAAAACCACTTCATTCTGGTATAATCAAAGGTGTTCTTCTGAAAGCTCTGAATGATGCGCGTGTATGACTAGATGTTTGAACGTGGACGAGGCGTAATGATACTCCCTTGTAAGAATTGTAGCAGGTGACGGTCTAAAGTTTTTGACTACCTCCATAGAAACAGGTGTGGTTTTATTTGAAATCTCAATTCTTTAAGAAGCGTTAAGAAGTGAAGCGAAGCTTTAAGAGAAGTTTGTGAGAGATTGGCCGGAGAAAACCGCACGGAGAGAAGAGTGCAAGGCTATGGGGGAGGTCTTTGTCCAGCAATGGGACAATGTAGGCTAAGGAAAAAACAAAAAAATTTAAGAGACGTAAAAATAAGTCTAAACTTACGTAATAACGTATACCATTAGGTAGTTTACATTTCGAAACAATTAGATCTCAAATGCCAATCGAATACGAACGCCTAAAGATAATTACTATATTTTAAAACAACACATATCAAAGACCTCGTCCAGTCCGAGTGACTTATCACCACAATCAATTTGCTTTCTTAAACCTGTCCATTTGTTTAATGGCTCGGCTATAGACAGTGCACCAGCTAAATGTTATCAGCCATTGTCAATCTCTTCGCGTGTTTCTAAAGTAGCCGTCCATACTGCCGTACTTGACTATAAAGCCGCCCATCCACTGTTAGTAGATGGTAGGATGTACAGACGCAAGCACATCAAGCTATTACTACAATCTGTCAAATTTCTTTAATAGATTTCAACTTTATTGCTAAAGCATTAGGTTCAAGGTTGATTGGGACAATTTTACAGTTTCAGGTAGCTTGTTCTCTGACATCTGCATCATCACCATTACCTTATCCAAATTTATTTGCGGTTTGCTCAGCATGTCTTCTTCTTCCATACTCGTCATATTATCAGTCACCTCCTTGCTTTCCATATCAGCGTTCACACAGTCCATCAATCATTTGTCCATTCATCTTTCTCTACTCTTCTATATGCATCAATTTCAAATTAATATGATCGCTATAAACATTATAGTAAGGTTGCTGTTGACGTGCTGCCACTGACAAGTCTGTAAAAACCGCAATAATCTTTATTTTAGTTCTAATAAGGTTGCTAATGGTGCCGCTGTCAGAGGTGATTATTGTGGAAGGCCTAAACCTGGAGAGGTTTGCCATGTTAGCTACTCGATCCATTTGTTTGCCAGTATCCATGCGTACTGTGGCCGTAGATCGTAGTGGACCATCCCCCTTACATTTTTATACAAAACGAAGCTAATAGAAGCGTATCTTAGCCGTGGGCTGCTGTGGAACTACACCTTAATAATATGTTCCATTTAAGCACGGAATTTGGACAGAGATGTTGTGATAACCAACTTGACTAATGCATTACGTTTTGATGTGGCATTACTGTATTATTTATTACTCTATTTGTTTTTTTTTTAATATTCAGTTATTTAGCGCACGGATTATCTGAGATCTTGATAGAATATGCCATGTTAATGGAGACATAAAAAGTTTGTTTATGGATGTTTAAAAAGCAAGATTTATGATTTTAAACGTAGAAGGCGGTTCCAGATATCAAAACTTTTAAAGCGACTAATCACAGCCGTTTTATTACAGGTACTTTGCGCTGCTGCTTTTAATAAAAAAATATGGGACTAGAAAACTAGAATCTGATAAATCTAAAACTTTGACAATAATCCCTTTATTTGAAGAACCTAATAAACCCAAGCCTTCAAAACACTAGACCGACTAATAGAAAGTGTCAGGAAACATAAGGCGGTGTAAGCAATGTCATTTAAACCCCATAACTGACACTACCACACTACCAACCAAACAAACAAAATCAGGTGCACGATTGAACAACTCAAGATAAGGGCTAAGAAAACAGCCATAAGGGTGGCCTCACTCCTTAGTTAGATGTTATTGACTCGCGCACCAACCAATGAGCTGCGCCCGCGACGGCAGGTGCGCAGACGCACAGAAGTGAAGCGACAAGAAAAAAACTTTAAGCGGAACGTTTATAAATAGCGCCAACGATGCATGTTACCCTTTCAAGAGCCTGTTTGCAAGAAAAAAATGTTTAATAATTAACTTTGGTCGAGATGGTTTTAATAATACGAAGAGAATATTGATAACTCGAAATTAAATGTGTTTGGTGTGTGCTGGGTTGACTTTTGTTTTTGTTTTGTGTTGGTGCTACTACACTATTACAGAAAACCTTGCCTGGATAGAAGACTATTGAGTATGACATTCAGAAGATGCTGGTGATGTTGATGAAATCCAGATTAAAGTGACGGATCACAGCTAAATCCACTTTGTATGTATAGTCTACGACAATGGTATGCTAGAGATATTTCGTCAGTCATCATTGATTTTAATCTTTTAGGAACTGATGGACGCTACCGAAAACGCCAAACTAGTAGCTCAGTTCTGGGCTGACACAATTTTGATTGCCATCGGCACACTAAGAAGAAGATCTTTTAGTCAGTATGTATGATTATCCTCGACTATGATTATAAACTGCCTCGTTGGTTTGGTCTAGTGGTCGCAAGCTCGGCTGCTGAGCTTGAGGTCCTGGGTTCGATTCCCAGGTTGGGCAAAGTATTATTGGGTTATTGGGTTTTGTCATCGGGAATTTTTCAGCAGCAGCCACGGAGTCTGGATTTGTGCCCGGTTGATGGAAATAGGCTCGCTCCCTATTACATGGAATTTAAACATAACTGACGAAATGTGGGTGTACTATCAAATACACGTCTGCCTAACCCTTTGATGATTACAGACGTGATGTTATGGTATGTATGTATGATCATCAGATACTTCACTGGAAGGATTTGATTATCTGATGAGCCGTATCTCATTGAAACATTAAACAAACCCTTTAATCTTCTAACATCTAGCTGTTGTTCTATCATTGACTAGGCATTGTTAAAACCATATTGAATCTTACCATAGGTAACTTCCTTCTCTCTCAAAATCATGTAGATACTAAAAATATATTAAAAAGTATAAATAAAAATAAAAGCCACTCAGTCCCATTCACACACACAAACACAGCACACACACACTCACACACACATTTTTGTCCATACACACACACACTCACGCACGATAGCAATTTACAAATTAATAATGTTACAATACTTCCATTTGCACCGCACCACACTTCTAATGGTAGCTCGATCACGGTGGTGACGGAAGTAACTGGTGCTTATAGTACAGGAGTCCTCCTAGTTTAAACCCAGTTGCATTTGTCTTGTATCTTGCCACTAAGTTATAGTCTAATTTAAGGTACAATAATTGTAAAAGTCTTGAACAATAAATATTGTTTATATCATAAGCATCTCGATGACTGCGCAGAAGGATTCGTTTACATACCTAACAAGAAGTCAATGAATAAATAACTCTTAGCCCTCTTTATTTAGTTATGTTAATTGTTTTATCAGAAGCGGCATCGTCAAAGCATTGTACGTATCTTCATTCTGAATCTGGTCCAAGCCGAAATCTTCATTCACCGATTCTTTTTGCTTCGATCGTGTTTACATAATGTATAACGTTAAATGCAGTGAACGAAAAAGCGAATTCTGCATCTTAAAGATTGATAAGAGCTGAGATAAAATGGCTGACTTTTTCATTCGCATTATTGATACTTAGATCGATTTCATTGATTGTAACAATCTTCAAACACTGTTTTAAGCTTTCACGGTATACGACTAAACTTATACTGTCACTTACGGGATATCTTCCGTGATTGTGTTTTTTTTTTTGTAACAATATTTTCATCAACAGTAACATAGGTACTCTTTTTGGCCTAACCACAGACAAAAATAGCGTAGCCTTTCCACAACATAGACAAAGGGCGATTCGTACCAGTAGCAATACAAGAAAATCCTGTTATGAACAGGTGCTCTGTGTTTATGACCATCATATTTTATAACTGGATGGCTGGTTGCGATAAGAGTTGTGGGTTTCAAAGAAAGGTTCAAGGTTTTATGGTGTATCAAGGTCTGGACTGTATAAATATCGTAAATTAAAAATTTGTTAGCATTCCAGTGATAAAATGGCAGGTGTTTGGAAGAGATTCTTAAGAAAATAACTCTGTGGAAGGTCTTCGAAAATGCTACCGAAATATTCAAAAATATTTAGTTCAGCGGCATTGTAAAGTAAAAGAGGTCACTATCAGCTAAATCTCGAACTTGTCCACCGTTCATAAACTAGCTACTGGTCGTAAAAAACATGAAACGTGAAGTACGAGAAGCATTCCTTGGCCAGTTGCCGACGTCCACGACGACTGTCAAACGACGATAAAATCTGATTGAAGAAATCGTTGGCATTGGAATTGACCAGCACGACCAGAAGCCTTCCGAAGTTATTTGATTAGTAATCAATGTGACAGTAAAATCATTCTTTTCCAATAACTTTTAGAATGTTTTCCAACACCAAAATAAACCGCATATTTCAGGAGATCGTAAAAGTAACGCGGCATACCGCCGTGGTTTATGGGAAACGGTTTAATCCAGAATGCACATAAAATTAAATCAAGTTTTCCAAGTACGAGCACTCAAAAATCATCGAGTGAAATCACTATTATTCACAAACAAGATTCGCGGTATCGAGACGTTCAATCACTAAGATGTCAATCCCATTGTTGTAATCTTTAATCAATATATCATTCGTGAACTGGTTTCCTCTGCAGCTGATATGGTTTTCTAATAGGGCCTATTGTCTTCTCACGTCTGGCATATGTAACCGATCCTCATTGTGTCCGTGTTATTGTTTTCTTGCGTGAGCCCGCTATAAAAAATTGTGAGTTAGTTTTTGTTTGACACGTCGCGTCGTATATCTATACGTTTTATTGGCTTTCGATTGTTACAGGCGGGGAAAACCATTTTAATGATGTCACCACGGATTTGGAGCTTGATTCACACTACAGTGCCAGAAGACCTGAGAACTACCACCTACTGATGAAACAAATCGATGACAAATACTAGGAATACAGAAACTCCAATAATAATAATTAACCGAACGGCTGACACAACTCGTCATTTTGCTGTCCCAACTTCCCAGTTTTAATTTAAACTTTTAATGATAAATTACAACTATAATCAGCGAACTCGAAGGCTTCCCATATAAAGTGCAGTTTTAAATAATGTTTGCATCCCACCAATTTCCTGTGACTCAGCAGATAAGCCGGGGTCCCTCTTTATTATTTTATAGTCCATAAATAACTTGCAAATTGCTTTCTTAATTAGACGCGGGAACCGGTTCGGGAGTCCGTTCAATTTTTGCTTATTTTAACGTAGTGAGTAGGTACATACTTGAAGAATTTTAACAGGCATCGTAATTCAAAAGGACTTGCATTATCTTAGACTTTAACATAAGCGTTTTCAAGTTTCGGAATTTATTTTGTGCTACTTTTATTTGCGGTTCGTTAATATCATTTGCAGAAAATAAAAATAATTTTCCTCATAACACCTTCTGTTTGCAGCAGATGTCAGCACTGGGTAATATTAGGTACAGTCCTCCCGTATTATAGGAGCACAATGCCCAAATATGAACACGACATTATTGTTACCAATGGGTTACAAATTTTGGAGTCATTGTGTCCTAAGACCCGCAATAACAGACAACTAAACGTCTTAATAACGGCTAACTGACCAAAATTACTATTCGCGTAGGTTTATACGACTTAATACCTAGTATCATATTCATACTTTTCCGAACAGCTCGCCTTTCACCTTTCAAAAGCTCCAAACGCTCCCGCCCACGATTCAATAAAATTCACACAAAATATCAACAAGTGGGCGTTAATTACATTAATCTAAGGCAACTCACAGTAAAAAATCCCGTTGTTTTGTTTATTACGATCTGATAGAGTGAACGGTAGCTGTGAGAAGGGGCCTTAGTACTAGAGTTTACGGCTGATCTATCAACTGATAGGTGAAACTCACTATAGTTAGGGAACACTCAATTTTTAACGAATATATAATTAAGAAGAGCCTGTGTGGTAATCTGAGAGATTTTATTCGTTGTGTATTTAATTTTAATGGTTAAAATTTTAAGGTTTCGTGAGATATGCAAAATAGGTTGGGTAACGAGACACGATGTAACAAGAACTCATGTAGAAAAACTTTTATTGCTCTTGTTCGGGAAAGTCAGTTTTTGTCCACTATCACACCTCTTACAATATTAACAGTGTAATAAGGTTTATTTTTTTCTTTACTGACCACAAAACCTATAAACTGCTCATAAAGTCTAAAGCTACAAAATTAACTGAAAACTTCTAATTAAAAATTTCGCACCATTCATAATGAGTTTTAATAACTCAACTTTGTGAAAATAAACGCCTTCCTGGTACTAATTGCTTTTAAACAAAGGCCTGTAATCAAAAAGAGTAATATTACAAATAAGGTGAAAATTCAAGGAAAAGTCGTTACAAAGAAAAATATGCTCGGAGATAAAAGATAAGGGCGAAGTATTAATGTTACAAGACGGTCTGCTACTTTATATTTTTTTATTTTAAGCTGGAGAACATTTCATTCATAGAAATATACGTTATTTCGTTTTTTTAGTAAAAGTCTAAGGTTTTGTTCTTTGACTGAAACTTTCATACACACATAACATCTCGCCTATAATCCCAGAAGGGTTAGGCAGAGGTGTACCTAAAGTACACCCACATTTTGCCAGTTATATTGTTTTTTTTTTAAATCGCATGTAATTGGGGCGAGCATATTGCCATAACCCGGACACGAATCTAGACACCGTGGCTGCTACTGAGAAATTCCCTGATGGAAAAACCTAATAAGAGTATGCCCGACCCGGGAATCGATCTCAGGACAGTCAGGACCAGAAGACTATACGCAGAAGTAGCGATTGCGACCTCTCGACCAACGAGGCGGTCATGTAAGAAATGTTCTTAAAATCCTTTCTAAATTTGGTCAAATGACATTTCAGCATTTAATATAAAATCATCTTAGACCTGAGCAATGGCGCCATCCCATACACACGTACAAAATGATTTCCCGTCTTACCGTTTTAATTCCATGAACAATTTATTATGAGTAGCGTTCACTTCAATATCCATTCGGGCCGGCTCACCTTTTTATCGTTGCATCGCTTTTTGCCGAGCATCGTCGGACCTACCGACAATACGCGGCGCGTGACAGCCCGCGGGTGCGCTTTGCGCCTATCTCGTCCCAACTACTACAAAAAGAAAAAGAGAAAAGGATAACGCAATAAGAACTCTGTCCTAAACCCTTAAAGTAGCTTTTTCTTTGGCGCAGTCCAAAGAAACTATAAACGTTAAAACGTAAAACCGTTCCGGGTTACAAACACAAATTGAACCTTATCGCGTTAAGTTTAGATGGCATTTCAGATGATGGGTCGTTTTAAGGATTTGTTGTCGTGTGACGAAATGATCGGGCGCTTGGCTGTAATAAAACGACACAATGGAACGGTCAACGTGTCTCGTGCCACTATTTCTGTACGAGTCAAAGTCAGGCATTTTTTGTAGGTGTGGCGGGGTGTTTTTTGAGTTGTTCGGAATCACGTAGTCAGCGTGATTCACAATGCAGCGGAATGAGCTCCCAGTGGACGTTTTATAATTCACTATGATGTCAGTACACTGACCCGTATACACTGCCTACTGGAGACTGGAACTGAACAGGAATTCCGTATTCACAATCTCTTCATGTTTCGCTCACCTCGTCAGTTAACGGAACTCGTTTAAGTACCTCAAGCTTCGTTATTTACGACTCAATGGAAATAGACTAAAATGCTGTTCAAGAAACCTGCAAAAACATTTTAATTTTGTTTTTCCGAAAATAAATCAGACTTATTAGAACGAAGCTACTTACATTAACCTAACTAAAGTAACTTAGTTATCTAATTAGAGAATTTTCGTTTTTTACTAAAGAAATATTTTCTCAAAAAATTTCCTCATCCCCTAAATTAACTCCGTTCCTATACCTCATCTTGAAAATTTAATATAAGGCAGCACGATAAAGCAAGGAGTTTCATTATTAACGATTTAATTAAAATTTTGGTATATTGGTACTATATAGTTATGAGTATCTACGTTAAAACCACCGGTTTCACTAAGTGAAACTTGGTAGAAAGGTTTCAGAGGAGCTAGTTTCAATATTAGTAGCTATATTTAGTTTGAAGCTTCGGAAATTAAACTCTACAGATACTTATTATGAGACACATCTGAGAAAACTGAAACTTACTGAGAAAGGTAGTGTGACACGATCTTCTGGAAGCTGAATCTTAGAAAATAACTAAACTTTTTCCTGCGACTTCGCTCGCTTGATGATTGAAAAATTATCCCATGGGAATGTACCATCAACTCATGACCTAGCGGTCCACCGTGGTCTACCTGTAAGTGCATCAAAATACGTTCAGCTGTTGAGGCCTGAAAAAGTACCAGACTGCCAGACAGTACTATAATGTTTTGCATTTATAATATTAGTACGGATAAATAGAAAAGTATTATTATGACAATAAGATTAGAAGAAGACCAAAGATACGATGGATGGATTGTGTGAATGATGACATGGTTAGAAAGGAGGTGACTGCTGAGCTGCCGAGTAATAGAGAAGTATGGAAGAAGAAGACATGCTGCTCCGAACACAAATAAATTGGGATAAGGGCAGGAGAATGATGAGTTATTTTATAAAAGAACATGCTTTTTTAAAATGGTGATGATGGTATAACGTGTCTACAAAGTTTCGTGTCCGTGCTATCAACCGTTGAGGGGTTCTCTCGCGAAGAGATGATCCTGGCTGCAGGCTCAAGATATATCTGCCATAAAAATGTATTGTCACCAGAACCATAGTTGTGTGCAAAATTTCAGCTCGATCGGTTGGGAGGAACTGGATTGAAATTCAGTTGCAAGATTAAACTAACTATAGACCGACCGCTTTAATGAGTCCTCGCGAAGGTATCAATTCAAATGGAATATTCTGAAGGTTGATCATATATTAGTTCAATTAGTATCGTAATACCTACGTAGATTATTGTTAATTTAAAGCAAAGAACCTGTGGGATATTGTTAGGACTTTGTGGACGTTTAATATGCATTTGCCACATGCAAGGTGGAGGACTCATTTAAGAGGTCGGTCCATAACAAGGCAAGCCAAATAAAAGCTTTATCATCATCATGATTATTAAGAAATGTGCAAACACCAAGCAGCCATGGAAATGCACAATCTTAATGCTCAACCCCGTGCAAAACTTAAACTCAACACCAGTTCTCATAAAAGTTTAAATCAATTGCAAATGTTTATCAGAATATCTTGAACTTTCATCCGAGTTCTGAGTTCAGAGTCCCTAGCGAGTTGTAGATGAAGGTTTATTATAAAAGGATTTCTCATGGCTGTGCTGGACAGTAGAAACGTTGCAGGGACAGTTTCACTCCCAATCGAGATGAAATTTGCATTCTGCGTGCTGAAGTCGCCGCGGGCCGACTGATTTAAATAGAGCGTTGATAGGGTGTGGTGCAAGTTAGAGAATATTGGTTTGTGGACCGCACTGTGGATTTGTAGACTTTTGAGTCTGCATTTGGCGTGCCCAGTTGTTGGCAATAAGCTCGCCCCTTATTAGATGGCACTTAAACATAATGAGTGAAATGTGGTTCGGAAAAACAGATGTGATGCGAAGACTTTTACTATAAGATGTAGTATAAATATTATCTAAATTCTAAATGCCTTGAAAAGTTTATGCAACAGCAGTTCTAAAATATTGTGAATATATCTTAATCAGCCTCACAAGCGCGTCTGCTGAGCATGAGGTCATAGGTTCGATTCCCAGGTCAGGCAAGGTGTTATTGGGTTTTTCCATCAGGAATTTCTCAGTAGCAGCCACGAAGTCTGGATTTGTGCCCGGTTGGCGGCAATAGGCTCGCCCCCTATTATATGGGACTTAGCGAAACTGGAGAAATGCGGGTGTACTCATGTACACCTCTGCCTAACCCTTCGGGGATTACAGGCGTGATGTTATTTTATGCTCTAATCTTTTTAGCGATATTACTATAAAACACAATATGCGTAAGTACGTACCTCTACCATCATCATGAAACTAATAAATAACTACAAAATATGAAGGTACTCCCTATAACGTCATTATAAAGGGTGTAAATAGACCCTTAACATAGCCGAAAGGCACTTGTTCTCCCCGTCTTTTTGTGATCACATTGTTGTTCTAGACCATACCTGGGAACCTTCTAGTTACGGAGATATTGGGGGGTCAAAGATCCAACATTTTCACAATTTTTTTTTTTAAATATATGTTTTTAATGTAAGATTTGTACTTTACACATCTCCACGACCCCCGTACTATTCAATCCATCCATCAGCACAATGCTTTGAGTGCTTTCCATCGAGCAAAACGTGATTTTTCACCCAAAAAAAAAAACGATTCCCAGCAATAATTTATGCGTAAAGTTACTTATTTTTATGTACAGAATACTTGATTGACGGCTATGTGAAGGCTCTGTTTACACCCTGTATACTCCTTCGAATAATAAGCCCAGGTTTGATGTTGTTGTTTGTTGTGTTTTAAAACGTTTAATCAAAAGAATGTAACTCAGCGACGTAGTTCTCTCTGAAAGGCACAATACTCAAACACCTGGAATAGGAACAACTATCTATTGTAGCCCAAAAGTATTTAATTCCAGGTAGGATTGATCGCTCAGCCACTATACAACATTAGTTTTAGTATATGCGAAACTTGATACACGTGTCTAGTATTTTTAAGTAAAGAATTTCAAAACTGTATCATGAAAAATCACAAAGTTATAAGCTTGTTCTGTTATCTAGTTGTCCGCACAAAATCGTTGTCACCACGCAGCGCGCGCCTCCAGCGTCGTCTTGAGCTCATTGATAATAATAATTTGGCAGTAGGTAGCTAAATTATTGCGATAGGTACTTAAAGTCGCTCGGTGTCCAACTTTTAACTTTTTAAAATATTATTGGGACAAATTATAACATGGTTTAAAAATTATTGGAATCGATTCAGTTACTTATTCTGAACAAACTATATTCAGGTTTCGCATATACTAAAAATAATGTTGTATTGACACTGACCATGGTTGTAAAAAATCTATGCTAAATACTTTATCTATAAAAAAAAAAAAATTGTAGTGTCTGATTGTAATTTCAAAACAACAGCTTTTTACCTACTGAATACATTTGAAAGTATATACGGTACCTATAACAAAAAAACATTTTTCAACGATTCATTCATTCAACGATTTTGACGGGACTTTTAATGACATAGCTGACGTTATAAGAAGTAACTTAGGCTACTTTTATTTTGGAAAAAGGATTAGGGTTCCGTGAAAAAAAAATCTTATTCTTATTCTTTATTGCATACAACATAAGAGAAATACATAATTAAAACATTAAAATTATGAAAAAAAAAAATTAAAAAAAAAACTTTCACTCTCAAAACTTAAAAACAAACAACAACACAATAAACAAACAAATAATCAAACAAACAAACAAAACAAACAAACAAACAACAAACAACAAACAACAAACAACAAACAACAAACAACAAACAACAAACAACAAACAACAAACAACAAACAACAAACAACAAACAACAAACAACAAACAACAAACAACAAACAACAAACAACAAACAACAAACAACAAACAACAAACAACAAACAACAAACAAAACAAACAAACAAACTCAAACTCAGAGAGAGTTTGAGTTTGTTTGTTTGTCTTCCTCAAATTTTCAGCTTTTTCTCTTCGTTTTTTCTCTTTTTCTTCTTTTCTTTCTTAACTTTTTTTTCTCTTTTTTTTCTATTTTAATCTTTTTTTTTGCAAAGATTCCTTGAAATTGTTTATAAAATCTGATTCAGAGAGAGAAGTAATATTTTTATAATAATTTCACGTGGACAGCTAGTTTTTTTCATATAAAAACGCTATCTCCTATAACTTCGACCGCTGATCAGCACGTAACAGCTGCTCAACCTACCACTATCGAGTCATGGAACACCTTTCTAATGCTAATAGAAATTCTCGGACGTCGGCAGACAATGTGCCTAGATTCAAATAGTTATACACGTAGCAGTTAGTACTAACTTCCAATAGAGAACTACTAACTATCTGGTACGAATTTCCATATAAAATGAACCTAGTAGAAAGTTATAGATAGGATAGGTTTAGATATTTTGTACCACAATGTTCGATTCAAGTTACGAGCATATTATTGAGAACTAGCTTTTGTCCGTGGCTTCGCTCGCGTTAATTTAGAATTTGACGATCAATTCGGGTTGTATTCTGGTTGTAATAATATAATTCCATCATGATTCGAAAGACATGTGGCGCCATCTATTATCAAAAGAACGTTATTGTTGTTTTCCTCGGGAACAGTACTTTTTTTCGGGATGAAATGTACACTATGTCGTTTCTGTACACCTGACAACGTTTATGCAAAATTTCAGGATCCTCGGTTAAGTGGTTTAGGCGTGAAAAGGGAACAAACAAACAAAGTTACTTTCGCATTTATAATATTATAGTTAGGAAGTTAGGATACCCCGCACTGTTCCGGGTTTGGCTGTTTGTGCATGTGAGTTTAAATGTTTGTAAACGCACCCACGATACAAGAGAATTCCTTATGACGGGAAAATAAAAAACAATCACTTAGAAAGTCAGTGATCACAAGATTGTAAACAGCTATAAGTAAACTTCTAGATTTACTTCGGCATTACATACAAGACATAACATCATCAGAGTACAGGCGTACTCTCCGAAGTGTAAGGCAGGGGTGTAGTTACCTATTTACATTACATCTACATTTCAACATTTTATGTTTTTTAAGTCCCATGTGGAACAAGTATCAACCGAGCATCAATCCAAAATCTGCGCTACTACTGCGAAATTCTGAATGGAACCTATACTCAGCAACGGTGTTTGCGACCACTAACTGAGGCAGTTAGAAATCCTTTATGCGCTTCATAAAGACATAAACACAGCTTACATATCATAAATTAATACATAATATATCGCGCAACCCGCGCCGGTGTCTCATTGTATGTAGAAGAAGAACAAGAAACAACTTTCGAAGACCACGCAGGGACATAGTTCATATCACAAGGCAATAAACCAGAAACCTCTAGCTCTGAACAAACAAACTCATCAAAATTCGCGTCCAATCTTCAAATGCATAAAATTACATGAACCGTCCTCAATTCCCAAATATAGTTAGTACCACGTACAATGCAATCCCTGCTCTGAATCCAGTGCAAATAAATCAACACGGTATGAGCGTAGACGAAAGTTTGTTCACACATTCGTCATACCGATTTATGGGTGAGAAATGCTGGGGGACGTAAATCATAGGAAAGTATGGCCCGCTTAGTGCATTAACTAGGAGCAGTTCGAGATGACAATCATATTCATGGGATTTGTTTTTCGGTCACATTGAATAATTAAATCTTGGGGTATGTAGTCGTTTTGTTAGTTCAAATAGAAGTATACTCTAATTTTATAGATCCTGTCGTAATGGGAGCACTCGTCTTTAGGGAAAAAGGATAAGTCCTTTGTTTAGTAGCTATTTAGTATCTTCTGCGGCGCTGCGTAGACGTTAAATCTAATTTTAAATTTGACCATATCCAACTTGCAAGGGACGTATATTTAAGAAGAAGGCTTGCTGTAACTCCGACTATTTTTATTAGAAGTGCTCGATCAAACCAAAATAGACCTCAACTTGGTACCTTACGTACTATTATACCATTACTACAAGACTATCTACTCATACAGTGCTTGACGTTAACAAAACCAACCGCACTTCATTAGTATGTCGCCTGTCACTTATCACTCTTTTAATTATAAAACAGCTTGATAAATTCACGACCCTGTAAAACAAGATCTTAACAACAAATTACAAGACTGCATTGCGTCAGGATGAGTTTGGTCCAATGGGCTGTAAGCTGGCAACAATAAGTTTTGGACCCTCCACCATTGTGTAAAGGTAGTGGCTACCGCAAGTGTAACGTGGTTGGAGCACCCTGGCGTACCTTGGCGCAAGTTCCTCACGTAGGCGACGAACAACGAATCCGGAATACGAAATCGCGCTTGACAGTGTTACCAGAGATAATGACAGGTTTTGGAGAAAATATGCGTCGCCCACAAATTCATGGTTATGAGATAAGATGATAGATATGAATGGTCATAACTGAATAGGAGTATATGTGTGTGCTAACAGGAAAAAGATCAAAATGTTGAGATCAGTGAACTGAGAACCAGATTCAGTGGTCACTAACTCTAGGGTAGTGCTAGAAATATTGCTGCTAGACTCAATCAAGTCAGATAAAGTTTCAAAACTGTTCTATCACCTGTATAGGAATTTGGTAAGTATTTCCAGGCAAAAAGAAAAACAAGAATAATTCTTTGAATTTATTACTTACAAACTAAATAAAAATTCCACGTGCTTATTGAAATTAATTGCTGAATAATATAATTAAAAATACAGTTTCATCGGAGCCGTTTTCTCGCCAGTATAGTCAAGTCAGTCAGGTCAGTCATCAATCGTAGGAGTCAATAAGTCTTAGAATACAACGTAAGTGGGTTCAGTAGCAACGCCACAGGTGTTGTCCCTGGCGGAGATGTACATGTACCCGCCGATGCCCCACTGTGGGCCCCAGGAGTTCTTTAGGATCCAGAAGGTGTCACCATCACGCTCGCCGTACCCGACCAAAGTCACTTCGTGGTTCAGATGGAGCTGGTTGCTAGAAAAGCAAATAGTCAAACATTAAGTTAGGTTTCCAAATCATTCATCATCACTCCATTTTTGGGGTTCCATAGTCGACGAAATCCTTATAATTTCGTTTTACACAAGACATTAAAAAAATGCTTCATTAACTAATATGTCTAACAAAACTAAATTGTCTATAGGTAAGAAACTGAACATGCGTTTATTTGACTTTAAAACTCGATCTAGTAAGGCGTTTAATCTGTAGATTCTACTAGCTGTGCCCGCGGCTTCGCTCACGTGACCGCGTATTCTTTTGGCATTGTCAGGAACCATTACATGGAAACGTGAAGTCGTAGTATATTCCTAAAACCCTCAACAAAAAATATATAGATTATGTAGTAGATAATGTATTTATTGCCTAAGATGTTCTCTAAAATAGGAACACAAACACTTACCATTCAGTATCGTAGAAGATTCCTGATGAGTATTTAGAGAAAGCTTCGGTGACATGGACTGACACGGACAAGGGACCGTGGTTGACTACCGCGACCTGGAAAGAGAATTTTCAGTTAAAACAGAATTATACGAGTGCCTTAGTCAAGACTAATACATTCTAGGCATATTTTTCAAGTACCTTTCTCTAAAATCATGCTTACCTTTAAAGCTCCAATGCTCAGTGGTGTGACATCGACGAATCCGCGAATCGGGAAAGTCTTCGTCATGTTCTTAATGTGACATTCGCCGTTCTATAAAATACGAAACACCTATTAATTATATAATGTGGGTAAGTGTCGGTATTTGAAACATAGTACAGGACATCATTACAACAAAATAAAACTCCAAAGGTTTGGCCAAAATATATCAACAGTACACATTTTGCCAGTTATATCTAAGTCCCATGTAATAGGAGCCGATTCGAGTCTATTGCCGTCAACCGGGCATAAATGCAGGCTTCAGACTGCTACCGAGATCATTTTGATCAAAACACAGACACTCGCCCAACCTTGGAATTGAACCCAGGACCTCATTCTCAGCAGTAACGCTTAGGACATTAGACCGTCCAACGATGCACTCGATTTAATATTGTTAATTAATAACTCGAGGCTATTAGAGCCGCATTTATAAGATGTGCCTTCTGTTTCTTCTATGCAGCACGTACCTTGTTAGAGTATGGACCATATTCTGCTTCAGTCGGTATACCGTACTCCATCATCCACTCATAAGCCGCGTTGTCAGTACCGCCGTCACAGCCCGCGGCGCCGAATCTGTACATTGTGAATTCAGTTAGTTTAAGGAGAGTAACTCTAATGATCGAGCATGCCGAAACTGTCCAGGTATTTACATTAGACATTATTGGCCTTACTGATTTTTTGACAACATACTTCAAGTAAATACACTATCAGCGGTGTGATCAGCGGTCATTCACCCCATATTCCTTACTCCATTCAACCCTTTTTTGGTGTGACATCACTACTTTTTTTCACTGACTAATTCTGTTTGACCTTCTATATCTAAATAACAGCTTTAGTTGTATGACATTATGAAGATAACACAAATATTATTGACAAAGATGCAACTCCATAGCACTGATATGAAATTAAAAGTGAAAGCTCAACGGTCTGATATGTAGAAAGTAAACAAATGCACAATAATCCAATAAGAACATAAATATTTGATAGAAAGATATTAATATCTATAAAATTCAATACGTACGCCCAAGCGCAGTCCACAATAGCTTGGTTGCTCAAAGCCATCAGCTTGCCACCGTTGATTCTCGCGAGCGCTCCTTCAACTGCGGCAGTCGTTCCGAAGGTCCAGCAAGAACCACAGTCCTCTTGATCTGTGGAGAAAAGGTAGAAAATGACTCCATCTATTTGTCTGTGATAATGATGATGATCCTATCTAGCCAATTTCGGCCACAGCGGCTGCATTCGATGACTTTTAGAGTGCTGGAGAGCTTGGGTGTCTCTTTCATGTGTTATCAAGCGACTAGCATATCCAATTTCGGCCGAGACACTCGGAGCACAAAGCAGACATTTCAGTATTTATACTGCAAATAAGTAAAGTTTCAATTTCGTTGTTTCCTATTAACTTGACTGCCATCGTGCACAACTAATTTTACCCTCCAGGACTTGAATGAGGCAAACGACAGAGGTGTCCTGGTTGCTTCGTGCGGGTCAGACAAAATCTGAGACATCGATTCGAGAAGAAGAAATATGTACTATTTTACGCCACTTACTTTTAACATTAGAAACAAGACCCAAAAGCCTCAAGTCATATTCTTCCGGTGCGTCGTTTGAGATTTCATTCAATGTTTCTTCATCGTAAGGGAAGGGGATCGTTCCAACTTTGCCTTCAGGACGCTTCAGCAGACCCATGTACCTTTCCATCTCTTCGGGAGTCTTGTCAGCGAATTGGTTGATAGCGAGTTTGTAACCTTTGTTCTGACGGTTAGTCTGAATAACTTGCCTAAAAGCAGTGTAAGAGTTAGAGGTATCGATCGTGACTTAGTTAGCTTAGTTGATCTGAACTGTCCCACTGCTGGTTAAAGGCATCCTTGCATTCTTTCCATCGGTTCTGCCCCAATTTAAGATCCTTAATTGTGACTACTAAAATTAACGTTAAATTTAGATAGAAGGATTCAAGGGAGCACCAAAAGCTAAAGCACTGGAGCCGTATGCTCAGCTGCAGGTTTGGTGCAGCGGCAAGCGGACATAGTTCATGGATTAGTTTTATTTTTGTTGAGAAATGTAACTAACATAGTTTATAAGTGTTACTTACGATAATATGAATCACGTATGTATTGGAATTACTTAAATAATAATAGAATATAAAATTACCTCATACTCCTCTTGAAGAGACTCTTCCTCATTTCATGTTCGTTGGCATCAGAGTACTTTCTGTTATGAGTCTTTTTGAATCTGAAAATGAGAACATAAAATTATTAAGATCATACCGGTTCCTAAGTACCATCAGCAAGATGTTTAAGCTGTAATATTGTTGAGAAAGTTAAGTTCACATACGATTTGAAAACATGGTCGACATCTTCATCTTTGTCAGCATCAATGAACAACAAATGCTTGGTTACACCTTCGCTGTCACGTGTGTGAGTTGTGGATTCAGTTGGGCAATCATCTGTAAAGGAATACATTTTTAATGTTGTATTCTCCATTTATATTAATAAAAATAAATGTTTGTATGTTTATCCTATGCGTTCCTAACCCATCCGATTTTGATGAAACTTTGGTGGCTCTTTCTGTGTACGCTTGTTAAGGTTCCTCGCCCAAAAAATCTATATATTTACGTCGCATTGCAACGCATACGGGTACAAATAATATTTTATAAGTTCATCGCCATCTTTATGCCCACAAACCATGTTACATGTGGTGGGCGCAACACGTTTTTTTTCTTCCCTCTCTCCTGTCAACTGTCACTCTATCATTCGCTCCTTTGCATTCTTCGCAGAATCTATCAATTTGTTCCTTATTCTTCCTCTACCTCTGTCATATCATAAACAAATATTGTACTACTTACAATCTGAAATATCGAAGATACTACGGAAAGAGAAGGCTTTTTCGTAATCGTAGAAATCCCAAATTTCGTGCTTGTTCTTCGATCCCAACCAAGGGTTGAACTCCAATACTTCGTATCTAAAAAAGAGTTAATTATAATTATTTATGCTGTCATCATCATCATCAACTCCTTGCCCTTGTCCCATTCTACTTGGGGTCGATGCATCACGTTGTCATCTTCCATTCTCCGCTGTCAAATGATACGGCATCATTTATTTAATTATAAATATCTATTCATGTTTTAAAAGAGATAATTAAGCATCCTTTCGGCATCAAAGAAACAATTAAGAAGAACTACAATAATTAAAGATGAAAGAAACTTATTCAATGTCCATTTTGACTCTGTCTCATAACTTTTCATTTCTAGAGATATTTTAATAATTTTTGTGTCTTCTTATTTAAATTAAGCTTCATCCAAAAAGGATTCTCCAGTAGTTTTTGGGTGAAAAAGTAACTAACATGCAGCCATTTCATCCATCCTCATAAACTTCCGTATTTATAAAAGAAGCAAGATAAGAAGATGTTCTTACCTGACAGGAACCCAGGCTTTGTCGTCTTCATTGTAAGTGGCCCAAAGGGTACTTTCTGAATCAGTACTGACGTCCTTGACGTCATATACGAACTTCGTGCACTCTTTGTCGTTCACCGTTTCTTCAACTGAGTAACGGAAAGATATTATTGAAATATCTAGTACAAAGAATTATTCTGGTTTAAAAAACTATTGCTTGCAACATATTGTCAAGCTCTGTTAGCTATACATACAACATTAATTTTAGTACATGTGAAAACTGATACACGTGTCTAGTATTTTTATGTAAAGAATCTATGTTCAAAATTTCAAAACTGTATCAGTAAAAATCACAAAGTTATAAGCTTGTTCTGTTACCTAGTGGTCCGCTCAAAATCGTGGTCACCACGCAGCGCGCGCCTCTAGCGTCGTCTTGAGCTCATTGATAATAATAATTTGGCAATAGGTACCTAAATGATTGCGATAGGTTCTTAAAATCGCTCGGTGTCCAACTTTTAACTTTTTTAAATATTTTTGGGAAAAAATACAACATGGTTTAAAAATTATTGGAATCGATTCAGTTACTTATTCTGAACAAACTATATTCAGGTTTCGCATATACTAAAAATAATGTTGTATATATATTAGCTCTGTTTACCTTCAGTTCAGGCGATGTCTATACCATCAATTTGGCGTCAATTTGATTGAATACCACGGTTATACTGACGATAAACTGATCGTGTACAGACAATTGTGCGAATTAATTTAGAAGCGCATGATCCGGATTCATGATTTTTAAATATTTCAAAGATGGCGTTTCATCTCTATTGTGTACTGCCCCTCAAATATTTACCATCCATTGTTAACTTGTGAGATGAAACAAATGAATAACGAGGTCTGTTCTTTTGCTTGATATATGTAGTTAATTTAATAACGATTCCAATGATATTACTGGTAGAAAGCTAACTATCGTAACTTCCGAGATATCGTCGTTTTAATCAGACATTGCCTGACATGGCCTGACATGACAGAAATGACCTGACACAGACATATTGATGACGCGCAAAATGGCCGCCACAGATGACGGGTTAATGAAGTGAATTTTATGAATTCAGGCGTCTATAATTCATTAGTGGTTTAACTATTCACATTTTAAGGACCTACTATGTTTATTCTGTTCTTGTTTCTCTTACCTTCAGCCTCAAACCCATCGACATCAGGCAAAAAAGTTTCAGGCGACCGTCTGTGCCATCTGCTACCTTCGTGGTTGGAACACACTGCAGTTACCTCCTGGTCTCGCGACGCTTCAGGATGAATCTGTTGTAAGAAATGGTTTTTAGGGCATCCGATAAAAAATTGCTCCGAACCTAGATTGACCGAAAGCCTACAATAGGGTGGCTGGAAAATATTTAGTGCATTAATTAGCGGAAGGCTGAAGGGGAGACCATAGGCAGCAGTAGACTGGCTGAGTTGATTAAACAATTTAGGTGGATAATATAAATATGGACACCCCTTATATTTATTACTTAGCTGTTGACCGCGACGTCCGCTCGCGTGGAATTATTATAAGATAAATTTACTTTCCTTTTTGAATCGGATTTTGTTATCAATTTCAAGGGTTTTAATTTTTTTGCACGGGACGCTAATTCTTATTCTAAAATAAAAATAGCCTTAGTTACTCTTTATAACATTAGCTATCTGCCAGTAAAAGTCCTGTCAAAATCGGTCCAGCCTTTTCGGAGATTAGCCGGAACAAACAGACAGACAAAAATTGAAAAAAAAATCAGTTAAAAGCTGCTATTTTGATATTACAAACAGACACTTTTATTTATTTGTATTTATAGATATTACTAAAAATGTAAAAATAACATAATTTAGGTACTAACCTCATACTGAACACCGAAACGGAAGTCCTTGTTTTTAGTATTCACAATGGACTTCACGACACCATTGTTGTAATCGATTCTCGATTGCTTCGAAGTTCTCCTAAAAGACGAAACCGAAATTTTAACCTACATAACATAACGCTTGTAATCCCCAAAGGGTTAGGCAGAGGTGTAGGTGTGTGTGTGTCTTGTGTGTGTGTGTATGTGTGTATATTGTACCGTGGCAAATAACAACTACACTGATAAACACAGAAGACTCCGTGACTGATAATAATATAACCTATTGGTGGAAATATTTACGACACGCAATTTAAAATCTTTTGCAATATATAAATTACACTCACTGGACTTTACAGAGAAACTAATAAGTAATAATACAGGGTGTGTTAGGTTCAACTAAGGACTTTATTTAAGGGAGTGTAGTTATCATTAAAATGAACAACTTTAATTATGGAACCGCGAAAAAAACCAGCTGCCCCATACATTTGTGTTCCCATGACTCGAAAAAAATTACGGGCAATTTTTTTTCATTGTTAAGATTTGGTGCCATAGTAAACGATGTTCATATAAATATGACTATTCCCTCTCCTGAAAATCAAACTTTATCGGCGGACTTTTTCAGTCGAACAATAATAGAAAATTTAAAAAAAAAATTTTTAGACTCACCAGATTTCGTAGTTTTCGATAACATTGTCAGTCAGCGACATTCTTGTAGCCTTCAGCGTGTATTGACTCGGCCATTTTAGGGCTCTAGTCAACTTTGCGTCAGGTTTGGGATCAACTTTGCTCACATTTTTGGCCGATTTTTTGATCTCAGCGTTTGCCCTTTTCACTGAAAATTTACAAAAAATATAGTCATTTCAGTAAACTGAAATCTGTATCAGGTTATATCATCATCATCATCATCATTTCAGCCGAAAGACGTCCACTGCTGGACATCGGCCTCCCCGAAGTGTCGCCATATTGACCGGTCCCACGCGACTCGCATCCAGCAGATCCCCACAACCTTCACCAGGTCATCGGTAAAAAAAATTAAGCGGGTACCGGAGCCTATGGAAACTGTCATTGTATCAGCAATAAAGTTTTTTTTTTAACTTTGCCCCACTCTAGGAATTACTCCTGTATCGGGTGTGCGTTTACAAACATTTAAACTCACATACACAAACAGCCAGACCCGGAACAACTACCTGTAGGGCATATAAATATTTGTTCCGTACGGGAATCGAACCCGCGACACGCAGCAATGCAGCCAATCGTTCAGCCACTGCGCCAAAGGTGCCGTCCAAACGATGATAGTGGAAAAGTGAATAATGTATTAAATTGGCACAAGCTACCGAAAAAGCTTCTTTTGTAGGTCGTTGAGGAAATTCGAAACGCTTTGAAGCGATCGCTATGTGTCTAGGTCCCCAGCATCAATTCATCTGCTATTGAGGAATGAAACAGTTGGTAGAGGAGCCAAGTGCATTAGAATAAAACCATAATCAGACCAAAATAGGTTGATAGATTGTAGATGAGGGTTGTCTAGATATAATGAACCAAAAACCTCTCCGGGTAAAAAGTTTCAAATAGAAGACTTGTGCACAAATGATACAACCATTACTATCGCTGCAAGCTATGGTTATTTTGACGCTTGCCCACCCATGAAGATTCGCAAATATTGACAGCTATGTATGAAGAAACAATTGCAGTACTTTATTGTCAATAGTGACTTAGGTACTAGGCACGTAGGCACGCACTATAGTTGTAATTTATCGATTGGAAATTTAGAACTATAGACGAAATAAATTTTAATAAATACAGGTATAGTTACTCACCACTTAAACCCTGTGTCACCACCACCAGCCCGAGAAGTAACCAGACAAATTTAGCCATCTTGAAGCCCAGAACCATAGATCCCAGAGCCCCATATACCGAATGTGAAAAAAATATAGCGCTCCAGCCTTTTATGTATTCAGATATTAGTGCTAATTAATAGGACTCATTAGCGTTTTAGTTGATAAAGCATCTAAATAATAGTGTGGATTTGATTACAGTGATATGATTAAATTCATTAGTGGTTTTTTTGTGACTTTGTTGGTCTGATTTGCTACCATTTTGTTAAGATTGCTGATTTTTATTCAGAAAACTTGAAATTGTATGTCTGAAAACTTGACAAAGGGGAATGCCAAGCCGCCGTAGTGTTTTAGGCCCTGAGTGCCCACTTGTAAGACCGAATGCTAATATTAGTATACACCAGAAATAATTTATTGATAAAAAAAAAATATTGAAAAAACTCAGATTCTAAATTACAATGTTTTTTTTTTAATTTATAATGTTTTTTTTTTCGATTTAATACATAAAATGCATTGGAATTTCTTTACGCAATAGGACAAATAAGTAAAGTACCAATATGTGTAAACGCGTTAACTTTTTGCAACAATACTTAAAATTTTCGTTATTAAGGTTTAGAATTCTATTTAAATGATACTGAGATTTTCTATTTGCACAAAAAAACTCCACTTTATTCAGTACAGCCATAGATACAGAATTTCGTTATTATTTCAATATTTTTCTTTTACAAATATGTTTCCAACTTCTACCGCGTCGTGAATAGCAGAGTGAATTACGTATTTACATAAGATATTTTATAAAACAAATTTCTTGGGCATTTTTTGGCGTAAAATTGGCATTCCCCTTTACAGTGAACAGTCTTTCGGACTAGATCACTGTCTAATTCGCTATAGGTACTTGATAACTGTGTTAAAAAAGCGAAATATCCTTTTCGGACAATTAATTTATCGAAATATTCCATACATTGCGCTCATTTGTCCGACGTATCCATATTTTCATAACCCTTAAAAATGAAATGTTTTAGTTACCTAAAATATAATGAATTTGATAACTCTATTTTCGTTTAATGATCTAATTAGGCCTGTTTTCATTTGATTTATCATCGAATAATCGGATTTATTTTATAATTAAACCACGTAGGTACATTATATTTTTAATTACACAGTAATGATATTGGTACCTACCACTATAATAGGGTCTACAGATGGCAAAACAATTTACTTACCTATTATGTCAGCATTAACAGAAAGCCGTGTCACATTACTGCGTTAATTTTGACGTTCATTTTGATCAATGACAAACCTTACACTTCCCATTAAAACTTTCCCCAATCCCACCTATCACTTATACTAAATAAGCTTAAAGTAGCAAAACGTTTTTAAAAAGAAGCTTTTAAATGAAGTGTGACGTCATTTTTTTCCGTATTATTCTCAGCAAATCCTTTTGAATTGATACTCATATCATGGACGCCATAAAAAATAACTAGTCCGCCATCTTTGGGAGTCCCACATATTAGATTTAGAATGACGTCACTTATCTAACCATGTATTGTTATCCAAACTTAACGTGTACGCAAAATTTCAGCTCAATCAGTTGGGGATTTTTTCAGTTGCAAGATTTGACCTAAACAAACAAACATTGCAATTTAAATATCATCATCATCATTCTATTGCCCATATCCCAATTGGGTCGGCGCAGCATGTCTTCTTCATCCATACTTCTCTATTACTCGTCGCAAGTTAAATAAAAGCTTGAAAAAAACAAAAGCTCTCACAGATTTTTCGATCCTGATTCTGACACAAAACGACCGTTTCGATCTTCTCAGTCCAACTACACTCCAAGTCACAAAAACTGACCCATTACGAAATTGCATCATACGTATTTTTTGTCAGCAAAATTTTCGCACATCCCGTAACCCAATCACGGATCACGTCAGATTGTTTTCTCACGATGAGCAGGGACAACAGTTCTTGTTCTTCTAGTTGCCGTGCTGGTCCAACTGGTCCAATTATAATTTGTACGTGAGTAACGGACATGTGAGCCTTTTGGCGCGAAGGAGAATGCTGTTTGAAATGTTGGAATCTGGATTGAAAAAAGTATACCTACGAGTACCTATAAGAAATGAAGAAAGTTCGTGTAAGGGATCAGTATTGAAATGATTCGTAATACTACTCATTATTTTAAAGGCATGATATTGCAACCTACTAATGATACATATTTATAGTATATATCCTGGTATATCTTAGTATTAGGCGGAGATGAGAATGCTAACGGGAATGTGTGGTGTTACGGGAAAGGATAAAATAAGAAATGAAGAGGAAGTCTGAAACTGGCCCCGGTGACTGAAAAGTTGTGTGGTAATCGGTTGTCGTGGTATGGGGATGTAATGCGTAGGAATGAGGGAAACGTCGTGAGGAAAGTTTTGAGTATGAATGTGATGGGTATATGAGTAAAGGAAGATCAAAGAAAGGATGGATGGACTGTGTAAAGAATGATATGGCAAGAAAGGAGGTGTCTGATGAGATGAATAGAAATTCAGGAAGAAGAAGACATGCTGCGCCGACCCCAAATGAATTGGGATAAAGGCAAGGGAATGATGATATCTTAATATTAAATATAAATTATTTTCAGATATTTACCAGCCACTGTTTGTCTCTGCATCACCCAAAGAAAGTGGCTATGGCATTTAGCTCCGCCTCTGTACTTTAAGTATTAAATAAATAATGATGCAAGCCTGAAATGCATAAAACATCTTCCTCTATCTCAAATAAACAATTTAAGAGACTTTAATTTCAGTTTACACTAGAATCTAATGTTACTTTCATAATGCTTTAAATACTACTATAAGATACAACTCTGATCCCCAAGATAAAGACTAACGTCTAGTTTGGGGATCACCGTTAAAATTGCTATGTATAATGTACATGATTATTAATAAATATTTTGAAATATAAGATTTTAAACTATCATGATCACTAACATTATTATTTAGACAAGAAACGGGACATTTTATTTATTTTTATTTTTTTATCCGTGATCATGGTGCTTGCAACTGCGCCGAAATATCAGGAACTCAATAAAAACAGTAAACATGGTAAATATCCCGTTTATAGTCTAAATAATAAATAATTTGAAATTTAATTTGAAAATGGAAAGTATATTCCAAAACTTTCCACCGAATAAACAGCTTAATCTTTTGACAAGCAACTAATCTACCAACTGTCAGTAGAAAGACCATTTCTAATATGAACAGTTGATCTAATGGAACCTTATTGCTCCCTTATCTGATGCGATGCAGTGCTGGCTTCGAAAGTAGGAGCAGCAACATTTTAACTGTTAATATCTTACTTTCTCCGGAGCTAGCGGTCAGTTGAGTTCGCACTTCGCAGTCTATAGGTAAATTATTACACTAGAGTGCGAAAACACACTTTTCCCCCCGGTACGTGTTGAAATCTGGTACAGTTCGATACTATAATATGATTTCGATTCATCTCTTGCATGGAATCGATGCAACTTTTGTGAAAACATAATTGGCGGGTTTAAATGCTTTTGACTTCAAGATTATTTATTTATTTTCGTATATCTTCAAAACAGTGTTAGTAGGCGTGCATAAAAATATATGACCAGTTAGTAATAAGTTTAAATTTAACAGAAAATGTGATGTTATCGTCGTGACTGCCTCGTTGGTCTAGTGGTCGCAAGCGCGACTGCTAAGCATGAGGTCCTGGGTTCGATTCCTAGGTCGGGCACAGTGTTATTGGATTTTTCCAGCAGGAATTTCTCGGTAGTAGCCACGGAGTCTGGATTTGTGCCCGGGTGATGACAATAGGCTCGCCTCCTATTACATGGGACTTAAACGTAACTAGCGAAATGTATTCACATTTCGCCAGTTATGTTTTATTATGTAGGTACACCTCTGCCTAACCCTTCGGGGATTACAGGCGTAATGTTATGTTATCCTTATTAAGATTTTCTTAACATGATGTCAGGTAGAACTCCAAGAAACTTCGATAATCCTCTTATAGAAAACAACCAAAAACACTTTGCTTTACTTGAAAAGCGAACCATTTACCCCACGTTCAGCAACCACACTTTCGACCAATAAATCAATAACGGTCAGCCTCGGTAAGCAATTGTGTTTTAATTTTCATTACAAGGTTTTTATAATCTTAAGCGTCATCTTTGCCGGTTCGTAAAATTGGTCATTACTGTTAAGTGCAGCAATAGTGTAATTATACTCTCCATGACATTATTGATGTTGACTGTGGGCACGTCGAAAAATGTTCGGTATTCAAGTGTTACTAATATTCACATTTTTTATTTCACTCCTCAGGTTACCAAAGAGACATTAAAATAATTAGGCATACAATTAATTTGGGCATAACATAGTAGTAAGAGTGTACATGTCTGTACCTACTTACTTATGTAAAACAGTGTATTCCAAACTACAGAGAAAGGAGCTCGTGGCTAAATAATAACAGCCGCTCGGGTCGATCTTTAGGTTAAGCCGTGCTTGCCTAGGTTGGTCTGTGGATGGGTGACCACCCAATACATACCGAGTTTCCTCCGTGCCTCGGAAAGCACGTTAAGCCGTTGGTCCCGGCTGTCATTCCTAGATCTTTGACAGTCGTTAGGTAGTCAGTGGCCCAAAAGTCTGACAACCAGTCTTACCAAGGGGTATCGTATTACCCAGTACTAACTGGCTTGTGGAGGTCAGATAGGCAGTCGCTCCATGTAAAATACTGATATTCTGCTGTATCCGGTTAGACTGGAAACCGACCCCAATATAGTTGGGCAAAGGCTAGGCAGATGAGTGTATTCCAAACAACATACCGGTGCCTTGAATTAGAGTGGCACAAATCGAATGCATATAATGCTGAATTAATTATGCAGAAACAGGAGAAAATTTCTGGCCTAGGATTTCAAAAATATAAATATTTACTTGATTTCATTACCGATGATGACTAAGTAAATGCAAACAAAAAAAAATACAATTGCACTGACGACTGTATTCTGGGAAATGAAATACATGACGCCCTAAAAGGACCTACACTGACCTTATTGGTGAAAAGAAAAGAAAAGATAAATAAAGAAAAGAAAAAAAATCAGAAAAGAAAAGAAAAAACAAAAGAAAAGACAAAACATTAAGAAAACAAAAAAAGAAAACAAAAAAAAGAAAAGACAAGAAAAGAAAAGAAAAGTGTTTTTTGTGTTCTCTAGAAAAAAACGCTGAAGAAGAATATTTTTGACTGTGTCAACCCACTTGTATAATGATGTAGGTATACTGAGTTTACGCTTAAGTATAATCTTTCACTTTTCTTACAGCAGCACCATTAAAGTAACTTCATTACAAGATAATAAAACATGATCATTTCAATATAACTCCAATCAAATTTCACGCTCACCACATCCGGTACATTAATAACATAAAAATTAATGAACTTGTCAAAACCAAATTGATATTATAGCCTCGTAACTCGACCAGTTCATGAGTAAAAACTTTCGTAGATTTTTATCTAGAACAATCAAGTTGCATGTGCAGGCCCAACTTGAAATTTAAAAGAGTATTGTTACACTTTGCCCTCGGGCAGAAATGCCTCCATATATTTTTGTCTGGTCGAGCTTTTATATTTAATTGCTCCCCAAGGCTTAAGTTCTAAAGTTCTATGACATTCGGTATGTCTGTTGATGTATCGGGCTATTATCATAATTACGGGGGCAATGTCTATAATTTAAACTCTTTACTTATTAAGTTTTGTGAGCATTTGAGGGTTTAGTTGTTGGCGATATGCTGGGGTGGCTGGATACGGTTTCGTCATAATTATAGCTAGCTATTGACACTGAGCGTAAGCAGCGGGTGTTCTATACGTTAGATGGATAGTACAATCTCTACCTAAGTCATTCAAATTGAAAAGTTATTATTCATCATCCTCATTCTTTGCAACCTTTCTTGCACTCACTGTTATATAGGCCGTCAATCAATCAATCACTGAGCCTATGGCAGTCCACTGTTGGATATACTTAGAGCCCTCCCGACTACACAACAATCCCCCCAGTTGTACTCCGCAACCAATCTGTTCTAGTCACCTTTTTAATGTTTTCGGTCCAAGTATGTTGCAGGTCGTCCATACTGTGGGTACCGATGCGCGGTCTCCACACCAATACACTCCCTATGAATTGAAAATTCCTAGTATTTAATAGCATAGCACCACAGGCAGAGGTGTACCTAATAGTACACCCACATCTCGCCAGTTATATTTAAGTCCCAAGTAATAAGGGGCGCCTATTGCCATCAATCGGGAACAGACTCCTGACGGAAAAACACAATAAATCTTTGCTCGATCTGGAGATCGAATCCGAGACACACAAAGCTGTGGTGCCATCTAGCACTCAACCAACGAGGTAGTTAGTTATCCTTAAGGAAAACATCATGAGGAAACCAGCATGCCTGAGAGATATTTCTTGACGGCATGTAAAGCCAAGTCAGAGGCCCACGGGCGGCATAAAAACTCTGACACCAGGTTAGGCACTAACCACACGATAAGGAAGAAGTTATGGTTATATTTTAATTTTATACACAATCAACCCAACAACGCATCTTCTTAGTCACGGGAGCTCTATCTCTGTTTACATGTTGTGCTGATCAATACCACAACCTATAAATATATCGCATTAATGTTCACCCGCTATGGTTTCATTATTTTTTGAATAAATAGAAACGTAACAAGTGAGCATCTGACTCACGGTTTGGGTTCCGTGCCAGCAGAAAAATCAGACAAAGTTTGAATGTGGAGCACTTAATTTGGAAATGTTTACTCGTTTTTATTTTAATAATACTAAAGTATGGTAAATGCATTTTTAATTTCTTTGTTGTATCTTAAAATGGCTTTAGAAACTACTATTGATGTGGTCAAAGGTTTACACAAATAAGTAGGTACCTTATGTGCTATAAAGAGGGTAAGATTTAGAGACTCTCTTCACTTTTTCATTTATCAGTATCAACTTAATTAATTTAAGAGTTAGCTCATGCCATATTATGAAGAACATGCGCCGAAAACACACATTCTCATAACTCATAGAGGACATTTTAATGTGGGACCCTAAAATCTGAGTAGATAATAAAATCTAACACCTAAGGTTCAGTTACCCGCTGTGTTAATTTTCATACATATTTTATTTTATTTGGAACCGGTTTTTCTTACCGGTACGACGGCGATGTCCACATGGCTCTGCTAATATAGGATATTAATTAGGTATCACATTCCGTAAGAGAATTTTAAATGGCTACGTAATTGTGGTGTTGATTAAAGGTAAAATTAAAAACAGGTAGGCTGTGAATAAATTTTCTTAGGCTCTGGTAAATATTTACAATTCTTATTTGCTTTAGGAAACGAAAATTAGAATACCAAAGTAGTACTTAAGTTATTTTTTCTCACAGTTAGTTGCTATTTTATTTTAATTTTATTAAAACAGAAGTCTTAAATCTTATTTATTAGTAGTTACTGTCTTTTACTCAGTTCTTAATCTTATCTTAAAACGAGACTGACTCAATTAAAGCATCTAAGAAAATCACTAATGCAAAATATAATAACGTCGTTTGTCTGTTTTCACGAACATGTGGAATTTTGATGGCGTGCTTTTATTTGGGCATTTGTTCAGGTGACGCTTAGTGTTACGGGAATTAAGTACCTATATACAAAGCAACTGCCTCGTTGGTCTAGTGGTCGCAAGCGCGACTGCTGAACAAGAGATGCTGGGTTCGATTTCCGGGTCGGGCAAAGCGTTATTAGGTTTTTTCATCAGGGATTTCTAAGAACCAGGCAAGGAGTCTGGATCAGTGCCCGGTTCAAGGCAATAGCTCGCCTCCTATTACATCCAATTATATACAAATAAATAAAATTAAAGTCTGTTTGTAATTTTAAAATAAGAGTTTTTCACAGAATGCATATGAAAGTATGTATTTACGACACTCATAACAAAAAAAACATGATTTTCTGTCTGTTCGTTCCGTCAAATCTCCGAAACGGCTGGCCCGACTTTGACGGGACTTTTACTGTCAGATAGCTGATGTTAGCTGATGTAACAAAAGCTTTTATTTTGGAAATAGGACTAGGGTTTAAAAATACGAAAGTACTCAAATAGGAAAGTACTATTTTTATAATAATTACACGAGGACTAAAGTCGTGGGGCACAGCTAATGTTTTAAAAAACAAACAAACGCTTTTCTGAATCTGACTTTCAATACATTGCACAGCAATGTGAATAACTGAATAGGAATACAATTACTTAGGTACAAAACATATTACCGTTTTATTGATGTTCGGAGTCACGGCAATAAAATGGAGGCGTGCATAAGTGCATAAACATGGGACTACATAAACAATGCTTCGTATTAACTTGCCGTATGAACTAAACCGTTCCGAACAATTGAACCCGTGGTTAGGAGGAGGGCTTAGTGCGCGCGGAAGCGGGAGCGGGTTTCACTGAAGATCATCATCATCATCATTTCAGCCGAAAGACGTCCACTGCTGGACATAGGCCTCCCCCAAAGGGGGGGTTTTGCCATAATCGCCACGCTTGGCAGGCGGGTTGGCAATCGCAGTACGGTTTTTAAAAAAGCACAGAGAACGCTGCTGCCCATTCTCTGATAAGTCCCTTAGTCGCCTCTTACGACACCCACGGGAAGATATGGGATGGTGCTATTCTTTATGTCCGACGCCATACAGTACCGTAGACACAGAAGTACACTGAAGATAGATAGCATTTAATTTAATTGGTATTTTTAAAAGAAAGCTAAAAGATTTTTTGATTAAAAAGGCATATTACTCTATAAAAGAATTCCTTGGAGAAAAATAATTATTTAATATTAAGATAAGAAGAGTATGATATAATATAAAATGTTTGAATAATGTTATTGAATAAAATATAATGTTAACTGTAATATTAAGTATGTATATTTTTAAAACCATTTAAATTGAAATGCCTTAACAGGCAACTAAGTTCTAAGAACCTAACCTACCTGTTGTTAACATCGTCAAAATAACTAAGTGTACACACTTAGTTCGCAATAAAGAATTTGAATTTGAATCTTTTCCCAGCTCTTTTGGCATCGTGTACTAATCTGACAAGATGCTATTTAAATTCAAGTACTTTATTTCGAACGGAGACTCATATGGAGTTTGTAACATAGTCCTTAAAAAACTAAGTGTTAGTAGACGGCACGATACGGTGAGACATGTAACTGACAGCAGTAACCACATAAGGACACTCAGTGCCAGCAATATTTCTAGAACCCTCTTAGGGCTGGCCATGACTCGAGCCACCATCGATGCTGTGCTTGAGCATTATTGTGTAAAAACAATCTACATGCGCCGGCGCCGCTAACATCTCTGACGCACTGCAACGCCATGGCAACGGAGGGCTCCATACGACACATGCATATAATTTACCCACATGCTAAAAACCCAGCCTGCGGTGTCAGTCCTCTGTTGGACATGGGCCTCTCCCAAACTGCGCCACAACACCCTGGCCTCCGTTCTCCGCATCCAGCCTACCCCAGCCAGTTTATACCATTATTTTATAAGGTCAAATCTGACCTGGACAGCCCAGTCCCTGCCTAATACGTTAGGTACTTCCTGGTATGACTGGATGTCCGACTTATCGGATACCTATTACTGAAAACACTTTTACTATAATCAAACAAATGAAAATTCGTCCAATGATATGCACCTAATTTATCTTTACACCACTACCAACATTGTCATGTTTTGTACAAACTAACCTTTAAGAACAATGAACATGACAAATTAGCTTGTCACAGTCCTCTGCTGAACATGGCCTTACTCATTCAAGTTAAGTGTCATCGTCCCATCTTTAACCCGATAACCAATCAAAGACTCGTTTGCTCCAACAGTCATCAGTACTTCGGCTGACATGAACCGCCACTTCAACTTACTAGTACTACTTACTGCTGAAATCAGTTTTATTATCTATGTCTGACGAAAATTAAGAGTCTATAGAAAATTTTACTGGAATACATTCTCGGATCCCGCTCTTGAGTCCACTATGGTCGCACCCAAGCCTCCACTTGTTAGCCGAAATGCTTGTACCCAGCTATAAAACAAGAAATGTGGTCGCCGCGCAGTCAGCGGTCACCGCAACGGCCGTAACATTATAATGATTGCGACCATTTATTTTACAACTATCTTTCAATGACCAATTTACGAGCCAGATTATGGGAAAGAAAAAATACCAAAAACGTAAAAAAATACTAAAAAATAAACACGCACGTAATCAAATTAACATAATAATGAACATTGTGGACAAATATGCATTTAAATAAACTGTAAACATACTTTTTATGTATCGTAAATATTTACATACGGCGGTGGTTACGTCATTTTAATTAGTTATAATGGATATCCGATAGACATTCTAATATCCGAATTAATTAAACTTGATAGTACATGCAGTGGAGGAGAAAGTGTTGGACCATTACAAATTTGATCTCGATTCTGATTGTCGATGATACGTCGTGTATTTATCATTGTGACAAAAATAAATAACATACCATATGATTAATCAAGACCTACGTATAACGGGAGATTGGAGGTTCACTATAATACAAGAACACCGAAAAAAAAATTAATCAGTAGGATTTGGAAATGTATAAGTGTATGTAACATCATTGATCAGTATAAATGTTAATAAAAATACAGAACTTACTTATCCACGTTAGTATTTATAGCCACTACTGAAGAGGTGTGCCTATTTTCACCAAATGGTCGAAGGCCTAAAAATTATGACACTATTGTCCGTCTCGAGTTCGCCTGGTGTTGGAAAACCAGTAGACCTACTTTTGTTGCGGCGAACCTGAGAATCTAAGTAACGTAAAATTGTTGCTTAGATTGCAGGTACGCACTACGGCCAATCAAGCTATACAAAACCAGTTTATGCGGATCTCTCATTGTATAGGAAATCTATACAAAGCGAGGCCAAGTTATAATGGAAATGTACAGCTTCATGTGTCGCCGTGTGTACATAAAATAAGATGAAACAATAAATGGGTGAGCCTTGTACATACAATCTACCTTATACTAGGCATGCAAACATTGAAATTGTTAACTAAATTAACATGAACCAACTATTTTGTAACCAATCCGAGGATACATAAACTCACGCCTTTTTCCCATGGTAGTAGGCAGAAACCACAGAACGTCACCTGCTACGATCCTAACATACTCCTTACACCTCGACCACGTTCATACACCTGAGGCCCTAGCACGAGCTCGCGGTGTAAACGTAACATATTTTAAAATTAAAAATACTCGTTTCACATTTAATATTTCCTGATTTTAAGAATTTATTCATATCTATGAAAGATACTGGTTGCAAACAATTTATCTAAAATGTTATACACAACATTATTTTTAGTATATGCGAAACCTGAATATAATTTGTTCAGAATAAGTAACTGAATCGATTCCAATAATTTTTAAACCATGTTATATTTTTTCCCAAAAATATTTAAAAAAGTTAAAAGTTGAATACTGAGCGACTTTGAGTACCTATCGCAATAATTTAGGTACCTACTGCCAAATTATTATTATCAATGAGCTCAAGACGACGCTGCGTGGGGACCGCGTTTTTGTGCGGACAACTAGGTAACAAAACAACTTTATAACTTTGTGATTTTTCATGATACAGTTTTGAAATTTTGTACATAGTTTCTTTACATAAAAATACTAGACACGTGTATCAGGTTTCGCATTTACTAAAACTAATGTTGTATTGTATTTTCGATTCAAAAATCAACATATTTCCGTTAGATTTACACCGCGCGCTTGTGCTAGGTTCTCTACTCATACTCGCACAACCTAGCAACCTTAGCAATATTATTGATTAAATCCAGTCAATCATAGTCCTTAACGTCTAACGATTAATGACGAGACATCATGATATACGAAACTTTGTGTGACACAAACTTCATCCGTAATTCAGTCAGCCCCTTAACAAATAGCCCTCATCTGTCACCAGCATCATTAGTTAAACACAGCCAGTCTATCTAGACCTCCCCCGACCCCCTCAACTGTACAATATTGTGATCTTAACAGAGCAGAAGTTTAAAGTGAAGAGATCCTAGAAAACTGGCGAAGAATTTTAAATGTCTAGTCCACTGTTCGTGGTCTTCAAGTTGCAAACTAATGAGGGGGCGTTTCCGCAGTTAATATTCAAAGGATTTTCTTACAATAACTAATCTGTCTCTTTCCTAAAAAAAAAATTGTAAAAAGTGTAGATATTGGAAAGCGCAGTTTTCAGGAAACTGTTGAACAACGATATAAATACCATTAACCACTACCATACTCTCTCGGCATCATACATGGATACATCTCCCAATCCTTTAAAGTCATCTCCTCGAATCTGACACCGAGCTTTGCAATTGTCATCCATAAAGCGGTCTGGTCATACATAGCCATCGTCATTCGATAACGAAATGTATTACCAGTCCAGCGTAGCACATCAATTTTCTAATTTAAGATCAAATTTCACCAAAGAAAGTGAACGCGATTAGCAGATTTAAGCGGTGTTCAAGAGCTATCTTTGTCATAATTGCTATGAAATATTGAACGCGGCTTAGAAATGGTGATCGCGTTCAAATTAATTCGTGCTACAAAACCTTTTGTTGCTGACTTCCAAATAACACAACAATCGAGTAAAGCTGACTTCCAATCAAGCGGATATAATCTTAATATTAGGAATGCAGTAGACATTGCAGCAGAAACAACCAAGTCCGAAGTCCGACGTGCCTGGACTACCAACGCAAATAACAGTTTATTCATGAAATGCTCCAGTAGTGTCTGTAATACGCATTGTGTATTTCTTTGCGGAGCCGCTTGCTGTTTGTAAAGTTGTACTGATTTTCTTTCCGGTCAAAAGTGGTGGAGAATATTTTATAACGGGCGCTGTTTCTTTTTTATTTTGACTTTAGAATACAAGTGTACGGTTTTTCTTGAGTCTTGTTCAGCCTAAACTCAAAACCAATGCTCAACGTTATAAAATATCATGTTATAATAATCAGTAGACCGGCGCAGGATGGCCTCTACCAGAAGCGGATATCTTAAATTGGATCAGCTACTTGAATGTCACCAGAATTGGGCCAGAATATAGCAGTTCCTAGTGCGACGTGGTAATGACAGCGGCTCCCGTTTATGAACTGTCATCTGATGGCAGCTGTCACGTCAACCAACGTTACGACGCTCCGCTAGAGTGACAGTCATCAGCCAGTGTCACTCTGATCCAAACTTCTTCTTCTTCTTTTTAGTAGCCTCGCAACAAACAGACTGCGCCTCTTGCCGTCAAGTATTTTACGTAAAAGAAGACTTTTAAAAATAAAGAAATATTGAGTCTTTGCATGAAATTAGATTGCAAGAACTGTGGGTGGCAAAATTCAACTTCATTTGGTAGGTACTAACTAAGTCTACCTAGAACCTATCAAATATAAGGTCTATCTTTTCATACACGAAATATTTTAAGAGTAACTTCTATAACCCCTGGTGAAGGTTGCAGGGATCCGCTGGATGCGAGTCGCACGAGACCGGTCAATGTGGCGACACTTGGGGGAGGCCTATGTCCAGCAGTGGACGTCTTTCGGCTGAAATGATGATGATGATGATGATGATGAACTTCTATAAGTCGTAGAGACGCCATTGCAACGAAAAAAAAAATTATCTGAGTGTTTTTTTTTTACGAAGTTATTATAATTCTAAAATTTTTTGAGACTTTTTGCAAAAAACCTTTACTCCCATATTCTAACAATGACAGTGGGTAGATACGACGTAGTAAACTAGCGTATGGATGTTTAAAAATAAAGAGCCAGTATTTATTTTGTGGGTCAAGTAATTTTAAATTATTTATTTTTTATAAAAAAATATACTCGGTTAAAAAAAAAGTCCCTCATCCCTTGGCTTCGTTATAGCCGTTAGATGATTCTCTGAAAATATTTCGTGTATGAATAGTTAGACCTTATATCAGAGTATCTATACTCTGACATAGAAATAGGTTAGAAATTGTTCATCTTTTTATTTTCTCGACAAAGCACATTAATCATACATTCATTTATTATTTCTAAGTATATAAGCATGGCCTAAACCACATTCAAATTCCGCAAGCCGACATCACATCCAGCAGTCACTTTCCGAAATACCGAATTTCCATTTGAACAAAGCGAAACACCTAACATAATACAAAATTGCGGTTCACGCTCCGACGACTCAATACAAAAGTAACAAAGTTATGCGAAGCTTTTAACGTGGAGTGAAGACTATAGCACTGCATCAGGAGTGGGATAATACAGACAGAATCGGCCATAGCCGCTAGTACAGTCTCGAACACTAACATGTATACACTTAGCGAAATTCAAAAGCGATTTTCTCGTGGAATAACGATTGCAATTTTAAAATTACCACCTTTTTCATAAAAATGGGTTCCAAAGTATGTTCAAGAGAATATTAAATAACTGTCAATACAGTAACAGAAAATCACTTTTAAAAGTTGCTAAGTGTATACATATCAGTGCTTGACTGTACTTCGTATCATGAGATTGCAGGCGCCCAACCCGAGTCCGCAGATGTTCTAATTCTGGTGACGTCATTCAAGCAACGCGAATAATGGCCGCCTACGTGGAAGATTGTTATGCGCCGGCAAATAGCAGTAAAATTGAATGAATTATGACTTTAGTGTTAGAATTTTGTTCTTTTGATACGTTAGCCAGGATATAGGTAAGTAAACTGTCGCAAATCTATCCTCTAGTATACTTAGGTAAGCATTCTGGACAGTGGTGAAAATCGGTTGTTGTTATAAAGGAAAAATTTCAAGCTTCATCATCATCCACAGCTTGAAATCACGCACTGCTGGATATATCTTGGTCTATCTTTTTTGTGCCTCACTCCACGTTGGGTGTTGAATTAGAAATGAAAATACTACTTATTAAAAAACTCGTTACCAAGTGTCAAATAAAAGTATTATATGCAACGCAAGTAATAACTGAGGGAGCAGTAGAGTAGCGATGGCCCAGTGAGAGCAGCGGTGGCACTGAGAGCAGCGGTGTCCCAGTGGTGGCGGCACCGACCTACGAGCAGTTCGAACCCAGGCACGCGCACTACTTTTTGTAATCTATTTTCATCACCACTGCTATCAAAATGGTGAAGGAAAACATCGTGAGGAAACCGGCATTATACCGGCAAATATTCGAAGACATGTGACATCTACCAACCCGCACTGGGCCCGCGTGGTGGATTATAGCCCATCCAATCTCACAAAGAAGAGGCCTGTGTCTCAGCAGTGGGAACATAATAGGTTGATTATACCAGTAATAACTTACGGAAGTTTAAACATATTCCACTAAACTAGGAGCGTAATTAACATCCTTATCGGGATTAAAAAACACATCGTAACATGCCGTTCATGTTGATTTAATTAATTTGTTACGCCTTACGCCCTGATAATTACTATATCAGGAGAAATATCAGAACAAAATGGATTCCCATTTGATATAGCCACGTAAACAACATAATGTTGTGAAAAAATACTGGTGAGGTAAGCACTTAGCTGATGAAACTTGGGTCTAGAAATATATTTTTGATTTTATTAAAATATTCTTGAACGAGACAGCCGGATATAATCCTATCTCATTTCGCAAAAGGGTATTGCAGAGAGGTTTGGGTCTGATTTATTTGATGTCAACCTTTTGACAGATGCATTAGAAAAGTTACCTACTTTTGTAATGTATGACTTATTGCAAAGTAAGGTTAGTAATGTAAGTTCATAGAAGCTACTTTTTTTTTTAAATGATCCGTCGCAATACAACGACTTTAGAAGATAGTACCTGCTTAACCGGGCTTATCCTGTGGTGGTCAAAAATTACTTTAAGGCCCCCAGCCAGGGCTTACAAACTAAGGATATATTTATTTCATTATTAAATAATTAACTACTTGATAAGAGTAAACTAATTAAACTTATAGAAACAGTCATGAACGGCACTCTATTTTGATCCTTCTTGTTATCTAGGTAGGAACAGTTACAAAACCAAAAATTACCTCAGAAAGAGAAATCGACGTGCAAAACAAATGAATATCGAGAGACCGTGATTCTACAAGCAATAAGGGCGCTATTGGCCCTACACTCCGCCTAAAAGATTCTATGGGAAGGGAGCTCGTGGCCGAGTATAACAGCCGCTCGGATCGATCTTTAGGTTAAGCCGCGTTTGCCTAGGTTGGTCCGTGAATGGGTGACCATCCATAACATACCATGTTTCCTCCGTGCCTAGAAAAGCACGTTAAGCCGTCAATTGTAGATCTTTGACAGTTGTTACAGGTAGTAATTGGCCCGAAAATCTGACAACCAGTCTTACCAAGCGGTATCGTATTACCCAGAACTAACTGGGTTGCGGAGGTCAGATAGGCACTCGCTCCATGTAAAATAATAGTAATCACCTGCATCCTGTTAGGCTGGAAGCCGACTCCAACATAGTTGGGAAAAGGCTAGCCAGATGATGACTTTCCTATGATTTACGTCCCCCAGCATTTCTCACCCATAAATCGGTATGACGAATGTGTGAACAAACTTTCGTCTACGCTCATACCGTGTTGATTTATTTGCACTGGATTCAGAGCAGGGATTGCATTGTACGTGGTACTAACTATATTTGGGAATTGAGGACGGTTCATGTAATTTTATGCATTTGAAGATTGGACGCGAATTTTGATGAGTTTGTTTGTTCAGAGCTAGAGGTTTCTGGTTTATTGCCTTGTGATTTGACCTATGAACCTGCATGTTCTGCTGCATCCGGTTAGACTGGAAGCCGACCCCCATATAGTTGGGAAAAGGCTAGAAAGGTATATATATATATATATTCAATCCCGTATGCACGAGAAAATCCCCTAATATTTCTCAGACTACATACCAGCAGTAAATTGAATTGAGTGCGGCTCAGCGCGGGGTCCTCTCATCTATTGTTAAGAGTCACCCTGCCAATTCTGTTGTCGCCTTTATAAAGGCCTGTAATAGTATTTTGAGTGAACATCCACTCTAGGCTGTGTTTGCAAAAATGACTTTCATTATGGTTCTTGTAGGAAGTGCCTGATAAATGATGTCAAAGCATACGAACAGAGCATCAAACACTTAAGGGTATTCCAGACCCGCTTACACTAGTCACGAAGTGCGTTTAGCCCTAAATGTATTTAAAACATGATTCTGTCTTTGTCATCAACAAACGATTGACAGAAACAGAGTGATTATTTAAATACTTGTACAGCGGTAAACTCATTGAGATCTATGGTGAAAGCGGACCATAGAGACTAAATACCCTTTGGCGTCTTTCTTATGATTTAACTGTCGGAGACAGAATTAATACGATTCTACCTAGTATAAGACTAACAAAGGGTATTTACAAGGCAGATGTGAGTGGCAAGGTCGGGAGGGGACGCCCTAGAAGGACATACACTGACCTTATCGGTGAGATTCTTCAGAAAGGTCGCTACCGGCGTGCGTGTTTGACCAGATACGCATGTATGAACGTGGACGAGGCAAAATGAGTATACAACATTATTTTTAGTATATGCGAAACCTGAATATAGTTTGTTCAGAATAAGTAACTGAATCGATTCCAATAATTTTTAAACCATGTTATATTTTTTCCCAAAAATATTTAAAAAAGTTAAAAGTTGGACACCGAGCGACTATAAGTACCTATCGCAATAATTTAGATACCTACTGCCAAATTATTATTATCAATGAACTCAAGACGACGCTGGAGGCGCGCGCTGCGTGGTGACCACGATCTTGTGCGGACAACTAGGTAACAGAACAAGCTTATAACTTTGCGATTTTTCATGATACAGTTTTGAAATTTTGTACTGTATTTTCTTTACATAAAAATAGTAGACACGTGTATCAGGTTTCGCATATACTAAAACTAATGTTGTATAAGGATCTTAACAGGTGGCGTTCCGAGGTTTCTGCCTACCCCCATGGGAAAAGGCGTAAGTCTAAGTGTGACTACTTTAATTCAAAAGATAATAATTTCATACTAAAGCACCAAACAACCATATTTGCAAGCAGAATCCTTAAATATACCATCAATTCGCAACACAAGTATACCATGGAAATGTAAAGGGTCGCAGTATTCCGTGGGAATTATTTCTCACCCCTATAATGTAGCCCACCCCTTCGTAAAGGGCGCGTGCCACTCTTACTTAACAATGACACGCTTTATTATTTTTTGTATTTTTATTCTGTTTATGGCTTGCGTTACTAGAAGGCTAAAGATAAGTAGGTCATGTTTTGTGAGAGTTGAATTTGTTTGAATTTGCATTCGTTTTTTTATTTTATCTCAGTAGGCATGCGTATCATGATTCTGAAAAAAAGAATATTAAAACTAAGGGATTGATAATAAAGTTCGTGAAAGAAAATGCTTGAAAGCAGAAAAGCGTGCTCTTGCGCTGTTTTTACAGAACTAATAAGAAAATATGATGGATATAATTACAATACCATTCAACCTCATAATCAGCCTGTGAAGTTTCCACTTCACTTTGTCGTGACATCATATCGGGCTCTACCAGAAAACACTGAACATTTTTTAAATGTTACAGCACCATGCTGAGATGGGGGGGCCTTTTGGCCTCGTACAGGTCCAAGTTGGTCTAAATGTATGTCTTTCCTTTCTCTCTATGTTCCCACTGCTGGGCAAAGGCATCCCCTTATTCCTTCTACGACCTCTTTTCCCGCGCCTCTTCGAACTATAACTATATTTTTTTCTTATGTTTTCTTTTTATACAATTTTGTTTAAATTTATTTATTTATTTAGGTTAGCGTACAATTGTTTACACGTTACAATTCATTTAAAAGTACACGATATACATTTATAAGTGCAATAATTATTTACAGGCTAACACCACATGCACCAGTTTATTTATATTTTTACATAATAAATTTTCATTATTGCAATTAATTGTGAACTCTGAATAATAAAATTGGTGTAAAACAAAGCATAAATTTAGAAATTTAACAAACAAATCAAGATAATCGATTTAAATTTAATTTAATGTATTATATTGATTGTCAATAAAATTAAATGACAGATAAATAAATTAAATGAAACTAAGATTAAATATTTGGTTTACATTGAATAATAATTACAAAATTAATTAACGTTAAATAGGTATTTTATGTAACAAATTGGCAATTTATAATATTATGTCACAAAGTTGTGTGAATAGTTTACAAAATTTTCCTATGCTATCGTGTATCTATGTTAATTTAATTATTCTGTTTTTTCGTGTGTAAAACAAATAAATACTTTTACTTTCTTTCCTTATAATCCACCGCGCGAAAAAAAATATAATCAAAGCACTAATGAGTACCGAGCCTATTTAAAAACATTAAAAAATCGCAAAACGGCATTGCAATACCTACATTGGTTGGCCGATAACGACGATAACACAAATCGACTGACGACTGTAACTGGTTTAAAACGTTATAATTTAATTCGGCACCGTTCCCTTCATTCCATCGCTCGTATCATGATCAGATTGCGGTTTCATTAAAACAGTTGAATTCATTCCTCGTAGTTTCCCGCCGACGGATATGAAAGTTCCTTTGCGAATATCATTTTCTGCCATATTTTTGAGCTGCATGTTTTTAATCTTATCTTTTCCTTATTTGTTCTCAGTGGGCGATGTCCTATTTCGTTGACCTGCTGGCTGGATGTTTTTTTTTCCAATTACTGTGTGTTTGTTTGTGGCAGAGGTCGGTAGCTACAGGCCCTTTTTTTAAGAATTTATTAAAATGTTTATTCCAATTTGACTACTTATTACATTAATTAAAGTCAAAGAAATCAGTAAACTATTTCGTACGTTAAGAAACTCAGGAAGGTGATTCTGAAATAAAATCCTACACAATATCACACCCGTAATCCCTGAGGTGTACAGTCAGGCAGAGGTGTACAGTCACGACCAATGAAATTACACACTTACACACAATTTACACATACCAAAATTCAAAAGCGATTTTACGAAATAACGGTTTCTATTTTGAGATAAGACTTATTTCGTAGGGTAGACTGGGTACGATTGAAACGCTGGACGGTTGAAACAAAGCGAATATCTCGAGAACCGTGCGTGGTAAGATGAGGGGTACAAGGGAAGAACGAAGCGGGTGACAAGTCGAAACGCAGATTTGAGTATTGCGTCGATCTCCGCACAGTGTCTTCAGGAGGCCCCATTGTGTATTTTTATTTTAAATTTGGATTTACACATAAAATACAATACATGGATCTCAAATAACATTGCCCATTTGCAGACAGAAATACATCTTGATCATCATCAGAAATAGGTCTTGTATTTTATATATTTTCAGCATCGCTCGCTTTACTAATCCCGATGTTATGGACGATAAAAGCTAAAATGTTTCAACCGTACCCAGTCTACCCTAATAGTATAGATTCCAAAATATTTTCGTGAAAACGTAAAACGTTAACATTTAACAATAGGAGAAAATCACTTTTGAAACTTGCTGCGTGCACATATTAGTGCTCGTGACTGTACCTGTAGTACACCCACATTTTGCCAGTCATGTTTAAGTATAATGTAATTGGGTACGAGCCTATTGCCATCAACCAGGCACAAATCCAGAATCTGTGGCTGCTACTGAAAAAACCCATTCCAGATGAAATCAATTCACCCAATAACATTTTACCCGACCTGGGAATCAAACACAGTTCCTCAAGCTCAGCAGTTGCGCTTGCGCCTACTAGACCAACGACGAATTTTTTTTTTTAAATTTAGATTGATTAATATTATATTCTAACCTTACTAACTTAGTTTTTTATAAGTTGCAATTGTTACTAATCATTATGGATTATTCTTATCTGAAATTAAATTAAATTAACTTAAGTGCGTACGCGCCTTCGCCAGTGCGAATGATTTCTCAAACCAGAATTAATGAATAAAAACTCGTCGATTGAAACACTAACACATACGATGGCAACTAATTTGTATAATTTGTATTAGCAAGCACCTAATTAAGATAACAGTTTATTAATTTGCTTATTTGAAAATTGATTCGTTGTGGAAAAAGTCGTAGGAGACGCATTTATTTGATTAGCTCACTAATTGCCAGCCATCGATTTACGAGTAATAATGTAATGATTTCGATTAAAATTTTAATAAGCACAAGAGATAAAATGAAGATTTAAAAGGAAATAAGACAGGTAGCAAAGGGACCGGCTAGATCTAAGTTAGATCATTATTTAGGGGCTGATTTAAAACTACTACCAAACTGGCTCATCATCGCGGGCTAGCTCGAACAAGGGTCGGGGGGGAGGGGATGGGGGTATGAACAGGAACTTCGCGATGGACCTCGACGGCGAGGTCGGAATGACGGCAATTTCTTTAAAGTGCTGGTTTCCCTACTGTTTTCCTGAAGGAGGGTGATGGGGACGTCGGGAGTGACTAGGGGTAGGGTGTACCGTGATCGGCGAATTTTACTAATAAACGATGGTTCGTATCGGGCGGCAACGTACCGTATCTACGTAACTATTAAAAGTACTGGTTGTACCAATTTTGACTTATAAATTACTTAAACAGCGTGTATATGTATCAAAAAGGTGTGGTGGTCATAGGATGTACAGTCAACCCCAAAAAGATGTAAACACGGACTAGGCACAGTAGGAACCATTTCATTGTCTACAACCATTATTCCATAATTGTGTCTTCAATGTAAACTACAAAACATAGTAACATAGTAAATATGGATACATAATAATACAAACACCCTATGGGAAAAACTAGGTACACAGACTGATGATGTCATACGAACCTCCTCCTTTTGGAAGTCGGTTAAAAATACAATTATCCTTAGCATAGCAATTCGGAAATTACTTTATTTTTTACGCTACTGCGCAAATAGAGGAGTATTATGATTTCAGGTGCATGTGATGTGTGTATGTAGTGAGTTTTTGCTGTCGTTGCTTAACTTCAACTGCAGCAATATAACGCTTTTTGGCAATAGCCAAATAATAATTAATAATATAATGGTGGCGGTGGAATAAAACCAACGTTGGATGACTAATAGGACTTTATTCTCTTTACTCCAAACACTTGACAAACAAAGGTAGACTAAGGTTAAACCTATTAGTGGTCTTAGGGATGGACTGCGGGGCTATCCTATCCCTTCACCTCCTAGCTAGGCTATTCCTGAGGGCGACGGGGCCTCCCCTCAGGTCAAGCTGTTGACAACAGTGGTGACTGCGGGGCTATCGACCACTGTGCCTTCTAAGTAGCGAGTCACTAGTTCCTCGGTGGTGCGGGTTTATAAAGGCGGCTGACATAGATTAGTGTGTGTCTTCACCATCTCATGCTTGTATGTGGTTGTAACCTTCGTTGACGTCACGGACACTTCACACGTCGAATATTAGATGTCGCTAGTAGTCTGTTGGTGCCGTTGATGTTATCCTCTTATGGATGATTGATCTTGTTTGTATTGCGATCTACTCAGTTGGCGTAGTGTTGTGCACAGAATCCGGTAGATGGCATAAGGCGTCGTTATATAATAATAATTATTATTTCCTTTATTTATTTTCTTACACACTAATTACATTTTTAAATATTTCTTAACAAAAACCATATAAAAAAATATAAAAATTATTATTATTATTTATATTTTTTTGTTTTAGGCTTAGCTGCAGCTGCCTCCAGCGGTCGCCCTGGCACAGCCCGCCGCCGGGCCATGAAGATAGGACGTAGGGTGTGAAACGTCCTATTAGCAAAACGACACTTTAGCAAAATGTCCTATTAGGAAATGGTCCTAAAAACTAAAGAACAAAAAATTGTAGTCATACCACACATTATGTACATGTGAGTTCTTTTAAAGAAACAAATATATTTATAATAATAATAATCATTTTCTTTTCAGGCAACTAAGGCCCTTAAATAGAATACACAAAATAATCTTTTAAAATAATAAACTAATACATATTATAAATCTTATAAAACTATGACTTTACACATAATGTTGACGGCGGCGTCGTGTTTTGCTGCGTGGTGTACCAACCATTAAATACCATTTCGAAATTATAAAAGTCCTGTCAAAAAGCCGGACATTTGGAAAGGGTGACTTCCCAGATGCTTTTAAGGTTTCCCAAATAAAGACTGATGAATACAACGCCTGACTGTGAAAGCTCTAATGTGCAAAACATTAGATTATTTAGTCATAATTATAAATATTCTAACATGCCAGAAACAATTAGGCGCAAGATTTGTCAATATTAAACCACTTGGTTCGGGAATGCTCGGGAATGCTCGGGTGGACCGACAACTATGCGCTAACGATAATAATTGGTTGGGAAGTCCCGAAGTCGGGATGCGAGCGATTCCGATCACAATAGGCTTGTTGACTCTACAACTCAACTGCACAGATTAATTTTTAATTTTAACCGAAAGTTAAAGAATTGCTTTGAACTTTAACAAAACGTCAACATATTCTGTTTTTTACCAAAAAGGAATACAGAAACTCAAATGCACCTCAGTCATGTATAACAGTCGTATCTATTTTGAATTTTATAATAAGTTAGTTTCTAATCGGCTAATCCCGTAATTTGGATCGTTACTTTTGGCCATATTTATAACAGTAGGTTCCTTATCTATCTATCTATACATAAATTGTAACAGGCCGATGTCAGTACATTGAAGACATTGAATAAAAAAATATGTGGATGGTCTTAATGTGAACAACAGAAGCCAAAACAACAGTTTTTAGATTTTTTTTCTGTCTTATTCTTATACTTTATTGCACACAAAAATAAGAGAAATACAAAATTACAACATGTACAAAGGCGAGCTTAACCCAAAATTGCATGGGTAGTTTTTTTTTGTCTTTCTGTCTGTATGTTTGTACGCGCATCACGCAAAAACTACTGAATGGATTTGAACGCAGTTTTCACCGTTCTACTGCTACATGGGTACCTTAAAATATAGGTTACATCAGATATAGTTTTGGACCCGATAGGTGGCGCAAACATAAATATCATATCCTCATTTATCCATCAAGCAGCTAAAAGTCATTTGGCGATAGTTCCCAAATTATGGCCTTACAAGAAGCCCTGGCACGAGCGCGCAGTGTAATAAAAGTAACGTAATACATACGTCGCTTTTTTAATCGAAAATAAAAATACTCTATTTTTTGTTTGCGACAATCATATGATACTTATCCATAGATATGAATAAATTCTTAAAATTATGAAAATATATACAACATTAGTTTTAGTATATGCGAAACCTGATACACGTGTCTAGTATTTTTATGTAAAGAATCTATGTATGTATAATCTATGAAAAATCACAAAGTTATAAGCTTGTGCTGTTATCTAGTTGTCCGCACAAAATCGTGGTCACCACGCAGCTCGCGCTTCCAGCGTCGTCTTGAGCTCAATGATAATAATAATTTGGCAGTACCTAAATTATTGCGATAGGTACTTATAGTCGCTCAGTGTCCAACCTTTAACTTTTTTAAATATATTTGGAAAAAAATATAACATGGTTTAAAAAATATTGGAATCGATTCAGTTACTTATTCTGAACAAACTATATTCAGGTTCATATACTAAAAATAATGTTGTATATGAGAAAAGACTAGGTACCTATTTTTAATTTAAAAATCGATGTATTTACGTTCCGTTGCTAGGGCCTAAGGTCAAATTAAATTAGCTACTGAAATTCCGCAGTTGTGGTGGGCCTCGAATTTATCAACTCGTAACAAGATAAAACAAACAAATATTTTTTGAGGTCAATTGAAGTTTATATTTTATAATTTTGTATTTAAAAATTATAAAATATAATATACATCTGCGGAGTTTCGCTACTCGACCTTAAAACTCGAATGAACTTATACACTTTCCTTGTACCTATTAGGTATATGTAGATAGCGGTAAGTTTAACAAGACGCGTCCACACATGTGATGCATCGCCACCTTTGTTTGTACAAGGGGAGTTACCCAGAGCGGCCAGAGCTGACAAAACACATGTTTTAATTACAGCCCACGTCGATGGGAACAGATTTTGTTTATTATTATTATAAAAATATAATAAAAACGGATTGCTGGGCCCCACTGCGGAGAAGCTGTCGACTGCCGCGAACAACATCGAGTTCATGGCCTATCCTGCAATAAGGACTCAAGTCGGATAACACGGCAAGCCAGCGTTCATGGCACCATACGTCGTGCTCTAATCAGCTGCAACCCGGTGGCTTAGCACGTGACAGTGGGAAGACGGAATGCCCATAATGTCTTGAAAAGTAAAGAACCGAAACGACAAAGGAATTTACGCAAAAACATATCTGCTTTTCTTAAAATTGTTCTTAAGTTTGATTATTTTGAAAAAGGAATAGGAATCACTTTCACTGTCTGACAACATGTCTGGACATGTCCTGTCATTCCGATCATAAACCTGAAATAATAATAAAGATACTTAAGGAGGTTTTACTTACCGTGCAAGTTGCACCTGTTGGGTACATAAAATAAGAAAAAAAATATCATGACAGTCGAGGCATACGACTGCACGGTCACTCCTCTTAATTGGTCAGGTAAACCGATTATGAGGATTCGTTGGTGTAATAAATCCATGTACCTACAAGAATCTATAAATTCAATTTTACTGGGCAAGATCATTCATTATGATGTATTTATATGACTAGTTTAACTGTAAGACGGTGTTAGAAAGTCCTTCGTTTCATTTAATCATTGCATAGGCTATTGGCTGATGATGAGGCTGATTATAGAGAATGCTTTGATGTGCATTCTCTGACGACCAAACAAAGAACATTGGGATGACTTAAGTGACCGAAAGACAAAAATACAAGTTCAAATCTGATTATCACGGTGCATCAAAACATCTTTAGAGCCTTTGCACATTGCTATCGATTCGAATTCTAAATTCTGGCGGATAGTATTCAAATCTAACAAACAAATCAATGACAAGAGAGTTTTTTTTAAGTAAACGACGATTATCTTTTAGAAAGTATAAGATACAGATTAAAAACTTCTTTATCATATAATAGCCGAAGGGTTAGGTTAGTTTCGCCCAGTTATATTTTAAATCCCATATAATAGGAGGCAAGCCTATTGCCATTAACCGGGCAAAAATCCAGAATTCGTGGCTGCCACGGAGAAATCCCTGATGGAAAAACCCAATAATACTTTGCACGACTCGGAAATCGAATCGAGGACCTCATCAGTGTGGCGCTCAGCAGTGGCGCTTACGACCACTAGACCAACGAGGCAGTCCTCCGTTATCGTCCATAGAAAAAGGAGAATCCTCGGACTAGGACGGCTGTCATGTCTGGTAGGCCACTGCCCGACGCGCAATGGTTGTTGTCGGGTATGGAGAATAGAATAGAATAGAATATTTATTTGCGTAAAACATGGTATACAGGGTGTTAAATACAAATTGGGACCTATCCCACATACAAACTCTCTCTTTTGCATGCTATGTTTTATCCTAATAAAACATAGCATGCAAAAGAGAGAGTTTGTATGTGGCGCTGCAATTTTTATTCAATCGATATTATTATAAGTAACTTGGTACTGTCACCGAATGGCGTCCAAGAACTGGCAAAAGAAACGTGGGTCGTCCGGCGGCGAGATGGGCAGACGACATAATTGCCATCGGGGGATAAACCTGGAAGAGGCTGGCACAGGACCGTGGGGATTGGCACGAGAAAAGAGAGGCCTATACCCAGCAGTGGGTGAATTCGGGCTGTGGATGATGATGATGATGAACTTGGTACTTACTTCGACCACATTACGCATGTAGATGTCGTACCTACCACTAGCATTACCACTAGCATTTTTTTAAATTAATTGACTGTTTGTTTTTTTTATTTATCTTCCTCAAATAAAAGCAGGTTTTCATCAATAGTACAACAGCCGGTATTGACGTATCAATAGGTAAATGAAACCGGCATTTTTTCCTATAAAACTTAGGAAAAAATGCCGGTTTCAAGAACAAAAATTAGCTACTCAGTAATTAAGCGCGCGTCAGTTGAAATCGGATCATTGGACAGCTGTTAAATTTTCGCACGTTGATAATTTTCGCTCCAGAAGCTGAGTTTGAGCTGTTCACACACCTTTCCCAGAATTTCTTTCACCTATTTCTAAGTTAGCCTCGTACTCCAACTTACCGCTACTGCATGTACTAACATCATAAAACAAGTTCGTAGTAGTCGTACGAAACTTGTTGGCTAGTCTAAAACAAAAACTTCTCTGCAGATCAAACTTTGCGTTTCTCTGCAGTTGTAACGATTTCTAGAGCTTTCTAGTCTAGTAAACATTTTGCTCAGTTACCTAAATGTTGCAATAATTTGATTATATGAGATATATTATGAGGAACTATAAGAGTAGAGGAAGACCAAAGAAACGATGATGGATGGAATGCGCGAAGGATGAAATGTATAGAAAGGAAGTTAGTGCTAATAGAGCAGTATGGAAGAAAAAAACATGCTGCGCCCACCCTAAATGAATTGGGATAGTATAGTCAGCCTATAATGTTCCCACTGCTGGGACACAGGCCTCCTCTCTATGAGAGGGAATGGGCTATAATCCACCACGCGGGCCTAGTGCGGGTTGGTAGATGTCACATGTCTTCGAATTTTTGGTTCTAGGACATGCCGGTTTCCTCACGATGTTTTCCTTCACCGTTTTGAGAGCAGTGGTGATGAAATAAATTACACAAAGTAATGCGCCTGCCTGGGTTCGAACCCACGACTTACTACTCGTAAGTCGGGACGGCCACCACTGGGCCACCGCTGCTCTCAGAATTGGGATATGTGGGTATGGATTTCACGTACTATCGAGTTAACGTTTTCGAGCAAGTGTTATTCGATCACAAGTCATTGGATTTCAAGTAGGGAACCCGGTATCCCCACATCCCACTTGGAGGGATTCGTGGCTCAATAAAACAGTCACCCAAGTTAATTTTCAAGGTTAGACAACGTTTGCCGAGGTCCGTCCTTTAACCGTTGCTCTCGGCTGTCATGTGTAGGTACATCTTTGGCAACGTAATCTCGTAATCTTTCGTAACGAGTAGTCAGAATCCCGAAAGTCTGACAACCAGTCTTACCAAGGGAGATCGTGTTAGCCAGTTACTAGGTTGCTGACTTGGCTTCCATACTTTTTTTCACGGTTGACCACTGAAAACCAGCGCCATAACACAGCATCATGATGAGTGGTAACCTGCTTGCCGCAGTCACGACGTGCAAGCTGTCAACTTATTTTTTTGTTCCATCCTGTTGTATTTATAAATATTTGTTATGCATTATATGTTTATTTTATTTTTTTGTCATTTTGTATGCACGTCATGTCCATGCGACGAATAAATATATATTTTTTTCTTTCTTTCTTCTTACAATATTTTTTGCGTAGAGTTAGGTCCTTAGTTGATGTACAGAATGCTTGGTTGACGGCTTCGTGAAGGGTCCGTTTACACCTTGTATAAGTTGCATATTTATTTTTGTAAATCAAACCCCGCAAAATGTCGACCAAAATGTATTTAATTTTCTTTCGAATCTAACGAAGCGCGACGTGCATTTTATCTAAATCGGTTCATGGGTTTAAGAGTTTCTAGGAGACAAAGAAACGGACGTAGAACATTTGTTACAACAGTCAAAGATCGACATCGTCGGGTATAGTGCAAATCCGCGAATCTACCTTACGTAAAGTGCGTGTATCTGCACTGCGTGTAGGTTTACAGGGGAAGGTTATAAGCTTATATTTTTTTTTATTTCAACGATTTTTTTTTGAATAGTAACAATATTGTTAACAGTAGAAATCTATTAAATTCACTAATTTAGTCGCTACGACAATGCGTAATTGAAATTTTCTACATTTTTCAGATACGCGGAATTATCCAATACTAGTTCCGCGGATTTGCACTATCCCCGACGATATGTAGCCTCTCCGCGGAATGACTGGTTTATCCTAGGTTTGACGAACGCCTTTTGGCCAACCCAAAAATAGATTCCAATTTCTGACTTTGACTGATGTTTTATACAAAGTGGAGCAGGACGATTGACAATCCTTCAAACCACGTAAAGAGTGTCATGTTCTTTACCCGTATAAAAAAAATCAATCAAATCCAATGAATAATTTATTTAGCCACAGGAAATTATTTTTCATTTTCTTATTTTAAAACATGATGTAGATCGAATCCGTAATCATAGGTAAACATTGTAAGGTCAAGAACCTGTGCAAAACGTACGATTCTATTCTCTACGTCTCAATATGCTTGAAAGACAGAGAAAGGTGTCTTACGATTCCACTCTAACGCGCCCCGCCCAGTCACACAAAATACTACAATTAGAAAGAAAAAGAAATATTACTTACGCAAATTATGCATTAGTGGTGCATAGACCATTGCGTATGTGTGTGTGAGTGGAATTTTTTGGCAAAAAGTCTCGGACTCGGTAACTTCAGTGCATAGCGGCGCCCTTTGAGGAGAGCACACGCCTAATTTTTTTATCACGAGTCGAGCCGCGCGCGCAGATTTCGTGTTTTTTTTTTTAAGTTTTAAGATTAAAGAGGATTTATGATAGTTGGATTAGTGCATAGGTTAGTGTGACTTATTGTTAAGTGTTAGTGTAATATTAGTTACTTATTTAGGCATTTAATAGGTATAGTTTCGTGATTTAGGTTAGGTTTGAAGTTTTGTAGTTTAATTATGCCTCAAATAAGGTACCCAGCTGCCGAGTACACCGACATGGTACTTACGTAAGGAGAATGTAACCAAAATGCAGCTTTACCATTGAAATACATATCGGGAGAGATATGGTGACACACGAACGTTTGATGGTCTAAATTCTGATTGTGATGTGATATTATGTGATTAATTATTCAATCAGTGATCTTATAATTAACAACGTGCAACTTGAGTGAGTTTATGCCGCTAAGTTGTTCTCCGACTAAAATACCTACCTTCGACTACCTACCGCCATCGCTGCGCAACCGGTCAGTGACTTTTCGTAGATAAAGCGTGTTTGCTTTTTATGCAATTGACTCTGCTATTTATTTTGTTTGAAACATAATTTTTTAAATTTTCCATTATCTACAAATTTTCGTGTTTTAAAATGTTTAGATGGTCTAGTATTGTTCTCGTTTTAATTTATTGTCGTGGTTCCAGATACACTTTGTATTTGTAAATAAGAAGCATTATTTCATTTTTGTAAATGTGATTAGCATGTAGACTTTCTATTGTAGTTAGTAGGGCTTATCCTAATCTTTAAGATTTGAAGAGCGAAGCCGCGAGCAAAACCTAGTAACTACTAAAAGGAGTAAAAGGGGTCTGCAATTGCTAGATGCAGCGGCAATGAGGTTTTTTCAAGGCCAGCTTCCACAAAAAAATGATAAATGGCGCTGTACTTGACTCAATTTAAAAAAAAAAATGTTTGGCTGTGTGGAGCTGGCGTTCATTGCCTTTCAAAAGTGTTCCTTCCTAGTTTGTGTGCGTTCGTCTTTCTTCGTTCGATTTGCGTTTTTGTTGCATTGGAACTTACTTTTTTCCATTTTGGCTTTAATTTCTATAAAAACGGAAACAGCTCCCACAGACACATACTAGCCACCATATTATTTTTAAAATTAAATTCTATTTACTCTTACGCGTCAGACTGACATACTTTATTAATGAAAATGTCATTACAACGATTATATCTCAAGGTCTCACTGCATTGGAGCATTACCATGTTACAGTTTCAGATTTGACGCGCGATTTTGACGCGATCGAGCGTTACATCAGTGAACTTGTATTGCTTACTTTATTTCCAACAGTACAGCAGTGTGTGCGGAAAACCGATCATTAGAACTGACAATGTCGATACAATGTTACGCATACGAACGTTTACAGTTCTAGCGAATGTTCCTTGATCAGTCAATCGAGCTGGCGCGATATTATAACGCCATATTAAAAAAAAATATTTCTTTTATTGTTCATAACACGCGCACGGTGAGTGACCACCTTTAACGAGCTAAGAATGATTCGTTGGATTATCTGTATTTCAAGTTCAACAAAAAACTAATGACACGACACTGACGTTATGCATGAAATGAAAAGGACAGAAATTAAGTTCTTGTTTTTCGCGACTGTATCGATACAATATTGGGATTCTTGTTTGCTCTGAAATACAAGAAATGTTTTTTTCTTTCAAAAGAAGTTCGAGACATGTTAATCGTTGCAAGTCGTATGACATTCTCAGTCTGTGTACCTAGTTTTGGCCTGTTTTTGGTGTTACTTTGTATTATTATGTATACGGCCTATATAGGAGGTTTTGGTGGTGGTTTGTTTAATAATTATGTTTTGTAGATTTATATTGTAGACACAATTATGGAATAATGGTTTTAGACAATGAAATGGTTCGCAGTCCGAGTTTACATCTTTTTGGGGCTGATTGTACATGTTTCGCATATGTAAAGAGACGGTAGCGGTAACAAACCAAGCTTTTTAAATATCGGTCTCAGACCAACAAAAAAAGGAAGACGGCTTGCCGCGATCTTCAAAACTAAAGCCACTTTTTTATCTATGTGTGTCGAAGGGTTGCCATTTCCTAAAGTTTTTCCCTATAATTTGGGGAATAATATTATATGGGTGGGATAATATTGTACGAGTAAGATATTGTTGACTATGGTATTTGATTCAGTGTTAATTGGAAATCTAAAATAAAAAATACATAAAAAAATAAAACAGAAATATAATTACTCTAAGTAAGAAATCATATTTAAAATTATTTAATCGAATGGGGAAATTTGAAATAATATTATGGCAACCCTCGCACTTTATGTCACTGCTTTCGTTCGTTGAAATTTTGTGTTCTAAGGTACAAAATTCATAGTTGATTAATTAAAAACAATATTCTTTCAAGTACTTACAAGTGAAAAGGGATTCCGTGAGTTTTTTTAAGCGATTAAAATTGGTTGTGTACATTGTGCATTAAATAAATAAATAAATAATTCTATTTTTTATCCATGGTCTCTAGACGACGACTCGAGACGTACTAGGAGCGATGAGCATGGTCTTAGTGTAGGTGTGTACGTGAGCATGTATATTTACTTGCAGGAGCACGGTTTTGTGGCTTCACTTTTAATGTTTGCGGCGCGCCGTCTTCCTTTTTTTTGGTCTTTTTTTGTTTGTTGACAGGAAAAAGGAGGATTCGCGCTGCATCAGTGAACATTGCCATTTTACTATCATGCAAGCCAACAAGCCTTTTCCGTGTATACTGTATACTCCGCCTTAAGTTCGGACGGACGGAGACGGATCCTACCCCTCTCTCAGGGCCGCAATTTCTTTCAGGTCACAACGCAAACATTGAGAAAATCCGAAAAAAAGGTAGCAGTAAGACAGACAGACTGACATGCTTTGTTTCGCTTTTATAATGTAAAGTATGGAAGTATGAATAATCAGGATGGTATGTCCATATAATGATACTTACATCATTATATATTTTGATTTACTGCTGTTGCGGCACTAAAAAAAGTGTAACAGCGCCATCTATGAGACAAATGAAGAACTTACAACAAAAATCTAGCCCGCGAAATTCAAATTTTCTTTACGTTTTTTGGAATTTTTCGATCAGTGTCAGTCTATATGTTGAACAAAATATGATTTGCAGCTGAAGAACTTTACATCCTACCTCTTTCCTCTACCCTATCTGAAAAAGTAGGTACTTACGTAAAAGACAAATTTATATAGATACGAATTTACACGGATTTTGCAGACAAGCTCAACTGAATCTGTTTTCCTTAGAAGTTAAATTAATTTTATCTGTATTTCTACTATTACTAAATAACTATACAATATTTGTTATCAGTTAAAATATGTTTATAATAATTAGTAATTACTTTTAAATTAGCTTCAGATGGAAATAGCAGCTGTGTTATCGTTTAGTGGCATACACGTGCGATAAATGTTGCTGGGAACATGAAGATAAAACCACGTAGGTAAAATTTATTAAATATTTAAATGATTTTAAGTTTTTAGTTTAAGCCAAATTTAGTTAAATCTCTCTGGACCTTGAATTGAAGCCCAAAAGGTCAATAAGCAGATTTTAACAATAAAATGAGGCATCAATAGATTCGTATTGATACCGACTGGCACTGGATATTTGAAAAGAAAAAAAATATTGGAAAGTTTATCTTCCCGTCGCTTTTTTACAGCATTTGTTGAATTCACGCGACAGTAAGTTAAGCCAATGCAATGGGCTAAAAGATAAAAAAAATGCCTATCAATAATCAAAAATGAAAAGAACAAAAATATTTAAAATTTATAAATCAGAATAAATGAAACGCCTCAATTACTTCGAACCATCCGCATTTTAATTTTATTTTTCCTATTGCAGTAGCCGTCTGGCTGATAATACTGCAATGTACTTGCCATGTTGGCTCTTCAACATTGATCTATTATCCTGGACGACCAGATTTGCAAAATAAAGCCGAACGTTATGCATTCCTCAGACAAAATTTACTGAAAGAATTACCTAAGAATTCAAAATTGGTTGCTGGAGGAGGAGTGTACTATAGTCCACAACATTTAAGTAATTATAAAGCTCAAAAAATAAACCCGAGAAGCAACAACAACCCAATTGCCATCGACTCACAGGGTTATTTTGATGGGACAAAAAAAGCTTTCAATTTTTGTGCGGATACAATTTTACCTGTAGTATCTCCAGTCACCAGCCTGTATACAAACAATGAAAATTCCGAAAAGTTTAAACATCCGCAAAACAAGTGTAAGGTAACTTACACTCCATTGCAGAAGAAAACGACGATAATAAATAAGCTGAGAACATTCATAATAGGAAGCGATGAAGACTCCACATCAGAAAGTGAGGAAGCCTCCATTTCAAAAAGTGATGAAGACTCCATATCAGAAAGTGAAGAAGACTGTATATCAAAAAGCGAAGAAGCTTCCATATCAGAAAGCGAAGAAATCTCCATATCAGAAACTGAGGAAGCCTCCATATCAGGAAGCGAAGAACCCTCCATATCAGAAAGCGAGGAAACCCCAATAACTACTCCTGAGCAGAACCACGATGAGATGCAAACAACAACGGTGAACCCTAAGGAAGTCAATAAGCCAACGAAAAAGGAAATTCCAGAAGCATTGTGCAAAGAATTGCATGGTACGATATTGGAGTCTATCTTTTGCCCAACACTTGAAGTCTACTTGCTAAAGTACCACGAAATGCTGGAAATTATGTGTAAGGAAATGCATGGGACATTGTACGCAGTGATTTATTGCCCAGCGAGCAAAGACATTCATAAACCAGCGAAGAAGAAGCCTGAAGGGAATCAGATATCAAAACCTGACATTCACTCACTGTATAAATACAAGAAGATAATGCCACTTTTGTGCAAGCTAATGAAGGGGACAATGTACGAGATCATTTATTGCCTACCACATGAGCAGAACCACATTTTAACTCCTGAAAAGTTGCATAGACCACCGTATGTAAAGATCCTTAAACTAGTGCCAGAGGAAATGCAATCAAAGATTTGCAAGAAAATGCATGGGACGATATACGAAATTGTTTATTGCCTAACGGAAAATATTCAAAATGCCATAATCGAGAAAACCCAAATCCAAGAAAAGATATGCAAGGAAGTGCGAGGGACCAAATTAGCGGCAATCTATTGCCCAACGCCTGAGAATACTAACAATTTAACGACCGAGGCAACGCCAGAGGATATTCACGATAACGAGATATGTGTACAATGGAATGGCATAGCATTCGAGCTAGTCAATTGCTCATCGTCTGAAGATATTCATCCGCCCCAAGAGAACACCAATCCTACGTCTGAAGGAACACCACCCGTGGAAATTTATGTGCCTTCACCAGAGGAGATTCAGAAAATGATGTGCGAAGAAGCACTTGGAACGATATATGAGGCAATTTATTGCACACATATTAAAGAAAACCAAAGTCCAACGAACGAAGAAGTATACGTTTCATCATACGAAGAGATCTACAAACCTGCTTATGACGACAGCTACGAATCGATTTCTGATGAGAACTATTCATGGGAGGAGAACAGTGATAGACCACCTTACGACTATTCTACCAAGCCGCCGTACGACCATACCAAGCACAAACCAACTCCTGAGTATTCACAAAGCTCTTCGTCTGAAGAGAGCCGAAGTTCATCATCTGAGGAAATTCAAAGTCCAACCGAGCATACTCATAAACCGACACATACACATAGGCCACCACAGGAGCATACCCATGGGCCACAAGGGCAAGAAGATATTCCTAATCAATCCAAGGAGATCGAAGGAATGTCGTCTGAAGAGAAGGAATCGAATTCAATATCTGTCGAAATCCAAGAAATAACTATTGAGGAGATTCCCGAAATAACTATTGAGGAGATTCCCGAGATAACTATTGAGGAGATTCCCGAAATAACTATTGAGGAGATTCCCGAAATAACTATTGAGGAGATTCCCGAAATAACTATTGAGGAGATTCCCGAAATAACTATTGAGGAGATTTCCGAAATAACTACTGAGGAGATTCAACCAACAATGTCTGTAGAGCCAGAGTCAAACCATGATCAAACTCATGACCCACACCATGAACATACGCATAAACCAACCCATGAGCCACACAACGAAAATACGCATAGGCCAAACCATGACCACACCCATAAGCAACACCATAAACATACCCATAAGCCACACTGTGAACATAATCATAGGCAACACCATGGCCATAACCTTGAGCCAGGCCATAAACATACTCATAGGCCACACCATAACCATATCCACAAGCCACACTACGATCACACACATAGACCACACCATGATCATACCCATGAGTCACACCATGAACATACTCACAGGCCACACCATGACCACACCCATGAGCCACATCATAAACATACGCATAGGCCACACTATGATCACATCAATAAGCCACACCATGAATGGCTTGGGCATGCACTACCGCAAGAGGAAGTTCAGAATCCATTTTCCGAGGAAATCCAAGAAATAACTCCTGAGGAGATTAATAACACAATTCCTGAGGAGGTTCAACCAGCAATATCAGCTGAAGAGACTCAAAGTCCAAAATCTGAAGAGCAGGATACCAACGGGTCACCCCAAGACCACACCCATGAGCCATATCATGAACATACGCATATTCCACACCATGACTACACTAATGAGCCACACCATGAATATGGGCATGCACCACCGCAAGAGGAAGTTCAGAATCCATTTTCCGAGGTAATCCAAGAAATAACTCCTAAGGAGATTAATAACACAACTCCTGAGGAGGTTCAACCAACAATATCAGCTGAAGAGACTCAAAGTCCAAAATCTGAAGAACAGGATACCAACGGGTCACCCCAAGACCACACCCGTGAGCCACATCATGAACATACGCATATTCCACACCATAACTACACTAATGAGCCACACCATGAAAATACGCATGGAGCACCGCAAGAGGAAGTTCAGAATCCATTTTCCGAGAAAATCCAAGAAATAACTCCTGAGGAGATTAATAACACAACTCCTGAGGAGGTTCAACCAACAATATCAGCTGAAGAGACTCAAAGTCCAAAATCTGAAGAGCAGTTTACCAACGGGTCATCCCAAGACCACACCCATGACCCACATCATGAACATACGCATATTCCACACCATGACTACACTAATGAGCCACACCATGAATATACGCATGGATCACCGCAAGAGGAAAGTCAGAATTCATTATCCGAGGAAATCCAAAAAATAACTCCTGAGGAGACTCAATATTATACCACAACGCCCAGGTATACGCCTCGGCCAACACAAGAGTATACTACCACGACTACTAAAACACCGTGGGATCCCAACCGCTATTCTTGGCTAACGGCCACTACCGAGAAACGAATCACAATTGGCAAGCAATATAACAATGACGCAGAAGGATATTATTTGCTTAAGCAAATTCTAGATTTAAAACAAAATTATTCGGACGGTTTGAAAAAACTAAAAGAATCAGGTATTAAGGTTGACGATGTTGTAATTAGATAATATGTTACCTGAATCCCTTACAGGGAGGGGATTAAAACGAATAAACGGTGATTTTACGAAGAGGTTTTTTTTCATCTATCCAAACATGGTTCTCTGACAACTATCTGCTCCGGCGTCCAAGAGGCACATAGCCTATCAGGCCGTGGGGGTTGTCCTCTCAGAGCGGATGATGAAGTGTGTTAAAGATTATGTGTGTGTAAGATCCAGGATTCTGTGGGTAAGTACCAAAGTGGGCCCCATATCTTTATTTTGTGCGTTTATGCACCCCATATGGGAGGTCACCTTCGGAGGAAGAGGAGTTTTGGGGCAGTTTAACACCTGTATCTATAAACAAGTCAAAGTGATTACTTGAGAAAATATAATCATTATTTTGGCTCGATTTTTATTCTGTAGATTAGTAATTGCTTGAAGTTAGTTCTTACTTCATGCATTACAAGTAATTACAGGTGTAAGAGGTATAGTGAATGGATGTAGGAACAACGAGAACATTGTAATGTTTCGGAACTTTAATAGCTGGTTTGGTGTAAAGAGGAACGGGTACTAAATGTAGAGAAGAACCTTTCTGTAATGAACACTATGTTTAATCACAGACAGATTCACAGGTGTACTTGAGAAAGGCAAGACAGTAGAAGTATGATTGACTTGTGATTGTAGATGAAAGATTGAAGAGTAAAGTTACAGATACCATATCATATCGGGATGTTAATGTAAGAACTGATCATTGTCTGGTAATGTGTCGGGTGGATGGTCTGTTCAAGCATTGGTGACAGCGAATTCGAGTTCCTCTGACTGATCTAGAAAGAATAAAATAAAAGACTAAGAATTTAAAGTAAAGGGGGATTACTTATAAATAAATAAAAATAAAATTAATTTATTTCGGAAAACAGTGATCCATATTTTGTTAGTATTACACACAGCTTATATTCTAGTGCCAGTAACATTGATATAAAAGATAATAGTATTAAAAAAAGGACGACCAGGCAGGGAAACATGCTTCCTACCGAATCAACCTCCGTACATTTTTTTTAATATTTGGAGTATAGCTCTCCACCACAGCTCTAAGGATATAGTTGCGACTACTCCGCACTCTGCACTGCAGCGAAGCCGCCTTTTTGCGTATTAAGGCATGAAAGCCATCACAGTATGGGTCTCGTCAAACATTTCTGAGGCGCTACAGAAACGGGGCAGTCACAAAAATATCCTGAAAGCATTATTAAATTGTACGCGCAGGACACCCAGCGATGTCTTCGTGTAGTTATTAGAGAAAAATTAAAGATAAGTCGGATAAGGTATTTGATGGCATAAATAATTACAATTTTTGATATTTCGAAGAATAGTAATGATTCTTGGGTGGATGGTGAAGTGAAAAAAGTTGCGAGCAAGAAGAAAGATCCCTGACTTAATGTGTTAGCCTGTAAGGCCCAAAATAGGATGAATCAGGCAACGGATATGACAGATGATTTAGAAAGAGTGAAGAAAAGATACACCAAAATAAAAGAGAAAGTGAAAGAGAGAGATGATACAAAAGAACAAGGACGAGAAGGAAGAAAAGTATACCAGGAAGATAGCTGATAACTTAAGTGCCAACGTTAAGCTGTTCTGGGAACAGATAAGTTTGGCTCGAGGAGTGAGGGGAAATTAAGTATAAACGCTAGCACAGTGGATGGATACTAAGTGAAGAATGAAAGGTTTTGGAACGCTGAAAAGGATATTTTACCAGTTTTTTTAGTGTTCAGGGTTGTGTGTAAGGGTAACTGGTCAGAAACTAGTTTTGAAGACCCAATTTCAGATAGATCTCAAGAGAATGGAATAGACATGGATGAGATTGTAAGAGCATGTTATGGGTATAAAAGTTGGGAAAGCTGCCTGGTAAGTTGAAATGTTGTAGAGCGGTGACGACCAGTGACGACTCTTTAATGTGTGTTGGAGATACGGCCGTGTGCCAGATGACTGGTGCAAGGCTGTAATTGTTCCACTATATAAGGGAAAAGCTTCATGGTATGAGTGTAAAAACTAACGCGGTATTAGTCTTTGGACCGTTGTCGGAAAACTGTATGCGAAAGTATTAATAGAAAGGGTGATAAGAGGGACCGATGACAAAAAATGGGATACACAAGCACGATTTAGAGAGAGAATGGGCTATGTGGATCAGATCTTCTCCTTAAGGAGCATAGCCGGAAAAACATCTATCAAAGCACAAGAATGTCTACTGTGCTTTCGTAGACTTGAAGAAGGCTTATGACAGTGTGTGGAGGAAAGAGCTGTGGTCGACTCTATCCCTGTATGTTGTGGACAGGTGCTTGGTACGAGCACTGAAATCTTTATACGGGCATTCTAGTGGTTGTGTTAGGATAAATGGGGACACTGACTAGTTTTGAATCTCAAGAGGTGTTGGACATGTCTGTATAGCGTTTGCATGGGTGTTCAACCTACAGATAGATAATTGTTTGACAGATTTGAAAGAGAGTGGATTCATGTTGAATAAGTTGCCTGTCAAATGCTTGCTCTATGCAGATGCTCAAGTTTTTCTCTCATAATCAGCGGAACAGTTGCAAGATATGTAGCTGTAATGACAGAAACACTTAATAGAAAATGGAAACGCGAACAAGACAAAGGTTATGGTGTATGAAAGAAAAGAAAATGTATCGGTGTGCGATCTGAAAATCCTACTTCCTACTACTATTACAAATGCAAAAGTTTGTGAGTATGGATGGATGCATGCTAGTTACTCTTTTACGCAAAAACTCCTGAACGGATTTGGATGACATTTTGTACACATGTAGTTTATAACCTGGATTAACACATAGGGCACTTTTTATCTCAGTAGTAGGATCCCGTGGGACAATTATTGAACTTCACACGGGCGAAGCCGCGGGCGTAAGCTAGTAAATGATAAGAGTGTGGAGCACTTGAATGAGTATATATGTATATTAGCATGCAAAAATGCAAATCGGACTTCTCTGTAAAAAGTTATACGTGGTCGTACATAAAAAAAAAATTACGCGTCGAATTAAGAACGTTCTCCGAAAAATCCAAACATAAAACAGCCGACACGGGCGACGGTCATTCTCTCACGGAAAATCTTAACACCGCGATTCAGAAAATGGAGTCAAATGAACAGCTACCTATTAAGCACGAAGTTAAACTGCTAAAATATAATGCATGGAAAGCGATCCAACGCACACTTTATAGGCTATGTAGATTTTCAAAGTAGCGTCATTTATTTTGCTTTCATAACTTCTTAAAAAAGCCGGTCAGTCGATTTAAAAGTTATCTTGTGAGCACATTTTTATTCATTAGTATCATTTGATCATAATGATGATAAGTTCTCCTTAAACACTTTAAATTCATATATTTTCTGATGGAGAGCACTGATTACAATGAAACAAAAACAAACCTTCTCCAAGTTGTGAACATTATTTGTGCATTGATTCTAACCACATTGGTATTATAATTTACCTACACGTGATGCGATACCAAACAAAAGAAATACCCGGAGACACAGACACACGACAAAAATTCTAAAAATAGTATAATGGGGTTCTGTGTGTGATCCTTTAACACCCCTAATATCTTTTTCAAAATATTTTCAATGTACAGTAACGCCACGTCTACAGATTTATGTTGACATCGGGTCTCAACTTCGGCTCAACCATCGAGTCAAAAACTCAGACCGCAGCTAAGCCTGAATAAGGTGAGGCGATACTTTACATCTGGACAGCTTTTAAGTTTGTATAAAGCACAGGTCCGTTCCTGTATGGAGTATTGCAGTCACTTGTGGGATGGCTCAGCAAAATACCAGCTTGCTGCACTTAACTCGGTGGAACGCAGAGCTAAAATGCTTATAGGCGACGAGACGTTGGCAGCTACGCTTCACAGCCTAGCTCATCGGCGTAATGTTGCCTGCCTGTCGATCTTCTACAGACTGTACTTCGGAGAGTGTGCGCAGGAGCTCCACGAGCTGATCCCACCGGACTAGCAGACACACTGCGGCGTACCATCCACACTTGGTTGATATCCCGACGAGTCGTACTCAGCGCTTCTCATCCATGTTTATAATGCGCACAGTCAAAGTGTGGAACTCTCTGCCGGCATCTGTGTTCCCTCCCACATTTAACCAGAGAACAGGCATCTTCTGGGCACCCTCGTCCCATCATAGACCTCATCTATCGCTTTCCATGAAGCATGATCGAGGTCAAGAGCAGGCCCATTTTGTACTAATAAAAAATAAAAAAAGAAACAGTGTAAAACTGCGAGAAAATTGTTGGTTTAATTAACATGATTCTCTACCACCCTAAAAAGATTGACTTAATTAACATTTTCGGCTGCTATCAATCTAATTTTTTTTTTGAATTTTCCATTCCATTACTGTCATGGCTGATAGAATGTTAATATGTCTAGGCCCTTGAGGTAAGATAAAATAAGCTTTTCTTAGGTATATACAATAACATACATAATCATTCGAAAATTCTTACTACAATAATATTTATTGGATCATCCAGCAGTGGGCGCAGACAACCGCCCGATAAATTCTCATTAACGTCAAAGTAGTTCGCCATTTTCTTTTTTGATGTCAAATCGGCCCCCAATTAATTTGGCGGGAACACTTTCGATTCGTCGAGCGATGGTATGCGAGTGTAAAACCTGCCCGCCCCGGCGAAACACCTAGGAATCCAACTTAGTATAGTCTGTTTTTTTTTCTTATAAACTAGCCGATGGTCGATTTGTCTCTTTGGTTCAAATTCACAAGAAACAAGAAGCAACAGAGCTTTTCTATCGCCTAAAGATAAGATAGGTTCAAGGACGGAACTAAGAGCAACGATTATGAGTAGGTAGTATTCAGAACAGAGATAAACATTAAAAACATGTTGCCAACTCGCTAGGTACTTCAATATCCTTCGCCAAATCCGTTGTTAAATTTTATTTCCTGATGCTAATTACTGCAAATTATGCTTAAGGTTAGTAAACCAAAATTTATAAATGGTGTTTCGTTAATAGTTTTATGCTAATTATTTTGTTTGGAAAAAACATTTTTTTATTTCGATATTAAAAATATTCCTCTAGTATTGCCATAGTGTTTTCATTTATTGTCGTATTGTCGTCTGCTTCAGCTTCCCAGAGATTCCTACACAGAAACCTTTGCCTAGTTAATTAGATAATTGAACGAAATGACAACCGCATTTCAATCCATCAAGTGTGTAGTTTGTAAGAATTAAACAATGTTATTAGTACCAGTCGGCTAAACCAATCGTTGCTTTACCAAAATAACTCTACTTTGCGATCGTTTTTGTATTCGTTCAATCATAGCTTACAAAGACTTCTTAAGTAGGCAGGATGATGGTACTCAGTTCATACCACACCAGAGAATCGTTTGAGAATCTTGTGATAAAGACGCAGAACTCGAACAAGGGGGCACAATAACATAAAGTTTCAAAGCTCAATCAACTCTGGTTATCACTGGACAGGGACACAGGCCTCTCCGAACTGCACCACAAGAACCTGCTTTTTGCCTTCCGTGTCCAGTCTGGGCAGGCACCCTTTTAAAATTTTCGATAGGTACAGACGAACATCAAGCTACCTACTACAATCTGTCAAATTTATTTAATAGATTATTAACTTTACCGCTAAATCATTAGGTTCAAGGTTGATTGGGAAAATTTGACAGTTTCTGGTAGCTTGATGTGCTGGCGTCTGTACATCTAGAGTGGCTGCATCTTGCCTCTTAAAAGCTTCAACAAGAAAATAGTATTCCCCATCTAGATCACAGGAACATAAGCCTAGCCTCATTTCACGTTCCGATTCCCTCAAGTTGTGTGCGGCCATTATGCCGCGGCGCAAAGCACAAGTTCCGCTGCATATTGAATGAGCAAAACCTCAGCTATTATCCAATGCTGAACAAACTTGCATTTGAACACTGAGTGCTTTTAGTTTTAATCTTGGTTAAAATTGAAACAAATAGAATAATGGATATGGAACTTTTTTTCTGAAGTACCTCGTATTGGGAACAATTTCCATAGAGTAAGCGTTTTCTTCTTTGGATCGAATAAAGTGTCTGCTTTTATTGGTTTCTTTTATGTAAAATCTGTGAGTGATGTAACTAATAGTATACAAGTATGCTTGTAAATGGTATCACTTTTCAAGATACCTACTTCGTGTTAAAATCGATTTTTGTTCACCTCTTATAGCATGAAAAGGTGTCATTGTATAGGACTGAACGTTGAATAAAAGAAACTAGCTGAGCAAAGTCATTCTTAATCAGATTAAGGGATCTGTGTAGTAAATGAACACCAGCGCTACAGAACGGATTAGCTGAGAAATCTCTGCGATTTCCCTATTGCCAATTGGATTTATTGTGCTTTCACCGGGTAAATCGAACAGCATTTATAAGTCTAACTATGAATGCAGTGCGATTTTATTGATAGCAGTCGTTTCAGTTAGTCTTTTATGCTTCATTTTTATTGAGCTGCTTAAACTTAACTGGCGAAATGTAGGTGTACTCTTAGTTACATATCTGCCTAACCCTTCCAGGATTACAGGCGTGATGTTATGTATCTAATATTGAGCTGGTGTGCAATAATTGTTTTTAAGAGGTTTCACACACCTGGAGCTGTCGTTGAGGTCGTCGTCACCAAGGCAGGCCGAAGCGCTTGGAGTCGTTCCTGACTGACTATCCAGAGACGGCAAAACACCGAGAGAGTTGGAAAGGAATGGGGCCTTTGACAAGCAGTGGGACAGAATAGGCTAATAAAAAAAATGTTAGAACGGACGCTGTTATCACTGAACTAAACGGCACAAATATGTGGATGTCTCTAACTATTCTCAATCTCATTTTTTCTCTTCTTTCGAATCAGATTTTTACATTTATACATCTTTTGCTCAGAATAGTTACAGCACTGATAACAATATTTGTGTCACTTGTTTAATTTAGTACTTTACAATTCCTTTTTTTTACCTTTGTATAGATTCTTTTTTATCGATCGTTTGTGAATGTGTGAACATTGTAGGCTTTGTAGATTCCCAGCTGCTTGTTAACTTTTTATTTTGTTCTATTTTTTTTGTGTAGTAAGCAACGACTTATTGTCGGGCCTACGCTGTCCCCCCATACTTAAGTACAAATGCTGTATCCATGATAATATTGTAACACCAAATGATTTGAAAAGAGTAACCATGGAATTTCTTGCCGGTTCTTCTCCATAGGAAACGACCAACCCGAACCGTGCACCTTTTTTTCAAAGTTTTATAAGTGCCCATCTAGGCCTATGTGAAATAAAATATTTTGATTTTGATTTTGATTTTGACTGTCACGGATTTTGCACACATTAGAGGTGTAACCAAGGCTGCGGGACTGTTCGAAGGAGATACCGCGGCCCTGGAACCAAAGGGCAAAGAAGGAACATGGATGGGTTTTAGACAGTACAAGTCTGACACTCCCTTCCGCTCCGCCCAGAGCGGGAGGGGGCATTTCATGATTTCCCATCCGAAAAATAGGGGTGTAACCAGACTGCGTTCAGCTTGCATCCCGTAACAATCGTCCAAATCCGTGTGTACGCAAATCGTATAAGAGTATCTACCCATGACTCACTGTGCGGGCTAATTTCCTATCGCAATGCATAGAGCAAAACAAAGTATCTGGTTGTGTTGCAGCTCAAATTACAACACAATTGTAAGCAGGTTTTTTCTGTTATTAAATGGGTCGCTCCAGACCTCGATAGCGATGGACCGAGTGTACCCAAAGCATTTCAATATCTTAAGAATTTGTAAGGAAATCCATATTTACAGCACATACTTTTATCATTGACCATTTTCGGAAAAATTTAGATGCTACTTAGCTCCATAGAGCAACTTACACAATAATAGAAAGTCAAAAGTGCACGTAATTAAAATTTTATTAATAACCATAGTGTTTGATCTTGAATGCAAAAGCACCTCCAACCAACGCTGCTAAGCCAGCTAACGACAATGTTCTCTTCAATATCTGTAACACAAAGAAAAAAATCGTAACCACTTAGATTATAACTACCTAAAAATTCTGCAAGGCTTGCATTTTTTCAAAAATGTTCAATTATCTAATTAATCCAATACCTGCAATGGTGCCATTCACAGACTTTCTAGTCACATCTTGAATTACTACCCGGTTATCAGGCAGACTGGTTTCATTTGAAGTTACATAAGGGACAGAAGAAATAAAATATTGTTCTCACCTTATCCTGCCATTCACGGTTCTTTATGCATCGACTGTAAGGCATGGTGGAGAATGTAACAGAGTTATACAGAGGCACCCAGAAGTTTGGCAACAGCCAGAATATGAAGTCATCCATTGCCTTCCGAAGACGATATGATGGACGAGTTACTAGGTCCCGCATCTGAATGAAAATAATTAGTAGTGTTGTTGCTCAAATTAATAGAAAGAAAAAATAATAAAACACAAAAAAAAACAAAGAACATACAACTAATAACAAATATTTATAAATACAACACCAAAATAAATACAAGTTCTTTTATTTAAAAAAAAAACTGCAAACGAATGATGAAGGAGGATAACTGATTCCGAGAAGTACCAGTAACGTTAATAGAGGTATGAGGAAGGGGATGGAAAGTTCCTCATCCTCTGTTGAAGAGATAGTTATGAGGAGGATTCCCGAATAAAACACTACTGCCTGAACGTTGTTGTTGGGCTGTTGTTTAAAGAGATTAGGGTAGATATAATAACATTCTTAACTCGCTGTAAACTCCCGCTGTTACTCTGCTTGAACGATGTAAGATTTGTATGACGTCAGATATAGTAAGCAGATGGCGCCACCATGTCACTGGTGGCCACATCCATGACATCCATAGGATATTGCCGTTCGTACAACGACCGCCTCGATCATGAAATACTTTTTTTTTAACTATTTATTTTTATCAGCTTGATATTAAACAAAATTGCTTATTATATATTATTTATTCGCTATTTTGTATCCCGGGCAGAGTAGGGCAAGGCAGGGTAAAGGTCTGGTATTTCTCCTTCAAAATTCTCTATCTTGTGAAATTTCTGACCATGAAGAGGTACCTACACTTCGACCAAGATATCGTGACGATCTGATTTTGTTTGAAGGGTAAAGTAATAAGTAAAGCTTTTCCTCACCTCAATATAATTATACATGGCCAAATCGCTGACTGCAAAGGTATCCTCCCACCGAGTATCAGAGAACTCATTGAGGATCTCGGCGAGGCTATCTTTGTGCTTCTGGAAGAGTCCGTCCAGCAGTGTGCAGTCTTCGAAGCCGGCGTTCATGCCTTGGCCGTAGAATGGAACGACGGCATGTGCTGCGTCACCTATTAGGAGGGCTTTGTCTTCCACGTGGTAGGGACGACACTGAGGAAGGAAGTTCAGAAGACTTTTAATGTGTCAGTTCTTGCTCAGAGGCAGAGACAGCTCCATGGTTCGGTGCGGCAGAGGGTGTGGTGACGTGTTGTGAGAACCTAATCATTCCCTTGCTGAAGGGCGTCAATAACCTTCCCGCAACGAGCAGCTACCTCTGGAACTATCCTAGTTAAACGAAAAGCCTATAATGTCCATGGCACATAAGTCACATGTGGATGTGTTGCGTCTGAAAAGATACTTTCCTGATATTTTTTATAGTCCAGACTGCCGATTTTTTGGGCTCTTTATTAATCCGTGCTGTAGTCTCAAAGTCTACTGATATTTAAAGTCTCCTCAGAGAGCATTTTTTCATTAGTTTACCCTCACAACATTGGTAAAGACTTTTCATAATCACCTTTATAGCAACCAAGGGCGACGCTGATCCAGCAAAGAAGTCTTCGACGAGTTTCGTTCTGCCAATCAAAGGAATTGAATCCGGGAAGTACTTCTCAAAGAACGCCAGCAGATTTTCTTCAGTGTTTAAATTTTTAAATTTGGAGAATGGCATGAAAAGCGTAACTGTCCATGAACAATCCTGGTTTGGAAGTGCGATCATCATGAACTCGCCTCTAGGCCAGATGTGAAGGAAGTTGGCTGGCATCTGAAACTGTAGAAAAAAAAACTTAATATCTTAACAAAAAAAAAAGTTTTATTGTTAATAAAAGTAACATTCGATTTGTAAAACTAACTACCGATCATTGTTTCCACAAACACTAATATTAAAGACACATCTATCAATTTAGCTGATACACTGTTTTACCCTAATTTAAACTCATAAACAGAAAATAATAAATTCTATGAAGGGATAATATCTATTTAATTATATTCTGCCACTAAAACGATGATAAATCATTGTAAATACACCGTTGGGACGCCATTTATCATCGAAACTTCAACAGATTTAATTTCCAACTTTCAGTTCGAACAAATAGTACGTACAGTGCACCTGACGTGAACAACATGACGAAACGAACAATGGTTTTATTTTGTTTAATATTCAATTTAAACATAGTAAAATTAGCTTGTTGTGATGAAAATATTACCGATCTACATAACTTTTTCACAAACCGAAACTTCAGCACAGTTAGATGTATAAATAACATTCTAACGAAATATTTCCCTTGTGGCACTCTCACAACGTTTGTTAATCCACATTCAATTGTTGATCAGCTAATCAAAACTGTGAACGGGGAAAAAATTTGTCACAGCATCATCGTAAGGACCTTCAACGACCGCGATTGGTTTATCTGGACAAACGTTTATGTGATCACGGTGGAAGACTTGGTCGGGCTTTGGTCTGGCCTACTCGACTTGACAAGAGAACTATTCTGGAACCCTAGAGCAAAATTTATTGTTCATGTGAACAAACTTGTGGGTGGCGATAGAGGAATTCAGGTAGTTTTCAAGGTACTGTTAAAATACAATATATTTAACATAGTCATATTGCAAAAGATAAAAGATGATGCAGTGATTTATACGTATCATCCATTCGAGAATCATGGTTGTGGCAAACGTTTTGATCGAGTAATAACTCTTGGCACTTGTGAGGATTCAGATAATATTATTGATTATTTCCCGAATAAAATTCCCAATGAAATGAGAAACTGCACTTTCAAAGTAGTGGCAAGTGATGATGTACCAAATTACATTTCCAAAGCGAGCAACTACACAGTGTATGGCCAGTTTGTGTCGGGTTTGGAACAATACGTCTTGGATACTATAGCTGAGAGAGAAGGGTTCTCCATAGATTACGAGACCTTCGGAGCGGACACGACGTATGGGATCGTGCTTTCGAATCGTACAGCTACTGGACTTCTTAATATTATAGATAGAGGCAAAGCAGACATAGCCGCTGGTGGATACATACTCATGAAGAATAGAGTGGAATTATTCGACTACCTGTGGGATTTCAACTATGCTGCTTTCTATTTATACACACCAGCCGTTAGAAGCCAAATATGGCAGAGAGTATACAAGGAGTTTGGAAGTACCACATGGTCGTTGACAGCTGCCGCCTTCTTTTTCGTTATACTTGTTAGTGAGATATTGAAAAAAATACTTGTCGATAAAACTTTCTCGGTTCTTAATTTGTGGGGATACTTTTTTGGAAACGCAGGCAGAGGGATGTCGAGACATAAGAAGTTCAGAATGATAATGATTTGGTGGACTGTGTTTACATTTTATATTACCAACTTTTACAATACAGCTTTGTTCAGTTTGATAACAGTTCATGTGCATGAGAAACCACATTCGTTAAGCGTTGGAAACTTGAAAACGTTGCCATACACACCATGCATTAGTGATAATTCAAGATCGTTTTTCGAATATGCTTACAACCAGACATTGCCTGTAGGGGATTCTATTCACGACTGTTCTTCTACTGATGACGCTTTGAAATATGCTGCATACACAAAAAAACATTACGCCATCGAGATGGATTACAGCTACAAGCTCAAAGAGTACCAATACCTTAACAATCTTGGTAAACCTGAACTGGATTCCTGGTTATTTTCTAGTACCAACGTGATCGTGATGTATCTTACTCGTGGTTTCCCTTTTATCACCAAGTTCCAGAAATATACTCGTCGCTTGCATGAAGCTGGTCTCACAAATAATCATTTGAAAACAATCAACCTGAGAAGTTATAAATTCGTTCAGAGACATCCTAAGCCCTTTACGATGACCACGCTTCTGGATTTGAGAATACACTTTGGTATCCTGCTTGTGGGTTATGGCTTATCATTCATATGCTTTTTGTTGGAAATGTGGTACAAATACATACAAGAGGAGAGGAAATTTAAGAGAATGGTGACGGTAAATAAATTCAAGCGGCGAACTGATGGTCAGTTGTGGATGTACGAAAATAATCGCAAGTAGACGTTACGGTACACATAGATAGCAGATGTCTGTTTAGCTTATGAACTTACACCGCCATTTTCGTCTGCCGGTATGCACAGTTCTAAGTAGCCGTGTTCGATGTACTTCTGGCTGAAGTCAAAGAACGGACGCTTCATCATCGCCTTACGGACTGCGGAGAAGGCGCCGTCAGCTCCTATGATCAGGTCAGCAGTGACGTGGACTTCTTCATTTGTATTTGTCCTGTAAAAAATGTTAGATAGGCTTTAATTGTATTTGCGTGGCTCTCAAGTGATTGTTGTTTTGTTAGGAGTAAGACCGTTCTTTACTGCTTTTGTAATTTATAAGTAGGTATTACGTGTAAATGTTATTCACAAAGATAATTAAACAATTAACTAAACTAACTACTTTTTCTTTCAGTTTAATATAAACGAGTTCACCTCTGTAGGTGTACAGTCAGTGCTATGCCCGTATATCCTGATTCCTCTTTGTAAGAGAATCCAGCCAATTACAAACACGTCCAGAGAAATATCCAATCGTTTGATTTGGTGCCATTATAGTCCTGAATCAGAATATTGCTGATACATATTACATACCTCCATAGATTGAACTATACACTTCTATTTTTCGAGTACGTAAATACTTACTTTAGGAATGTTAAGGATCCCTTCTTCAAGTTGGCTTCGATCAGTTTGTGATTAAAATACCTCTCGACGTTTTCGTATTGTTCTGATTCTGAAATATGAATGTCCCAATATTATTCCCAAATTCTTTCACTAGAAGGTATAGAGCCTCTTCAAGTTACTACGACCAACTAACACAGTATCAGACTCAGTAGTCAGACTTGCTATCCACCTTGCTCTGATTGCCCGGCCTATGATTGTTCATATGCAAGGTCGAATTTAATTACGTAGCGAAATTCCATATACGTTATGGGATGTCCATTAATTACGTAAGGCATTTAGGGAGGATTGGGGGTCGAGCCGAATCTCGCCAAATCTCACGAGGGAGAGAAACCGGTCTCGGAAAATATCACGTATTTTTTTTAGGCAAGAAACAGTGTAAAATTGCGAGGAAACTGGGTCTAATTAAGTAAACATGTAACTCCACTAAAATATGGGTAAATCCTACACAATAATATTTAATAAAAATAATTATATTTTTTAAATAAATATATAGATTAACCATATTTACACTAAACACGTGAGATGAGGGGACCGGGGTGAGGGGATCAAGTCAAAACTACTGTCGAAAAATCGACTGCCGAAATTAAAGGGATATGCGTTTCGCTAGCAAATTTAATTTAACCCTGTAAGTGTGTGAGTGAGATGTGGTGTGTTTTATGAAGTCTATTCTATGAGATGTGTTCTAAAATCTGGATAACGTTATAAACCTATACTTAAACCTTGTAACACCTTTAATAAGCACCATTAATACCATGTATATTATCTACACATGTTTTTGCAAATACATGAATTGAAATGAATACAAAAAAGTAAAAAAAATGAACACGGCTTCCATTTCCCTCAATTAAATACCCACTAGACTAGAATTCTAAAAGTCGCTTGTTGATCAACATTGAGAACAAGTAGAACTATAGCTTCAATAGACAACTACAAAACAAAATATTTTGCTGACATTTTACTGACGCATATTTACGTTCATAGGAAATAAAATTATTGATAATATTATACACTAAACCAGAATATGTGTTTTTCTTTTGGACTGGTGTTCGTTCCTGCTATCTGGTGCAGTCATCTCGTCCATAGAAACATAAATGTATAATGTTTATAAATATAAACATTCTACAATATCTTAATCAAATGATTTATAATGTTTTATGTTTTCTTTTTTTTATTATCTACAGTACTTGATCAATATTCCTTGCCAGGTTTAGATTTGCTTTAACTTTTTGTGAGCGCCTGTTCGACACACTTACTCAGGTACCTACATAAAGTATCTAGGTACTAGGTTTATGCAAAGTTCAAATAAAATTTGCTAGCAGACTTCCACAGTCTATCATCCGCTAATACCTACGGTCGCGGGGAATCTGTTATTTAATTACTGATTCTCTCTTTTATTTTTTTTTGTTTTTATTTTTTTTTTTTGTATTTGTAGTGTGATTATAGTCTGATTGTATTGTGATAAATGCCAATGGGTGTAAATTACCTGAATAAATAAATTTATTTTAAATATATATTTTCATTTGGAAGTCAATCTTTACAAAATTTTCTTCAAATTGCAGTAACAAACATTTTACGCTACATTTCTTACCTTGTAAAAGCAGTGCATTTAAGTAATTTCTCCCCACTGAGTAAATGCTCTGAAAAAATAAAATGTTAAAGATAAAATCATCGTTTTTCTTTAATCAAAACTAAAGTTGTCACGGAACTAAGACAGAAACAGTATGTAATCGTTTCATCAGTTCTTTCTGTAAATTCAAAACGTGTCTTAGAATAAGAATCGAGAATATTTACTTAAACTAGGCATTGAACAGAAAACGTTATAATGATAAGATAAAACAGTTAATTAAACCATCAAACAATAGAGTACTAAAGATTGTAAATCTCGATCTGTTATTCTGTATCTGTTGTATGAAGTTTCAATATAGGTAGATTGCACCAAAAAAAAACTAGGAAGGTTTGTCATTTGTCATCCATCAATCAATTTGAACCACAAAGTTATTTTATCTATATTTTTTTTTCTATTATACGAACTCTAATTTAAAATTTCAATTAAGTAAATACATTGAATAAAAATTTTACATTTTTTTTTTTGCATTTATTATATTTTTATTTTTGTTTGGTTGTTGTTTTGGTTCTAGGTAGTTCTATCACCTAGAAACATAAACCGTAGATAATATTAACAAAAAACAAGTTACACAACATCATGCAACACACACCATAACATAAGTACAACTTTATACAGACGTCACTATATTTCTATAAATATTGGGCAATACCTAATAAAACTTACCAACTTCTAATTAGTTTATAATGAGTTCTATATTTAACAAACCTGCTTGGTATTCGCATCGTACGGTATAACGTAGGTGGATCCATCGGTCCTGTGGATTCTTCTGCCTGTCATGGGGATCCCATGTTCCTTGATCATGTGTGTCTCCAAGCCTACGTCTTTCAGGGCTCTTCTACCGCGCACTGATAGCGCCAAGTTTATGGACCTACCCCTGGCTTGAGGGGTTTGTCTGATATCTGGAGTTAGAAGAAGGAAATTAATTACGAACGGGTTTTCGTGCCATTCGATTAGGGTGAATGCGCCAATGCACGGTAATAAGGTAACTTGCGAAAGTCTAATTACTCTAAGCCCCCAATATTATACCTACTGGTTCGCGACAGTAACAAATAGATACTGTAGGTATATATGTAATGTGATGCCGACCTGGAAATTGCAAAAATCGTAAGACATTTTAAATTTTACGGGCTACCCCTGAAAGCGAATGTACGTTTATTATTTTAATGAGGCACCTAATTCCAGTTTACCATAAAACTATAACTTTATTTGACCAATAAAATTTAAATAATATAATTAACTACTTCGCAAATAAATTAAAATATAATATTAGCTGTGATTACTGCCCAGTCTAGATTCCCTTTCGATATCATATATTATCATCAAAGAAAACAAATCTTCGACCTTATAATACTCAATCACCAAGGCGTTGACCCTAGATAAAAGTAGTTATGTCATCATACCATTCTAACATACATTTATGTAGATATTGAAAACAGTATACTTAAAACAGTCAAATCGAGTCAGACCAAATGCGGAATTAAATTTTTGGCCCCTAACATCAAAACCAGAAAGCCCTAAGTTTTTTTTTTTAGTAAGCTAATATCATTGGCAATAGGTAGCTGCTGTGGTTTCATACCAACCTTCGCGGAACTCATACAGGCGAACTCGATGGCCCCTCTTAGCTAGATACAGTGCTTCAAGAGACCCCACCTGTAAAATGTTATAAAAACATGAGATTATCTCCAATATTCGGTAAATACTAAGTGTTGTAAATGAGTATTAGGTACTTAGTTGATACTTGAAACCAAGCGTCCAATTATGATTAAATAGAAATGATACAAAAAGTGACTAAGGTAGAAAAAAACATCTCACTAAGTAGTCAATGGATTTAATTATTTAGTTCTAGAAATCAATTAATTACTTAATTCATCATTTAATGTTCATTACCTACTTACCCACTTTTAACCAAAAAAATATTTAATACAAAGTATCACGAAAGTCTTAGTATTCACAAAAACCTAATTGCACAGGACTACCTAATTACCTAACAAGAATTTGTAATGATGATGACCGAGTTTACCCAGACGAATTATCATGAGGTGGCGCGAATGAAGATGGCATGACAGCCAAATAATTGACTATTGAGCGGACCGTGGACCTTCGGTACATTAAAGATGACCGTAAAATCAGGAGCCTAATGTTGTAGATACAGGTAGAAGAGCAAGTAAAAGTTGTTATGGCTTGTCTTAACGAATGTCACGTCAAAATATAAACAAGTGACTGTTATCCAGAGTGGAAGGGACACTGACGCTAAAATGGTTACCACGTATTCAGTAAATCATTCTGAAGCCCCCAGATAGAAATTTTTCGTCGGTTTTAAAAAAAAAACGGCTCTTTCCTACAAAACTGCAATAGGGCCAAAACATATGGAACAGCTGAATAGTCTTATTTTGACGTGACCTAGGTACGTCGTCCCATGAAGATCGGAGAGCCCACCTAGGACAAACTATACAGTTAGTGAGGAAGGTAAACTTCCAGAAAGAAGAAAATCGTCAAATCCGTCTCGGATTTCCAATCTAGGTACCTGCGCAATATCTTTTCGTCCCAAATCAGCATTGTCTCAAGACGTTTTTTCAGTAATGACTTATGGCACTAAAACATGGTCGCTCACAATTGTCCTCATGAAAACGCTGAAAGATACCTAATTACTCAAAGCTATGCTTAGAATTTCCCGGTGTGATCTAATCAGAAATGAAGAATCCTGCAGAGTAACAAAGGTGGCTAACCTAGCCCAAAGAATAGACAAAAGTAAGTGAAAGGAGGCGAGGTCCGCAGGGCACATTGTTTACACAAAAGATGGGAAATTAACACATGGCAGTGTATAGGTTCTGAAATAGTGATGCCGTACTGAAAGACTGTGGTGAGGCCTCCCTTAGTCTCCCGATGTCTGATGTCTGGTTAAAGTCGCGGATATCTAATGGATAATGGCGAGAAACGCAGGACCCGCCAATGTGGCGCCCGCTTGTGGGAGGTCTATGACCAACAATAGACGTATTTCGCTTGAAATGATGATGATGATTAGGCATTCCTGTGTCATTGCTGAACTTGGTTTATGTTGTCAGGGCAAATCGACGTAATCTGCATGTGTGCGATAAGCAGGACGGCGGCCTTTAGATCATAGGACAAGAATTTTTATATATTTGGCATTCAGCACAGCTTTATCTATTTATTTATGGAACACGTTTTCGATCAAACATTCGGAGATAATAAGATCAAGGTAATCTTTATCGGATCTTAAAATCAACTTCGTATTTAGATAACACTGAAGGAGAATGTCTAATTGATCAATTGTTTTCATCTAAGTTTAATTTAAGAAACTTAGTCCATGATATGGGTTATAATCATAATGAATTATTAACGCCGACCATTCTTGACCGTTTTTCTCATTTTGGTTTTAAGAGTTTTTTAGTTACTGTTGCAAGCGGTCTTGCGTAATAATTGGCAAAGTTATAACTAGGTACGTCTTAATATTAATTAAGCTGCAACCAATAAAAGAATGCTGGTCTTAGAACAAGAAAGCTTCAGCAATTAACAAAACCAGGAAAAAGTACCTAATCAAAAAATTCAACTACCCTCATACAAAGTGTTTTCACGAAACAACGACATAATAGCGAATGGTAGACCTATTGCACATTAGATGTAGGTAGCTTATAGTATTAAAATGTTACTTTCTAATGTGATTGTAGCATTTACCTTACCACAAAATGTCGTATCTATGTACCTCAACATGTTGATAATAAAAAGATACTGCTGCAGTCAAAACCTCTATATTTTTCTTTTCTTTTTTACTTATAGTAGGATAAATAAATGTAGGCACATCCTCTCAATCCTTAGGAGAATAAGAACACTAGACACACAGGTTCGTAATACATATAAAACCATAGCTTTGGACCCATGAATTTTTTCTGCAATGTAGGTATTAACTAGGTACGGTAAGTTTTTTAATTTGTTACAATCAAAGTAGTACAATTAAATAAACACTATCAATACTATCTTAAAGAAATGCAATACAATTTCCATATAGCCGGTAGGTACTTAGGTAGCCTATTTTACTTACCAACCCTGCACCAACCACCACCACATCCAGCGGCTTCTTTTTAGAATATCCATTCTGTAAATTCGCCATTTCGTCACTATTTATTCACCAAACGCGACAAAACTTGCGTAAGATTTATTTTTCGTATAATAAATAATCACCGATTTCAACAACTCATTTACGGTGTTTATCAGAAATTGTCTAAAACGCGTGTGAACTCTGGCCTGCGTTGTTGCCCTAGCATTGGGGACTGTACTCTGTGGGTGTAAGTGCGATACTGCGTCTGCGCAGCCGGCCGCTTCTCGCTCCGATATGGTTTCATTAAATTATCATTTGATCACTGCGGGCAGTCAATAGGAACAAATTAATTTTGGTTAGATACTGGGTCATTGATGAGTTAACGACTTGATAAGCGAATATTATGTAAGTGCGAGTCGATCGATTTGAGGGAACTTGTCTAGCATAGAATTGGCAAAGGCATGCAGGATAATGATGTAAACACACGCCTTTTCATATAGAGGTAGGCAGAAAATATAGAATGCTACCTGCTACGATCCTTACATATTCTTTTCCACTCGTCCACGTTCATACATGATAATATATGAATATCTGTATCATAAAGTCTTACACGCACGCCGTACGCAGGATGATGATTTTGGTGTGAAACGAGAATTTGATCAATATAATAGGAAACAGAAGTAATTTGCAGCGCTGTTCAAATACCTACTCTAGTGTACCCTCCTGACCGAGACCGAACTCCGCCCATAAGACTGAACACACACACACACACACTGAACGAATTTGGGTCATGCATGGTGGCCATGGTGGCCAATCTCAGCGGAGACTAGCCATCGACGCCAACACCAAGAGGTCAACTAGGAACAAAGGTCCTGCAGTGTCCTGTTCGGTCTGGATACTCTGGATCTACAGATGGAGGAGCAGGTTTGTAAAAGAAGTTAGGTATCAGCTGGGTTTCTTTTGTTGCGACTCTAATATAAACCACTTCAATGTACATACTATTGTTTGTTATAAATACTTACATTAGAAATTCAAGCTAAGTAATTTAATACAAAGCCACAGTTTCATATTACAGGGGTTCAGCTGACCATATGAGGTTTCGGCATCAAATTCTCAATTAGTTATGAAGTAGGTAGGTAAAGAAATTTTAAAGGTTTTGCTATCCGTGCTCCAACAAAGAGTTGAGAACTTTCATATTACTAGGTACTTTATCATCATGATCATTCAGCCAAAACATTACTCCTAACTACTCTGCTACTATAACGATTGTTTTGCCATACAGTTGCATGTAATTCGATCTGATATTCTGAATATGCAAAAACAGCACTATCTATAGGATATCGAATATCAATCGTGACATTATACTTACAACTACGTAGCAGCATTTTATTCATGAAGTAACAGGTCATGGTCGCGACAAAAAACATTTATAACAGCTTCTATTATCAAAAACATTTTAATTAAAGATACCGCAATTTTTTTAAGGTGCGTCTACGCTACACGATAGCGGAACCTACCGCGCGTCGTCGTTCGCGAAATGTGGACTTACAACGAACCTACATCGATCACAGGCCAAGAGAAAATAAGTTTTTTTTTTTTTAAGGGTTTGGTTTATAGGGGATCTACAAATTCTTCAATTAATTACAAAAAATCTTCCTCTGTCGACGTTTCCATGATTTCCAGATACATCTGTCACTAAACATGTCCACGCCCATGCCTCCTGCGAGCACAATGCAAATCCCTTTGCGTTTGACAAAAAACGAAAATTGGCGGAGCACAGCCGAGCACAAGCCAAACGGTAGAGCCGCGCGTTCTCGGCTCGTTTAGCGTAGACGCACCTTTACATAGATCATCATCTGTCTGCCTAGCCGTTTCCCAAATCACCCCACGATGGCTTAGTTTAACTGGATGCAGCTGTTCACCAATATTTTACTCGGAGCGACTGCCTCTGTGACCTCCAAAACCCTGTTACCGTAGAACACGATATCTCTTGGTAAGACTTGTTGTCACTGTCAGACACCGGGGTTTTTTTTTTTATATAGATAAACAGTTCTCTAAAATCCTTAGATACTTGTCTTGCGGTTTGAGTTCGCACATCCTGTTTATGGAGTAAATTGGCATCAAGTGCCAGTTTAAACTAAGGACCTCTCGCTCGCATTCCATCTCTTAACTGTTGAACTATAGTGAGTTAAGCTAAACAACTCCGAACATAGCAGTAGCGAAAGGTCAATAATTGTTGTAAGAGGTAAGCCGGAGTACATATCTTTAATGTGATTATAATATTTGTCTATAGAACACTGACTGTGCCATTTTTCAAAGGGAAGCCGGTAGGAATCGAGTTGTATGGAACCTTCGCCACTGGAACATAGTATTATTTGATTGCGCTTATCTATTCTGTGATTGCGCAAACAAACTGATTTATACAAATATACCTACTTACTGAAACGCAATTATCTTACGTAGATGGGATTATGTTTCAACAAGATAACACGATCTTGTCATCTCTTCTATGTTTTAGGACTTCGTGGTGAGTATGGAAAGAAAATAAAAACATTCTTTTTTTAATCTATAATTTAGTAACTTAAATCGATAATTCGACATATTCTTAATTTCTCTCAAAATATATTTCTTTTTTTTGTTTCTCTTTACATAATGAAACTTAATCTCTCTTAAAACCATATCCAAAGTTCCAAACATAACCAAGCGGTCATAATTACAATTTATTCACAAAAAGACTAATATACCTAGGTACTCTTACTTTCACAGAAAAACAAGCTATTTTTAAATCCTAAAGTCATACTAAGATCTTTCGCGCTAAATGCACAACCAAGTTGTTTACAATATTCAAAGTGTTTTACAATCAAATATATGTGTGTACCTATTCCGCGTTTGTATTTTAATTACCAAAAATTACTTTTCAGTAGTTCTAGTAATTTTGTAATCATCTTAATTTACACAGCAGATAATACTACAAATGGAAATAAATATGAATATGGAATACAAATTATGTACTTTGTCTTAATATACACATACTACTCATAATAAGATTAATAGACCATAATAAATTGAATATATAAAAGCTAGTTTTAATAAGACTGCAGTAAAACAATGAGTTTGTCTTAAAACAGCTAAAAATACGAGCATAAAAGTCACAGTGGTAGTATAGTTTTGACGTCTTTAAAATAAGTTATGCAAAAAAAACTTTATTATTAGCGACTTTAGCCTTGGTTTATGATAATAACTTCGTTCATTTAACAAATAAGACAGTATAATATTCATAGATTGAGATAGACGTCATTTTAGCATACATACACGCAGTTTTGCCTTGGGGGCTAAGCAGAAATTACGCATGTTTTGAATACAAAAGTTTTATTCCTACTAATGTTGGATATGAACAGCAGAAAGATAGCATTATCATTAAATTGACAGGAAGTATAGTGTCATAAAACTTAATTCTGATTTACAGCCACATCAAATTTTATTTGCTGGATAGTTTCGTTTGCGACCACGACCATGACTGACCGTAGTCATGGTAACGCAACTATTTTCGCCGTAAACTGCAACCAAGGTACAGACATTCAAGCAAAAGTAGACAAAGTTTGGGTGCAACTGGTCGGACGACCGGTAGTGTGACTATTTGGTCGTTTTGGCCAAGTGCGCGATGCGCATATTTCTATGGTATAACCTGGTATGTGCGGCCACTGGCCATAACCGGCACTGGTTGTGACCACATAGTGCGCGAGGTCGGTTTTTACAGGTTATCAAAAGTACCAAGATCTAAAAACTCATATTACTAGGCATAGACGAGATATCCTCCGAGGGACTTTGGCTCGAGCTGAATGAACTGAGGGTCTCCCGCGTCTCCTCTTTGATCTTCAAATGATCCGTGCTAGAGGGAGGTCGGGGAAGTAGCGACCGGTCCTTGTCTTTGTGTTCCTTTGATTTCTCCTTGCTGCTGTGTTTGTGCTTGTGCTTATGTTTGTGCTTCTTCTTTTCTTTCTTCTTCTTCTTTGCCTGTGCATTGTAATAAATTTATTAGTTTTATTTTTATGCATTTAAACATTTCCTATCTTATTATCTGCTTACCTTAGGAGCCCCCATGTCGTCTTTGTCGTGCCGGAACATGCCCGGCTCGAAACCGACCGGGCCCGAAGTGCCGGGTATACCTGGCAGCGCGACTGCGTTGTCAGTCATGAACTCGCGTTTGTTGTCATCCTGTATGGAAAAATAAAGACTATTATTGATAATGTACCTGTTTTGACGTTTTACGAACTATTTTGAAAAGGTTCAAATGCAAAAGCTGCTGCTACTGCTGCACAATCAAGGCGCTGTCAAACTGTTACTTTTAAGAAGCGGTTAACTTTGCCAGGATTTGCTGATTTGATTTCACTAATACATACTAAATATTGGATATTTTGAGTAGATACATTATGTTAGGTCATATTGAAAATACTTGTCAAAAGTAAGTAAGAGGTAGGCCTGATTTTGAAATTTGTACCTTTTACAAATTTTTCAAAAGCGGATTGTCCTGATTCGACATGGTTCAGCACAGGTCGGGCCAGGACTTGCCCGAACATTGGTGTACTACGTACACGAAAGCAAAAGTAAAGTATGATGTTGGATAGTACACTATCCAACTCAACGAGCACTCATTCCATTAGTCAGCAAATTCATTCGTAGAACTTACACTAAACATCCTAATAGGTAGTTCGCTCGGCACGCTGGTGACGTCGATCTTGACATCTTCCTCTTTAATACTGGACAGCGGCACCGGCAGCATGTCATCTATAGGCACGTCCACCATCCGGTCTAGCCCAGATATATGCAGCCCTGTGTCCATCGGTACTTCTGGCTCGTATTTTACCTACGATTTAAATTCCAAATAAGTTTTTCTGACCTATTGAATTACAGAAACGGGTTTGCACCCGAAGTGCACTGATATTTTACTAAAAATATAATCTTTCGCGCAGTCTTTAGCATCAATGCTCCAATATCTTAAATATTGTAACAAATGAAGACGATTTATTGAGAAGACGAACTGCTCCTATGTGCATTTGCTTCTTCCATAATAAGTGAGCAGGGAAGGGACAGCAATATTGCAGCTTTGATAAGTTTTTCATAGAATAATGAATTAAACCACAAATAAAGATACGAGTTGTAAATAGCATGCGTTCTGTAACATGTGTTCGCGCATATTATCACTTCAAACTTGAGAACAAAAGCCTTGCTCAGTTATGCAATAAATAGAAAAGGTAAAAAATATAATAAAATATAAATAAAAATATAATATCTTAATCAAACATCACAAACATATTTGTGTAACAGAACGAATTTTTTTTTATAACACATGTGAAGCTAAACCAGTTCTCGTCAATATACTCACATCTTCAATCTCCTGCTTAATCACAGGCTTAGGTTCCAACTCCTTCAATCTCTCGCGTTCTCTCTCTCTTTCCTTTTCCCTTTCCCTCTCCCTCTCCCGCTCTCTTTCCACCCGCTCCCTTTCTTTATGGTGCATCTGTTTCATCATGGCCTGTATCTCTGGTAGTGGCACACATATGGGCCTCTTGAGACCGTATAGTGTGTAGTATAAGTCTACGAGGTCGCAGCGAAGCCGCGCGTCGTTTGATAGAAGACAGTTTATGTTGTTCCATATTCTGTAATGAGCATTAATATTTAGTAACTTAATATAACCCATATTTGTATAGCAAATTACATTGAACGCATTACTAAAAATAAATAATAATAATTGTATAATTATCACTTGCTTCGGTAGAGAAAAAACATCGCGAGGAAACCAGCATGCCTGAGAGATATTTCTCGCCGGCTTGTAAGTCAGAGGCCCATGAGCGGCATAAAAACTCTGACACCATGTTAGGCACTAACCACACGATAAAGAAGATTAATAAAAAGCCAAGAAAAAGAAACGATATTTCATCTAGACATTTGACATTTCCACTACAAATGCAATCAAAGTCATAGTGTCACTCTATAATTTCGGTATTAATGAGACTAATGAGTACCGGATACTTTGGTAGGGCGTTTGATACGCCCAGTTTCGCTTCCAGGTCTTTTAGCCTTTACTATTCCCGTCTTGTCATTGTGAACATATTTTGTTTTTTTTTTAAAAACGTGATAAGTCTAGAATAAAAATCATCCCACATACCTATGCACCACAGCCTCAGTGTCAAGCCGATGTCTCTGAGCTCGTTCAAAGGGAGGCATACTGATGAGCAGACGAGCCAAGCCGTGCCTCACGCAAGGGTCCGGGTCACTTTCTACTGCCGTCAGTAAGGACGACAGGTCCTCGGGTTTACCGTCCACTCGGACAAATTCTACTAGACACTCGAAAGCGGCTAGTCGCACGTCTGTACAGAAATTTATTAGGATTATAATAATCACAATGAAATTGTTTCTTTCCTGAGTGTTTGAATTTTATCTGTGGTCATAATGTAGTATATATTTGATGTATGTATGCTTGTGTGCGTGCTTATAATAATGTGTAATGGACCAAATATACTCAGTATTCAAACAGCATTACAGATGTTTCATTTTGTCTAAGTCCCGTCCTTATATGGCGACCGTGACATTTGATCTTGGATCGACTTAATCATGGCCGCGATTAGTCCGGACTAAAAGTCGTCTAGTTACGTACTTTATAAAAGACAATCATCATCATGTGCCAATCTAAGGTGCAAAGTGAGGAAATCTTTTTAAACCAAAACAGTGCCAGTGGAGGCAAAAATTCAGCCACAGTGGAAGACGTTAAATTTCATCTGTCAGCAATAAGCTTAGTGCTGAGGGTCATATGTACAATATTGTTCCTCGGATTCTTGTATATTGGCTACAGGCTATATAAAAAATGCCATCAAACTTGAATGAGAGACCAATTAACGCGTCATGTTCTGAGACGTTCTGATGGAACCAGGTATTATCGGAGTCCAGGAGTACCAGTTATAAGCGAAGATTGTAATTGCAGAGCCACCAATTCCAGCAAGGGAACTCCAGTAAAGTAACAAGTGGAAAGGCCTATCTAAAATGGTAACCAGATGACTACGGCTAGAAGATTTTGTGTGATTGTGTAATAAAAATGTGTGAAAGAAATCTATGTGAATAATCGTATCTATATCTGTTTTATAATGGACCGTAATGTATGAACACTTAATTAATTTAAGTACTGAGCTTAATAAAGTAAAAACATATTTGGTGAAAATCGGGCCAAATAGACGTCAAGGTGAAATTGTATTGAAAAAACTAAAAGAAGCCGATAATTTAGTTAGTCAGTTTAATTGTAGTTTAGAAGAGTTAAAAGCGTTGAGACCAAATTAAAGGATGAATCTTTAAAATTTAATGAGCAAATTTCACAGTTGTATACTTTATATGACAGCATATTAGACTTATGCAGTAATTCATCTGTAGAGAAATACACTTGTAAGGCAGAAAAAATGGCTAAATTCGATCTGAAGGTTGCATTGAATTTATAACCAGTTTTGAAAGATGATGAGGCTAGTACAAAGCAGCTCATTGACTGTATAGAATATTATCAATCCGAGCTCGACCAGGAAGGCCAAAATAAATTAGTTAACTTTGTTTTGAAAAATCGTTTGTCACAGGCGGCTAAACTAAAACTAGACAATAAATATGAATCAGTTGACGGTAAAACTCATCTGTTGCCCAAAAAGTCGGCTAAGGCGATTCAACATAAATTATTTAATATGCGACAAAACAATCTTTCTATAGACGAGTATGGTAAACAAATTTCAGATTTATTTGTAGATTTAACCATCTCTCAATCCGACGGCAATGAGACCAGTTTTAGTGTGTTGAAGCCAATAAATGAAAAACAAGCTATAAAAAGTTTCGCAGATGAATTGAGAAACCGGCGGTTGAGCACCATCATCGCAGCAAGGAATTATTCGTCTTTGAGTGATGATGTTCAAGCTGCTATAAATGAACAAATCAAATCCCCGTCGACATCAGATGATATTTTGGCAATGCGTTATAATAACAGAAATAACTTCTATCAAAACAGGAATTTTAGGGGTCGGTTCAGGAATAGAGGTCAGCATACACCAGGGCGCGGACAGGTGCCAGATCAGGGTATTCAATCTCAGGCAGACGAAAGCAGCTGGACAAGTGGTCAATTCAGAGGACGAGGTGCACCAAGGTCATCTCGAGGCAACAGAGGTAAGATATTTTACAGTCGCTCTAGAAATGCTGAGGGAGACGAACAAGAAATGCATATTTTGACAGACTCAGGTTCACAAGAAAACAAAGAGTCTAAAGAGTCAGAACACGATAAGTTTTTTCGTGAATAAAAATGTAATATTGTCTTGTAATAATGTATGTCTCATTAATTTGAACATTAATCCCTGTGGGGGACTTACATACTTGGCTTATTGATACCGGGGCTTCTATTTCAGCCATAAAATATGAACACGTGATCGAGAATAATATTCCTATCCAAAAAGAGACACTTGTTGTTGATGGTATCGGAGGCAAAGTACAAGCAATCGGATATGTTTATATTAATCAATATTCGGGTGATCACATTGTCAAAAATAAATTCTTCGTATTTAAATCGTTACCATGTAAGGCTAGTGGCATACTAGGCCAAGATTTTCTAAGCAAATATAAATCGGTTTTAAACTTGGGTAACAATTCTATACAACTATGGAATGAGAACATAAAAATAGATTTACCTAACACTTCGGAGAACAATAACTATACCCGCTAGATCTGAATCAGTTCATCTTATCAAAACTGAAATTCAGCAGGAGTGCGTAGTTTGCGCTACTGAAGTAAAGGAAGGATTATAATTAGCAAGTACTTTATCAAAACCGACAAATGGGCGAATACCAGTACGATTTTTGAATACTACGGGAAAAGATAATGATTTAAAAGATTTTAAACCCACGATACTCTCAGCTAATGATTATAATGTTTGTGAATTTGCCGAACCCATGACAAAATATGCGGAAAGGGTAAAACATCTTTTCCCATTACTCAATTTAAACCACTTGAAAACGGAAGAACGCGATAGTATTAAAAACATATGTGCAAAATATAACGATCTTTTCTATCTAAAAGGGGATAAATTAACTGCCACAAAAATATACAAACACTCGATAAATCTAAAGCCACAAACTACGCCATTGTATTCTAAGCCTTATAGACTCCCACATTCTCAAAAAGGGGAAATAAGGAAACAAATAGATAATATGCTCGAACAAGGTACCATATAACCATGTAACAGTGAGTGGTCGAGCCCTGTTCTTTTGGTGCCTAAGAAAACAGATATAAATGGTTTGAAAAAATGGTGTTTAGTCATAGACTATCGCAAATTAAATAACTGTATACTGGATGATAAATTCCCATTGCCTAATATCAGTGAAATATTAGATTCTTTATCCGTATAACATCGCCTCCCGTTCTACAATATCCCGATTTATCGAGTAAAAACACATTTATTATACAGACTGATGCATCAGGTTACGCAGTGGGAGCTATTTTATCAAACGCTGACGGCCGCCCAGTTGCGTACGCTAGTAGAAGCCTAAATAAGGTCGAGCTAAATTACCCAACGATTGAAAAATAGCTCCTAGCTATTGTATGGGCTGTGAAGCATTTCAGGCCGTATTTACATGGCCGAACCTTCAAAATTGTTACCGACCATAAACCACTAGTATATTTGTTTAGTTTAAAAGACCCCTCAAGCAGATTGCTTAAGTTTAGGTTATGCTTAGAGGAATACGATTATGTTATTGAATACGTAAAAGGCAAAGAGAATGCAGTCGCAGATGCGCTTTCTCGTATTACAGTGTCATCCCAGGAACTAAAAGAATTAAATAAGTGTATATCATGCGTAAAGGAACGCGCAAGGAAGGGGCGCGAGCCCAAAAGAAAAGATTAGAAACAAATATTTCTGTTAATCAAAATGTTACGAGCAGAGAGAGTCTGCAGAACGAGCCAAGGCTAGTGGAAACTAATATTGCTCCGAAAAATGCAGTTGAACTTAGGTTTGCCGATAGGAAGTATTTAAATAAGTTACGAATTACGAATAAAATTAGTCATGAAAATAATATTTTTCTGTTCGATAGCTATCAACTTACGATATTTATTAAACCGTCAGCACAATCTCAGCTGACGCCAGCAGAGTTTATGAAGGAGCTGTGTGAATTTTGTGCCACAATTAATATAGATTAAATTTTTATAATGAAAAATCCCCCACCAGGTGGACCGATGACCTGGTGAAGGCTGCAGGGATCCGCTGGATGCGAGTCGCACGGGACCGGTCAATGTGGCGACACTTGGGGGAGGCCTATGTCCAGCAGTGGACGTCTTTTGGCTGAAATGATGATGATGATGATGATGAATGATGAATGAAAAATAAGGACAATAGGATCTTTATACAAAAGTTCACAAGTGAGATAAAAAAGTGTTCTAACTGGAAAAGGCTATCTATAATTATTATAAAGGAAGGAGAGAGAATCGAAAATAAAGACGATAGGAAAGTAATTTTAAATGACTTCCATCTATTACCTACAAGCGGTCATGCAGGCATTAGACGATGTTCAATAGCATCAAAAAATATTACTTCTGGCCGGGACTCGAAAAAGATATTGTTAACTTTGTCAAAAAATGTCCAAAATGTCAGCAACAAAAATATACGCTTTGCTAAAGAACCAATGACTATTACCTCTACGTCTCATACTACCTTTGATATAATATATTTGGATTTAGTGGATTCCTTGATAGGGACTGTTATAACCATTCATATATTCTAACCATGGGGTCTCAACTAGAACAAATTATAATTAGTCATGAATAAAAAATCATAGATGGCAGCATAGGTAACAGTTATGAAATTAACAACCACTAAAATGAGTTAAACGGCAGATTTTGGCTGAAGTAAGATTAGTAAAAATCAAAACATCTTTGTTTGATGCTGATTTATCTATTTACACTCATAAATCACGTAATTTCGACAAATAAGATAACTGAAGACTTTTACTTCCAATCGAATCCATAGAATGATAAAGTTAGCTATCTGTTTAACATTTTGTTTAGACCTGCTTGCAATAGATGGCGTTTTACTTAATTGTCACATACAATCTTTATTAATATATTTGTTATTACATTAAATCTATTACTGTGCATAGAAATGTAAGAAATCTTTTAACATGTTTATGGTACAAATTTATATATTTTTTTCATTTTACTAAAACTGCAACTATAAACATTAAACGAAACGTTTTTTTAAAAGTAGGTAGTTACTCTGTCTGTCAATGTCAATTCTGTTTTCGTCATGTTTGAATTGTTTGACTCCCAGTGGCAGTTGTTGAGTGTTTACTAGTTTCTTTTATCTGTTTCGAATGCGTTTTTGTTTTCTTATAACCGACCTGGCTTCGAATTACGGATTTTGGAAAAGACACCTCCCTATGACTAGACCTGGACCCTGGATACTGGACAACAACGAATCTTGCACATACGACGACTTAAGCTAGTGAAAACTTCGGATTTTGATTTTACAAAATACACTCAATATGGCTCCCACCAAGTGCTCATATTTTAAGTGTACGTCGAAAAATTTCTCAATGTTTCGGTTTCCAACTGGACACGCAAGTCGTTTGGAAGTTTGGTTGAGCAATTGTGGTAAGTGTATTTACTGCTTAAATATTATGTAGGTACTCACTTTTGAGATACTAAAAATAAAAATCAAATAGCAAATGACGAAATACATTAAATTTAATAACTAAAAATTTTATGTAAAATTTAATTTCGGTGATATCCTGAACTCGCACATACACAGATTCTGTTTTAACTACTCATTGCACAAACTAATTAACTTAGGAATACATAGTATGATCAAATATAGTGTAAAATTAATAAGTATTGTGTGATAAAGGCTCTGTAAAATAAAATACGTACTTACTATAGTCACAGATTATATAATACTAACTTCTATAGCCAATCAATACTCCAAATTGTTTTTATAAATGTTGATAACTGAAAAATAACAGCTCAACAATATACATCTAAAATGTGGCCATATTACTCAATAACATATTGTTTGTGATTTTAGGAAACATGACGATAGCTCACCTTAATCATCAGGAACTGCGGAACAGATACCTGTGTATTGCACATTTCGATGATAAGTTCATTCAGAATAAAACTGGCAAAAGGAAAAGTTTATCAAAAATAGCAGTGCCTCAAAACCACAAGAATGAGCAATGCTTGGTCATGACGCCGCATTCACCATGTCCATCAACATCACAAGGTATTTTTTGAGATAATCACAATTGTACCTACCCTCATTTATGGAAATTCTATGTGCGAGTTTTTAAGAATGACAAGAACTGTTTTTACAGGTTGTCAATAGTTTGTAACATAGAGTTTTGCTTATCTGTTTTTTTAGCTCAAGAAACTTCACCTGTACTGAAAGTTTTGACTCCAACCAAAGTGTACAAGACACAACTGACTCGTAACAGTCCAAATGTTGAAGAACCTACTGAATCTAGTGCACCTTTATGTTTTGACACACCGAAGAAAAGGAAATCAACTGACACTCCAAAGTGCAAGAGATTAAAAATGAGCCTTCAAATGTCTTCCAGGTTGATCAAAAGAGAAAAAATCAAATATAACAGACTGAAAAAAAAAATATGTAGTAAAACTAATAACATAATAAATTTAGAAAAACACCACTTCAAAAGTGATGCTTCAAGAATTTTGACAGTTATGCAATTAAAACAATCTAAAAGACAGTGGAGTGAGGCAGAAAAAAATTTTTGCATGTCACTATATTATAAGTCACCTGCTGCCTATAAACACTTATTAAATACAGGCATAGTGCTAGCCTCACCAACTACCATTCAACACTGGCTCCAATCATCTAGTTGTCTGCCAGGTGTTAGTGAGGATGTTTTTCAAAATATAAAAAAAAAGTTTTGTGATCAACCAATAAATTATAGGGCCTGTGGTGTGTGCTTAGACGAAATGAGCATTATGGCTGATTTGGAATATTCAAAAAATTATGATTTGATTGAGGGATTTGAAGATTTTGGTGATGGTGAGCGTTCCCCGAAGGAAGCCAGATATGCTTTGGTATTTGTGGCCAGAGGAATTTACTCCAATTGGAAAATGCCTCTGGCATATTTTTTGGCACATAAAAATGTTAATTCTGACAAATTAGGATTAATTATAAAACAAATTATAAACAAATTATTTGAAAGTGGTTTGTTGCCAAAAGTAATTATATGTGATCAAGCTACCACAAATGTCAAAGCAATAAAATCCTTAGGGGCTACCAAAGATGATCCTTTCTTTTTTATTGATGATCGTAAAATTTATTCAATTTTCGATGTACCTCATTTGATTAAAAATATTAGAAACAATTTGCTTGATAACAATTATTATTTAAATGGCAATGAAATTTCATTCAATGATATAATCAACGTTTACAATATCGATAAAAATAATAAAAGCAAATCATTACGAAAATTGACCCCAGTGCACTTAAAACCTAATAATTTTCAAAAAATGAAAGTTAAGTTTGCCACCCAAATTTTTAGCAATTCAGTAGCAGCAGCAATTGAGACTGTAATAGCAAGTGGAGAGCTAAAGAGTGATACGGCAAAACATACAGCTGATTTTATAAAAAATATCAATGATTTGTTTGATTCGCTGAATTCAAAAAATAAATTTGATAAAAATCCATTTAAATGTGCAATTACGAAAAATAGAAATTCTTACGTTAATAAAACATTAATTAGGGGCTTGGAAATCTTCAGTGATTTAAAAAAAAAGATCATTAAAAATAATGAATCAAAATTAACCCGTCCTCCCTGCTTTGATGGAATACTGCAGACTATTAATGCTGTACTTCAGCTCTCCACTGAAGAATTTTCAGAAGGCACTGAGGTCAGATTTCTAATGACATACCGCTTAAATCAAGATGTGCTTGAAAATTTATTTGGAATTTTTAGAATTAGAGGTGGTTGTAATCGCAACCCGACATCTAGAAGCTTAAGAGCTATGTTCCGGTCCCATCTATTAAATAATTTGATTAAATTGGATAATACTAATTGTGAATCAGATCAAGACACCTTTATGTCTACGCCGGCCGAGAATCAGCAGCAAAATACACAACCATCAACAACATCATTGGAAGATCCAGTAGCAATTGCTGGCCCATCGAACGCTGAGCCCTCAAGTGTTGTAAATGATCTCCAACTTGAGGGCGCGGATAAAGAAAATGCACAAGTTCCTAATGTAATTTCGGGTGGGGCACCACCCGAAATTACATTAGAAACTTGTTCTATTGTGTATTTTGCTGGCTGGTTAGGCAAAGTGTGTGTAGAACATTTTGATTGTGTTGCATGCAAAAGTGTTTTGATTAATAATGAAGTTGATTTAACTGATAAGAAACAATTATTGTTGATTAACAAAACTTATTCTAATTTGACCACACCAAGTCTTAAATCTCCAAGTGATTTTTTATATGATTTAGTAACAAAATTACTTGATTTATTTAATGATAGCATTACCATAATTCACAAAATCAATTTGTTGTCTGATTTAGTGAAAAAATTTCAAATAAATCTTCCCAATGATTACCATGATTTTAATCACATTGATTTTTTAATTAGAAAATTATTTGATGGCCTGATAAGCTTAAAAGCTACTCTAGAAAATTTTTTGGCTAATCAAGGTTCAAAAAATTTCAATGTGGGCATTGAAATTTTTCATCGGTTATTAAAAAAAAACAGCTGTTTCCTACAAAAGTGCAATACTACACAGTCAAAATGTATTGAATGGGGTCAGAATGATGTACTGAATAAGTGGTATCTGTTTTCGCGTCGGTGTCCGTTCCACCCCGTATACAGGGTCAAATTAAATTAGCTAGCGGCGAAATTTTACCACGTGTTACGAACCGATATCAAAAACATACCACAAACGCGTGCGCAAGGCCGCGCGACATTCGCTGACCGATTGCGGGCATTGACCTCAACCCTCGCGGTGCGTTCTATGGTGCATTTAGATCAGCCGTTTTTGTACTGATCACTTTGCTATTTAGTTTTGATAAGTACTTGATTGAAGTATTAAAATATTTTTATAAAATTATTCCGTTCGTTTTTTTTTATTTATGCTATCCATCTTTCATCCTCCTACTCCTATTTAATTTTATTTCCTTGCCGCAGTAGCTACATAAAATTAAAAGCAATTTTATACCTAGATTTGATTGATTTGAGTAATACTATTTGAGTATAATTAGCTGCCGGAGTATCTAACGTAAGTAAATTTCCTCACGTTTTTTGCAATTTGCAGGTCGGTGTCAGGTTGATTAAAATATGATTCGCAGCTGTAACATGTATGTTGTTACTGAATCGTAATCATTAAAATCATCAATACAACTCTCTAAGTTCATTTAATCCCATTGAATGACTTTTTCATGAAATAGATATTCAATAGGATTGTATTGAAGATTTTAAAGACATAAGTGTTACGGTCGTGAATTATATTTTGTTCAACATATAGACTGACACTGCACTGCGCTGCACTAACGCGGGATATTCTTGCATTTTCTCCATAAGAGCGTTTATATCTTACGGCATTTCATACAAACTTTCAGGTCCTTTGTTTTCGAAGGACTGAACCAATTTTAATGAAACTTCATACGAATAAGCAGGATACATAAGTTTAAAAAGTTATCAGAGAACATTTTCGAAATGTCTTTAAAAAAAAAAAAAATTGGAAATTTCTGTTTCTAAGGAAAATCTAAAATCGGTCTAATTTAGCTATAACACTATTTTTAGAAAATGTTCCCTGAAAACTTTTTAGAACTATGTATCCTACATAAGCGTATGAAGTTTCATTAAAATCGGTTCACTCATTTCGAAAAAAAGAACTTGAAAGTTTGTTTGAAATGCCGTAAGTAGTGAACGCTCTTATGTATTGAAATACACAAAAACACATGAAGAGGCATTCGCCGCAGCGAGATGTTTGTTAGCTCACTCGAAAAAATGAAACCGTTCCGCCAACTCGAGATATTTTTGTTGTATTGTTATTACCTACGTCCTTGAACGCACGGTGCGATGTACAGAATCTATATAAAAGCAGCGCCATCTAGTAATATTGATGCCACTTAGTATCGATGCTACCTAGTAACCAGGCCGACTCCTAGATGGCGTTGTAAAACTACTTTATCTGGAAAATAGTGAGATGTTGGTGCTGCCATCTGTTGAAAAAATTGAGGAAAAAATTTAGCCCGAGCGTTAGCCAGTTTTAGGGAGGTGTCATTTCTTTGTATGGGATTGGGTATCTGTACGTAGTATTATATTATCTGTGTTCTAACACTACAATGTGAGCTGTCAAAATATATATGTGCGTTTCCTTTGGTTTCTAAAACATCAGAAGAAGTCGCACGGGTGTTCGTGAACAACTTTATTCTCCAACACGGTGTTCCAAGAGAGGTTGCTACTGATCGAGGTGCGGAATTCATGTCTGACACCTTTAAAGAGGTATGTAAAATTCTTAATATCACTAAATTAAATTCAACAGCATATCACCATGAAAGTATCGGGGCTTTAGAGAACTCACACAAAAGTTTATGGGCGTTTTTAAGAATACAGACAGAAAATAAACCAGACTCATGGAGCACTTGGCTCCCATTTTGGTGCTTTGCATACAACACGACGGTAAACACTTCAACAAAATTTACGCCATTTGAACTCGTCTATGGGAAGATTTGCCAAGTAATCTTACCAAATCCGTAGAGCCACTATATAACTACGATAGCTATCCCCTCGAGCTCAAATATCGATTACAGATATCACAAACAGAGGCGAGAGATAATTTAATCAAAAGTAAATTACAAAGGAAAGATAAATATGATCACCACATAAGCCCTACTAAATATAAACAGGGTGACCGTTTACTAATTAAAAGCGAAACTGTTAATAAGCTGACGAACCTTTATACGGGACCCTACGAGGCTATACGAGATCTGTCACCCAATGTGGAGGTGAACATTAATGGTAAATTAGATTTAGTTCATAAGAATCGTACGAAATTGTACTATGACTAATTATGTATAACTTATGTAATCATCGTTAGCTATAGACCATATTATATGAAACACTAAGCGAATGTTATAAATCTTATTTAATTGCAACACATAATTGCACCACATACTAGTTTGTATATGTATAAGTAGAATAGTAAGACCATTTATGTTTAGATAACAATAATGTTAATGACTTGATGATGGAGATCTAGTTACTCGCTCGGTTATTGTTTATAAAACAAGCAATCATTGTTTAAATAACAATTAGATGATTTTAATGCATATTGTTTTTAAGTTTTATCCTAAGGTAAAAAATAAAATGTATTTTATATTTCACCTTATTTTACCGAGGGGAGGTGTGTTGTGATGTAGTATGTATTTGATGTATGTAGGCTTGTGTGCGTGCTTATAATAATGTGTAATGGACCAAATATACTCAGTATTCAAACAGCATTACAGATGTTTCATTTTGTCTAAGTCCCGTCAAGACGTTTGACAAATATATCAGTTCACGTCGGGCTGTCCCGGAGGTTGGATGTAGTGCATTATTGAGTAGAATACATAATAGAAATACATCTCTGTTGTAAGCTTAAATTGAGGAGTATGAACCTGTTCCGATCTAATATTCACCAGCATGGCGTATTTTTAAAGAAACTGCATTTGCAACCGTACTTTAACTGTGTACTACTTGACCTAAGTACGGCAGTAGACAGTTCCAAGTACGGTTGCAGATAGTACAGTACTCTACCATTAAAACGCTACCATCAAGCTCCTTACCAATATACTGTCCATACTGAGCATACGCTCTGAACACGGTCGGTATGCTCGGCAGATGTCCACACTGTTGCAACCGTCGTATCGCGCGCAAACAACTGACGGTCACCGTGTTTTTGTAGCATGGCAACACTTTCTCTAGGTTCAGCACACGCGTTATCTCTTCTAGGACTAGACGCGTGTCTGCTGATAGGGAGTCAGCTGTTATGGGCGCACCCTGGAGGAGAAAAAATGTTTTGTTGAATTGGGCAACGTTATGATGAGTTTACACAAACATGTAGTGCAACAAAGTAAAATAGCTGTTTTAGATAATAAGAAATTAAATTTTATTAATGTAGGTAAAGGACTAAAGGTTCCACGTGACAATGTAATGGTATTTTTAGTTCTATAGCGCCGGCTTTACGTAATAGTTATTCTCTAAAATTAAATTTAAAATTTGAAAAACCCCCATCGCAACAATGGAAAGCGAACACACATTTGAAAAGTCAATAAAATGGCTGAGCCGGTTTTAATAAAGCTTGTCTAATTGTAAGATATACATCATGCCCTTTCATTTGATACCCCACTTGGGTATATTTAAAAATATTCGATTATTCATCACCACTTTCACCCCCATGTCTAAAATGGCTGAACTGATTTTAATAATACAAGTCTAATTGTAATATACACATCATTCGCTTTCATTTGATACCCCACTTGGGTATATTTGAAAATATTCGATTTTTCATCCCCCAAATCTAGTAAATGGCTACACCGATTTTGCTAAAACATGTCTAATTGTAATATACACATCATGCACTTTCATTTGATACTCACTTGGGTATATTTGAAAATATTCGATTTTTCATACCCACTTTCATCCCCCATAACTAGTAAATGGCTGGACCGATTTTGACAAAACGTATCTAAGAACCATCGCCAAGCTTTCAAATAAAAAAATGCATCCAAATCGGTTCACTCGTTTAAGAACTACGGTGCCAGAAACAGATACACACACACATTGCGGTCAAACATATAACACCCCTCTTTTTGCGTCGGGGGTTAAAAAAGAAATGCCGAAAACAACATAGAAAAATAATGAATGGAAAAGTAAAGCACGCGTTACATTAATGACTATCTAGATTTATAGCAATACGATTGCTAATTGCATTTCTATCAGATAGATATCTATCCATCCATAAATCTTAGATTTTTTAGATAGATCGAAAGATGGATAGATAGATCGAAATATGGATAGATAGATAGATTCTTTATTGTACTGACAACAGAACACAAGATTTACGGAACAAATGGCGGTAGCGGTCTTATCATTAAATCCAATTCAAGATTCTTATTAAAAAAACAACATCAAAAGTATTTATATTGTCACTTACTGGCTGCAAAACTGATATAACAGGTGTGATGGTAGCGGCTAAAGCATCGACCAAGGACGCTTTATAATAGTTGTCTGAGAAATGATTCTTTGAATTGTCATTATATTTGAACAGGTCCAGTAAGAACCGCACAACCTCGGGTGGACAGATCCCATGAATGTTCCTTAGACCTGTAGGATACAAAAATATTTATAGTTTTTCAACGCCTAAGGAACATCAACTTTGTCAGCATAGAAATAAAGTCGATCTGTTATATTTGATGCCCTCGCCAATCAGCGTACAATGTTTCGACAACTGGGACACTGGCTTCCTCTCTTTGAGAAGGAGCAGGTCATATGTGTCATGGGTACTGGCAAATTCGGCTTTCTTTCAATACAGGCAAAGTTGAAATTTCCTTGGTAGTAACAATAATAATATTTTCAAAGTACTCACCCGCCATAGCCACAGGTATAGTCTTCTGCAAGAAGTAATGCATCAAGTTGTCGAAATTGTTCTGTTTGATGATGTGCGGCGCCGCGAACGAGCCGAACATCTTGCGGAATATCGTCAACATGGCTGGCGGACCCGCCCATGAACTTATCATAGCGTTTGCTACCTACAAATAAATGGAATATTACATTTCAAAATTGTGATGTCTGTTTATCGATGAGGTTTACATTAGCACCATACTCTAGTTTAAAAATACGAGTTAGCCACATTGCGTTTTATAAGGGTGATACCAATTTGAAGCATTCTCTATGCCAATACCCAATCGGTAGCACTTGGTAAAAATGAATATGGTCGAGGCGATTTTGTAGGTAAAAAGATAATCTGGCATTTATTAGTTACCATTGCAAAAAAAACGCGTCTACGACGTGGAATGGAAACCGACGCGAGAGATTCTACACAGAATTTTTGTTTCAGTTATTAAAAAAAAATCTGCTGTTTCCAACAAAAGTGCAATACCTACATGATCAAAATGTATGGAATAGCCGTTTTTTTTTAATTACCAATGAATAATTTCTATGTGGATGGGGCTCAGAATGATGTACTGGATACGTGGTAACCGTTTTCGCGTCGGTTTCCCTTCCACCCGGTATATAATAATTGCTAATAAATTGCGTTTTGTAAAAAACGATAGTTACAAAACTCAAATTATTTCAAGTCGTTTCGTGTCGTTATTACACTTATGACACTGAAATTAAGGGGCAAAGTATGGACTTGCTTCAACCTCCTCACCTTAGTCAAACAATGCGCAGCCCTGCACCTAATCTTATAATAGGTCTGCTCGTTCTCTATGACGTCAGTGAGCGCCTTCCTCGTAGCCGGCTCGGGGTAGTTGTGCAGCGCGTCTATGGCCTCGCTCTGGGCGGTGACGTCACGCTCGTGACGTAGCTGGTACTGCCACTGGTAGTCCGGCTGGGATATCACTGTTCCACGCAATAGTGACATCTCGGGGTCCAGACGGATCCATAGGACAGGCGAGTCGCTGGATAAAATAGAAAGATTGTAGGATACATGCCTGTGGCAGTCTAATTTTGTATACATTTCTGATTCGAAATGGTAGTGTGTGTGGTGGACTTCATAGAATATCCTAGAATTTTTTGTCCAGAACTTTAGTTCAAAAGTTTTGAAAAAGGAATTACAAATATAGTTCTCAAGAGTCGAGAGTCAAGAGTCGAGAGTCAAGACAAGACCGTTTTACTTATAGGTAATCGATTACCAAATATCTGTTGAGTTTGCAAGCAAATTGTCGTTTGAGTGATGTTAAATAAAGAGGCTATATTCTACATCTAGACCTCACAATAATCCAACCTCTTATTAGTCAGTACTTAGGCCAACAACAAAAAATAGTGACCATCATATCCAAATAATTTTGCCTTACAAAAAAACTTACTCCATAGCAGACAGATCCATATCGACCTCCTCCCCAGTACACAACGGGATCTTCTTCTTCTTGTTTCTCCGACTCTTGCTGTGGCACGTGATGTCCGCCTTCACCACCGTGTTCTCTATCTGCAGCATATGCTTGAACGTGCCGTCCAACTCCTGTAGTTGGACTAGTAGGGGACCGACGTACTTGCGTATGCCGCGCTCGTGGACGCAATCTTGACGGATTTCCAGTTCTACTGTGTTTCTAGAAGAATTATTTAGGTAAATAAACCTGAATTTTTATTGGACACAGAATAATAAGAGAATGGAGAGTTCATCTTTATTATTATTTTATTCATTCTTTGAAATTGCATGCGGTATTGAAGTAAAACGAAGCAGGTTTACACTTTTTGCTCTTCTCGAAGCGACTGAACCATGTCCACCCAGTATGTAGCGAACTAGAAAGCTCTATCAGTTGCTAGGTAACACTGTACAATAAACGTTACGTTATACAATATCTACTAGGTAGCAAAGCTATAGAACTACCACCTAAGAAGTTGTACACAAGGCCCCCGCTAAAGCCGAAAAAGATCTCCCGAAAGATCACAATAAAAAATCCGTGTTTTAAAAGCTTACCTTTTGCGATTGAACACGGAGGTAAGTTGAAACTTCGCATGTCCACCAGTTCGTACCCACTGGTCAACAAACACCGCCATATCTTTACCAGTTACCGTAAAGATGGCCTTTACAAAGAGATTGGTTGACAACAACAGATGGCCCCAGAGACCACTGCCTATCTTAGTGTTGGCCGCATTAGTGGCTAAGGACAGTTGCTTATTGAACACTTGAAGCAGCAACTCTTGACCGATACGTTGCTCTAACATCCGTAGTACTAGGTGAGATTTTTTGCGCATTATCTGAAAATGAAATAAGGGGTAAAGTTATGTTTGTTTTTCTAGATCAAATACTGGGTGGGTGACGTTAACGTAGCCATTTTGAGAGCTGTATTTTATACCTATGTCGCAAAATTTTAAATCATCCACTGGTTCAAAATAGTTTTGCACGCATTATACCGGGTCTTTCTTTACTAAAAAAAACTTACCTCAATGTATCGCGGGGACATTGTATTCACATTCCTGACAGGAAAATAAAATACATCTTTGGCTTCCACGCGAGCCCCACTCGCAGGCGGCTGCCATGGATCTAAAACTATTCCGCCATATTGTTCTTCATACCCAACAACCTGCAAAATAAAAAAGAACTATAGCAACAGCATTTTTTTGTATCTGGGCAGGCATCATCACCTGTATTAAACAAATGAATACATTAATTTTGACACAATAACAATAGCACAGAATTTAAGATGAAATGGGTCTGTAAGTTGTAGGATAAATAAAACCGGAACATATCTGAGGATGGTCAAACAGGACCGAAAACTCGTATGGGAAACAAGTCACTAGCAGCTTTCAACTCCAACCTTTTAAAGCTATAGAGCCTAAAAATCGTCTTGTATATTGAACAGTTTACTTTATTTAAAATAGAGATGAAAGACAATGTTACATTAAAAGCAGAAAAATATTGAACATCTCACCTCTTGCAACTCTTGGTGTATAATATACCTGTACTCATTATTCCCAAAACATTTCTTAGAGTAAAGACCACACATATAATCTGGTATTCCTTTAGCTAGCCAAAGATCTGACCAGTTCTGCATTGTTATGAAGCAGCCAAAGAATTGTTCAGCCACTGCTTGGGCCATGGCCTTGCGACTCATGTATGTCTGGTCTATGATGGCGATTGAGTGAAGGAGATGCGTGCTTAGGATTGACATTGTTGTGTATGCTGTAGCGTCGTCTTCGGTCTGTGGAAAAAGATTTTTGTAAAGGAGTAACTTTTTTTAACAATAAACAAATAAAAAAAATTATGTATTATAAGATCTTGATTTAATGACAAATGTTGAAAATTAAGTTGAGCACTCCATTATTACTAATAGCTCTGCGGTTTTATGATGCAAACAGGTTTAGGTAATTTGGTGTGATGACTTTTGTTGAAAAATTAAAACTTGTAGTGTATGGTAGGGTAACCTTCTCTAATCTTAGTGCTCATCTTATTTCTAGATTTTCTATTATCATAAGTGGCTGCAACAATCCAAAACAATGTTACTTATAAAAATTACATTATACAATGTATGTGTTGACTTTATTACTAACCTCATCAACAAATACTTGCTTATAACAAGGATATGGATATCTAGTAGAAAGAGTTTCTTCATAAAACTCAAATGCCTCATGTAAATACCGCACAGTATTCTTCAATATTTGCAGCAAGTTGGGCAAGCAGTAGTGTGTCACTTCATTCATGAAAGGATCTACATAAGTTTCAAACGGCCTGAAAGAAAGAAATAAAAATATATTCTGTAGTTCTCACATTAGTTAGATTATAGCAATGGAATAAGAATCTCTCTTTCTAAAGATTCTAGACATCTATCATCGAGATTTTGCGATGGCATGTTACAGCAGTTGCAACACTATGAAATTCGGCCTTGTGGTAGGCTTTGATAGATCAGAGGTATATTGATTCGTGAGTTGTGGCTACACTGATTCATACAATATAATGCTGAATAGAAATACAAGCAATTTATCCATAAAACTCACCCAATAGCCAAAGCAATGTTTGGAGCACAAGCAGGAGTATTGACCAGATAATGGAAGGTCTTCCTCCTATGATCCGGAGTGTATATCACATCCACAAGTTCCCCACAAGACACCGCAGTCAGACTTTCATCAACGGTAAACTCTAGCTTCCAGGTGCATGGCTCCGCAAAGCTGTCCACACAAGGGAACCAGAGGCGGGCTGAGTGACCGTAAGTATACATGTGAGCAGATTTCTATAAAAAAAAAAGATATTTTTTTGTGCATTTAAAAATATTAGCATTTTTATACTCTCAAAGTTATCCAATAAACAAACTTTTTACTCCCAAGTCTGATGACCACCTAACTAATATCCAGCCTAATATTGGGATTTTAATGTAAGTAACTGGTGAGCTGAGAACTATTTGACTAGTCATCTATTTGTTAATACACCAGTAGAGTATTTCTTTATAGCTTGGTATTTAATTTACCTCCACTAAAGATCCATCTCCTTCAGGCACAACAAAGTGCATTCCACCCTGAGGAGATTCAAGGGAGAACTCAATACCAATGCGCAGTCCCCTCCCTTCTCCAACTAGGTGGGCTGCTTCTTCTGGTATCTGGACATGAAGCTCCCCTGAGTTATGATCCGGGTCTATCTTTTGGGCAGCAGATAAATGAAACTGAGAGAAGACTTCCAAGGATCTCCTGAAAATAAGAGAATAGAGTAACAAACATCCATTCAACCATCTTCACAAACTTTCACATTTGTTTTGAAAATATTGTAAAATGCTTGTGGCCAAATATTGTGCAATACGCACAGGTGGCAGACATAAGCAGGCTGTGACAGGGGTATAGAAACTGGTCTTTTTTTGGCCAGTCATGTAAAGAACAGTCAAAGTTGGTCTGGAGAGTAATATAATGTCACTTACGCACTGAATGTGTTTGCATTGAAACAGTAATTTAATTGACTGCTATTAAGCTTTAAAAGACTTTAGTACTTTACTACTTTAGTAGTAGTAGACTGATTTATCATATCATAGTGAAATGATTGCTCTTGAGCCATTGTTTAGAAGAGAGAATCACATCAGTAAAGACTAAACCAAGCAGCAAGGTGTGATATTAAAGGACACTTGCCAGGAGTAGAGGGTACTTATAGCAATAACATGTAGTTAAAATACTTACGTATTGGGGTCAGCTTGACAAATATCCAGAAATGGGTCAAAATATTGGAAATTGGCTTCATACTGATCATTGAGGCACACCCGGTAAATACGACACTGTTTCGCATTAAGCCGAATGTAACGAAGATTATCTTTTAGCGGAACGATGGTCAGTTCTACAAAGCCCTGAAAAGAATAACACACCAAATGTTACAAACCAATGTTTCATTCTATCATGAGTGGTAATATTAATTTTATAAATAAATCAATTATATTACAATAACGCTTCTCCTTTCGAAACTGATCCCCGTCAAACTCAGAATCTGATGGGCTGTAAAGAAATAAACGTGAATATTAGTAAAATAACTCCTCATAAACAATACCACTGTAATACAAACAAACTAAAATTTCATGATACTTATAGTTTAAATGGGCGACAATTGTCACCCGTGCGTTCCTTTTTCATGTTTGATTAATGTTTTCAATCATTTCTTTAGTTTAAAGGTGCATTTAGATTTAATTATTATATTTTCTTTCCAGAAATCTATCACAACACATTGATTGAATTGATGAAACTATAGACAATAAAGACGTGTTGTCGTGTTTTTGTTGTTAAAACTGCACCCGTTTAGATACGTATCTTTTCAGAACCGTGTTCTCTATTTAAGTTTTTAAACTGTCATGGTCACCAACATTATCATTAATACTAAAAACGGGGTATGGGGGCGGGGACGTGTTCTCTAAGATCATGAATGTAACGGATATTATGGAAAGCAACGGCAACGCGACAAATTACTACAAATTTCAAATTTTCTCACTTGATGTAATATACCTTGATTTTTGTTACCCCGTGCCGCCGTGCGGCAAGAATCTACACTGTGGCTTCACACTAAGGCTGTGCGCATTTTTTTTAGTTCGAGGAACAGGGGCTTTCTTTTTAATTAAGAATCAAAGGAATTACTATTTTCATTCGAATGTAATTGTGTATAGGTTTTCAAACAAAGCTTAATTTATTTATCAATAATCATACTTTTCTGAGCTTACTATTTAGTAACAAAAACTAAACGGACACATCATGGTCACCTCTAGAGCTGTCAAAACAAGAAAGAGATGAAATGATAGAAACGGAGGTCCATTGCGTTATTACGATTATTGTTGGAATATTGTAAAATTCGTAGCCGCTGGATACTGTGTTAAAATAATTTGTGTGTTGTGTGAAATTTGTGTAATTAAATGTTACAACAAAACTAGTTTTCATGTTTATTTTCGGTTTTAATGATCAAAATGTGGGACTCACCATACTTGACTTGTTTGGTTTTGTATATATTTTCGTTCCAAATTATTGTTACTAATTCACGCACGTCTAATGTTTGGAAATTGAACGCGGAAGAGGACCAGATTGTCGACGGTAGTACACTGTCTCAGGTCAGTCAGAATTCTAATAATATGTCGGTAAACTTTTATATAATCAATGCACTACATATTCATCAAACGTATGTACCTTTCATTCTGTTATTCTAGACCTTATAATGCCCATGTTTGCCTTGAATTAATTTTCTTTAATGCAATGAAATTCTTAAATGATGTTTCTATCATGAGGGTACAATCTGGCAATGTTTTGTTGTATTATTATAGTTTTTAAAGTGTAAAATATTTTTAGGATGAATCTGATAAAACAAGAATGGGTGAAGAGGACCCTGTCTTCAATATAATAACATCTACAGTGTACTATGGGAACACATGGACGAAACATGGCTTTGATATGTTTTGCACAGATTGTCAAATATATGAGCAGCAGAGGTAATTTATTTAATTTTATGCTAATTTATACATAGAAGAGTGGTTTTTTATTATTTAATATTTAGTACATCTGGTCAGAGATTCATGTATAAAAACTTGCAGACCAACAACATTTTCTATGAGTCCTTGAGAAATTAACACATGTATGAATAGACACAAGTAGGTCTGTAAATAGGTCTGTGATGTTTATCGATTGTGTTAAGAACTCTTTTCTAATATCCTACTCATCAGAATTCATTATTAAAATGCCAATATTTGTTTAATTAAACTACCTGCTTAATAATGACTGTTCCTTAGCTAATCTTAAATTTTTAATGCTGCTTGAAAATTTTTGCCTTAAAAAAACAGAATTCAATGAAAGCAACACAAAAAATAAATAAAATGCTTTTAAATAAATTATTCAAAACATAATGGCTTTACTCTACTTTTGATGGCTGACAAATGTTGTTATATTACTAAAGTCACCTTTAAAGTAAACTGAAATATAAATTGTATTGAAGATGAAACTTCGTTACTTTTATTATTTAGTAAGATGACATTGAACATGCAACCTTCATGTAAAGTACATAAATATACCTTTTGTATGAACAGATGTTTCCATTAATTCAAACTATAGGGTTTTACTTACACTTACACACACACAAATACTATTTAAAATACATCTGTTTACACTGAAGGGTTAGGTAAGGTGCACCTAATAGTATGCCTAGTTTTGTATTTGTGAGTAATAACTAATAAGTGTACAGAAATACCTTTTAGTAGCATGATTTAAATATCCATAAAAAAAAAAATAAGACAATCATTTTGATATGATCATCTGTATGTAGGTGAGGACAAGGTGTTGTTTGGGAGAGGCCTATGTCAAGCAGTAAACTGCAATAGTCCCAGTTAGTTGATTGACCTACTTTTTCTTTTTTTTTCACTGATGAGAAAGAAGAAGAGGCTCTCAATTCAACATATACTTAGTGTAACAGAAAGGGTATAGTCATAATATAAAAGGATATGCTGCAGACCATCAAACTGAACAACTTCGTCTATGGGTCCAATATCGAAAATTATCAGCTGTCCCATACATTTGGGATGAGTAAGTATTGAAATTTAGTATGGGACAGCTGAGATTTTTATCGCATTTACTTCTTCTGTTATACCCTGTATTTATATTTTTTTAATGTATAATAACCTTTTCTTCATTTAATCTTCAAATATTCTTTGCAGAGCTGGTGTAGAGAATAGTGATGAAACTACGCCGGCTGAAATAAATGGTGATGCGGACGATGAGTATTTAGATTGTGGCAAAGCTGTCAATTTCACATACTATGACAACTTGGTTGGAGTGGCCAGACGTCATAGACATCCAAATGTACCTGAACCACAGGTAAATCATTTTTAGAAAATAGAATATGTCAGTCTCAATCTGGCTAGGTATATTCGCCAATTAGTTACCTACACCATTTACTATTGTAATATTTTATTATGAAAGGGACATTAGTATTATTTTTGAGGTCATGACAACTTTTTACTTTTACAGTTTTTTTTGTCTAAATCGAAAAGTTTCTAAATCCCTAGTTAATTTTCTTAACAAATTTAAAACAACAGATTATTTCACAAATCCAAACATTGATAAACAATGAGAAGTTTGCTATTAATCTTAAAACACCCATGTCGGTTTTATAATACTTATTTGTTTTTGATATGAAGTGATAAGATTATGATGTATTATCTTAACTTTATTAAACTACATGAAATTGCCATAGAAAACCGAGTTACAAGTTTACATACATAAAGCAATATAATACGAAAAAAAAAAACCTGTTTTTACACTTATAGCTGGGAAAATCAATCATAGTTGAGAAAATTAACTTAAAAAAAAAACTCCGTTGTCGGAGATCTAACAACGTACAGTCGCTTGCAAAGTTATAAGCAAATTATAAGTGATTTGGAGATATGAAAGTAGTCAAAGAAATATTTTTCACAAACGAACCATTTCTATCTATTTTGAAAATAGATAGAAAAATAGTATGTCTCCACTATACTTATGAAATCAAATTAATAATAAATCATGATTAAATGTTTTTTATAATTCCCTTTCAAATTACTTCTGTCATTAGTAATGCTTTTGTGATTGTACTTGTAAAATAACAAATTTTCGTTTGTTTTCCTCTTAAATCAACGTATAAGGAAAAATATACAGAAACATAAACATAATGACATTAAATACGCATGTAAACGTTAATATTATTTTTTTTCCTTATAATGTAATTTTTCATAACAGTACCTGGGCGACCGAGCTCTGCTCGGGTGAAAATAGAGAAAACGTATTTTCCCAGATATGAGACCCAGCTAGATCGATTTTTTGCTCCCGTAAACGCCTATATTGCAACTTTCATCAAAATCGTTGAAGCCGTTTTCGAGAACGTAATCACAAATATACATACTGATAATATTTTTAATAGGTTTACTTAAAAAATATATGGCAGGCGTACAATAGCTAGCTGAAAAGCAGGATGTCAGATTGCATCGCATTGTCATGCAATCACTCTATAAACACCATAAGGGTTGAACCTCATCTAGCACCACGGAATCGTACATTTCCATGCTCCTATACTTTTCTGTCGCTCAGAACCGTCATTTGTTAGAGCGAGACACAGCGATGCTACCGCGTGCGGTAGCATTCCTCCCGCTCTGTTTTCGATTTCAACCCTAATAGTACCTAACCTACGTAGGCACAGTATAAATATATTATTATTATCGTGACGTAGGTATGTATCCATAGATTGCATAGTTATAGGTCTGAGAGCTGACATGCCGTCGACAAAATTTCGACGGCTCATTTTCTCATGCTGAAACTAGATTTACTAGTGTAAACCTACTAGTAATCTCGCTACAGCACGGCCATTATTCGTAATCACCTATTAAAGATTAGAAGGTAGTACAATCGCGGGCAAAAGTGATCAACCACCCTTTTATGCGCCCCTATTAATATTGTTAAACTTTAACTTTGTTTTCTTTACAAAAGAAGTGATGATCTTCAAACGGCTGAGCAGATTTTCTTGAAACGTAGCTAAGAACACTCGATTAAGACAAGACAAAATAAAAAAAAACTTAATCAAGTTCTGTTCATCCGTTCAGGAGCTACGATGCCACAGACAGATACACACTTCAAACTTATAACACCCCTCTTTTTTGGTCTGCTCGGGGGTTAAAAAGTCGTCAACCGCCAATGCCCGCTGTTGTACAGAAAATTACTATTATCTGTAAAATCAGAAGGTACCTAATGGAAAAAACCTTTGCTGACTTTATTACATTACAACTATCTTTATAGGTATCCCTCATATTCCCAAAGAAGAAATCGAACGGTTTGTCGCCGTCCGAAATAAATGGTTTCGAGAAGCGTCTCAAGAAGGCAAAGAGGGAGAAACCAAAGTCAGTACAGCTGTACAACCAGATTGGAAACTTCTGGAGGATCAAAGGGGACACGCGGCAGTCCATTGAGTGTTTCAGGCGCGCACTCGCCGTGTCTCCTTATAATGCGGAAGTAAGTGACCATTTTGACAGTTAAATTGACTTTCAGCTGGATCTATGTAGTAAAGTTGCGTCTGTGTTCTTTTCTACCTATAAAACACCAGCACCCGTATTTTTCGATTCGATAAGTCGTATGTAGACATCTTGCTCACTTTAGTAATGCCAAAAAAAAACTTTAACATAACTTTACATTCGGAAGTCGGTGACTTTGTTTGTTTCGTTGACTTTTATGCCACCGACTTTCGAAAGCAGTTATTTTAGACTTGAAGTCTGTTTTTTTGCAAAAAAAAATATTTTATCTTTTTTAGATGTTTGGTGTTGTTTTTTGTTGTAGACTGTAGTTTTCCACACAACAATATTTCTTGTAATGAATCAATTTTACATTGTAACTAGAAGTTAAATTAAGGACCATGACCACATAGGCCAAGAAAAAGAAAGAAAAGAAATTTCGATGGAACCATACGGAACGTATATCCTAACAAATAAAAAAGATTTTTTCCAATCGGTTCATAAATGACGGAGTTATGTGGTAAAAATATTGAAAAAAATACAATCGAATTGAGAACCTACTCCTTTTTTGAAGTCGGTAAAAAAAAAAAAACATACGACTTCTCCTAATACCGAAGCGTTTGTGAATACGAATGCCTGGTCTCCTTCCTTTATAGGTACTACTAGCTCATAAAAGGGTGTCACCAACTCGCACTGCGAAACAAAAGCCTACCGTCTATGTCTGACAGGGTGCTTCTATAACTAGATAATGTCTTTGACACAAGTTACTGTTTATCTAGAAATGTTTTGGTAATAGGAATAGGTCGTTCCGTTTTAGACCTCATCCTCCGTTTCCTATATGGCTTGATCGAGGCCAAGACCATGCCTATCAGTAATTAAAAAAAAGGTACCAGGCCAGGTCAGCATATTGTGCGAGAATGGACTGACATTATCGATACGTCATATCAGGAGACGTATTCTGATTCAATCGATCCTCATTGCCTTTTGTACCTATTAAAATATTGTGCCAACATACGCATATTCAGGTCGCAATCAACTGTGGTTTTGATCCCGAAAATTACATTGGCAGTAAGCAAATAAGCGTTATTTCCGTCATTTGTAGATCTTTTACAGTCGTTACAGGCAGTCAGTAGCCCGAAATTCTGACAACCAGTCTTACCAAAGGGTATCGTATTACCCAGTACTGACTAGGTTATGGAGGTCAGATAGGCAATCGCTCTATTTATAATACTGGCATTACCCAACATAGTTGGGAAAAGGCTAGGCAGATGATGATTGTTTTCTATGAGACTATTAAAAATAACAATTCTAAAATAGAATACCATAAGATCAGCAGAAATTGAAAACTAGCGTGTACAAAACCTTGTTATGAGAACTTGATAATATTATAATAATTGTTTTTCAATTTATATGTAAACTTCGTTTGTTATAAACGTTGGAGTCATGGGTATTGCCATAATTCGCACACTTATAGGGAAGCGCAAATCGTTGTTAGGAAACGACCGGCGCGCGTGGAGACGTAACGTAAATATGTCGTTTGTCGATAATTGAATCGAAAATACAATTATTCTATAGCATTTTAGTTAAATTGTTTGCAACTAACATAATCAGTATCATCCATAGATATGAATAAATTCTTAAAATTATGAAAATATTAATCTGAAGCGAGTATTTTTAATTTAAAAATCGACGTATTTATTTACGTTATGTTTACACCGCGTGCTCGTGCTAGGGCCTCAGATGTATGATGGTTGACAACGCTGAAAGTGCATATAAGATTAGCTTAACAAGTAGGTACTAGCTGCCCACCCTCTTGGGACAAAGACAGTCATATGTTCCCACTGCTGGGATTCAGCCCAATTAACTACGGGCCTATGTGGTGTAGCAGTATGCTGAAATAAGCGCGCCTACGCTGTCTGGGTTCGAACCAACTACCTGCGACTTGTGTTGTTCCATTACCAGTATTTTACCATAGTGACAAGAAATAATAATACAAAAGCCAAAATTATAGTCTCAAGCTCCAATCTAAAAATAATTTTATTTATATTAAGGTGGTAAGTAGGTGCTACACTCCTACCGAGTTACAGACGGTCGACCACTTTTCAACCGTATCACTTAGGGCATAAGGTTGAAAAGTAGCAGACCGTCAGAGAACTGTACTGGTATTAAAAGTGGAAGCTAATTTATTATTCCATATCTACTTACTTTAATGTTACCATAGGGCTTACCTCACTATAAAAAGTTTTTATTACATTTTCACTGCGCGGTCATTGGACACCTAATTAATTACTTCACACATACAAAAGTAGACAATAGAGTTATGTACTTATGAGCTATATTTGAAACCAATTTATAAGGAAAGGTCAATACTATTATTGATTGAGCCACGTCATTGGTGTCGCATGCCTCTCTTGATGTTGTTTGACAGCTTGACATACATTATAACATAATTTCACTCTCAAACACCATAATATCTTTCCTAAAACCGTAAGTTGAAATGAAGTCCCAGAAAAGCCTAGTTGGTCTATGAGGACCTGGGTTCGTTTCCCAGATCGGTTATTGGATTATTCCATCAGTTATTTGATTATTCTCAGTAGCAGCTACGGAGTCTGGATTTGTGCTCGGTGTATGGCAATATACTCGCTTTCTATTACAATTTGCATGAGATTTAAACATAACTGACGAAATATGGGTGTCGTTAGTCAAAATTCTACCTAACTCTTAGGAGATTACAAGGCGTAATTTTAACTAGGCTAAAATCCAGACTCCGGCTGCCCCTTTTATTTTAGCAAACACGATACCACTTTACGACTCTGAGAATGAACCTCAGACAGGTGACCCGGCCTCGGTTAGTGGTAGAGATTCCAAATTATACAGGGTGTAAACGGACCCTTCACGAAGCCGCCAACCAAGCATTCTGTACACCAAACTAAGTACCCCTACGCAAAAATTATTGCTGGGAAACGACTTTTTATTTGGGTCTGAAAAATCACGTTTTACGGTAGGAATCAATGTAACGCACTCAAACATTGTGCTGATAGATGCTTTAAATAGTAAACAGGTCATTGAGGTAATTAAAGTAAATTTATAACCTTAAAAACTAGTATTTAAAAAAATATTGTGAAACAATTGGTACTTCGACCTCAAATATCTCCGTAATTAGAAGGTTCCCAGGTATGGTCCAGAACTAAAAAAAAATCGCAATAACGGGGAGAACAAGTGCCTTTCGGCTTCTTTAAGGGTCTTTTTACACCCTTTATACATAAACCCAAGCCGTTTTCCCTTGGGGGTAGACAGAAACTACCTGAACAAGTACCAACACAACTACCTGGCACAATCACACAATTCTGTTGCGTCGTCCACGTTCCTTCATCTGATAATACATGCACGTCTTCGGTTGTGAGTACTACCCCGCCTGTACCTATATAAATCACCGTGTGACATTTAATAATTGATACTTTTGTTTAAAAGAAGATAGTACTAAATACCTGATATGCAACGCTATAAAAAAATAATTGCAAGATAATACAATTTTTGATAGTTCAATAAGATTTATGTTACCACACGTATGGCTTCGCGATTGTTATGAACAGAATCTTTTTCTTTAGACGTCGTAAAACGAGATTAGAGGTATCTGCAACAAGAATGCGTGTTTCCTTCCTTATCAGTTACGTTAAATAATACACACATTTATCACATTTTATTTTTATTTTAAATTCCTAAATGAATCCATAATATTATCATTAACACTAGAAACGGGATATTTACCATGTTTACTGATTTGTTTGAGTTCCCGATATTTCGGCGCTGTTGCAAGCACCATGATCACAAATCCGTAATGATTACCGAATATAAAACCCGGGATTTACTATGGGACCGAAACCAGGTTCCGCATGTCCTAATAATGATGATGTTCAACTAAAAGTTATTTAATACAAGCCTTTCTAAAAATTTAGGAGTACATATACTAGAATCTTATAAAATTTCATTAAAAAATAACTCTGAGTCAATACAAAGCCAAGACGGCGTTAGTTGATTCTATAGATATAATAAAGAAGTTCTATGGTTGATTCCTACGCATTTTCAAAGTAATTTTTGTTTTCCGATCGAAAACTAGCTCAAATCAGGACCGTATGTAATCATTATGCTTCGAGGCTTATGCTAGACCTAATTTTCACACTACCGACCAAAGCTCACCACTGCTCTCTAAACGGTGAAGGAAAACCCGACATGTCCTGGAACCAAAAATACGAAGACACATGATATTTATCAACCCACGTTGGGCCTGCTTGATGGATTACGGCGGCGGAGGAGGCTTGTGGCCCAGTTTTGGGAACTTTGCAGGCTGATTATAAGGTGTTGGCCAAAGTTCATCACCATTAGCTTCCATCCAGCTTTAACCAGAAAGATAAAATCATTAGGACATACACAGATCTTATTGGTGAGGCTCTTCAGAAAGGTCACGTGCGTAGTACTCGCAACCGATGTGCGTGTATGATCAGATGTATGAACGAGGCAAAAGGAGTATGTAAGGATCGTAGCAGGGGCGTTCTATGGTTTCTGGGATAACGGTGTGTGAGTTTATGTATTTACGAGTATACATATATAAATTCATTCCTCTTTTAACCAGTTCCTGTTAAACTTCGCATACCCTGCAGTACCGAGCGTTCCAGCGGTGGTAAAGTTACAGGTTGAGTCTTTTCTGTTAGACAAAGTTCTCCAACGTTACATTCCACCTTACTTTATCCCTCATTCCCCTTTCAACCAGGTCCTGCTAAACCTCGCAAGGGTACTATTCACCCTGCAGTATTTGGACGACGCGATCTACCTGACGCGCCGATCGCTGGAAGTACAGCCCCCTGATCGCAGCGCGTGGCAACAGTACTTCACGCTCGGCGAGATATTCAAGGCATATGGACATTATCAGGTATGTTTGAAGCTTTTGTGGACCCCTGCTTTATTATTTACTGATCAAATGATCAGTCTTCAAATCTTGAGACATTTTAATATATATCTTGCCTTCATCAAAAAAGGTCCCGGGCACAATTTATGATTTCTGATCCATTCCTAAAATTTTTCGGCACATTGGATTTCGAATTTTGTGCCGTGACTTTGTCGAAATAAATGTAAAGTACCTACTTATAGACAAGTCTTATAGTTTACTAAAAAAATAACTGCTATCAAAATTCTACGAAAAAAAAAAGACATAATATGCAGAAATCTTCTAGATACCTAACTTCTTGGTAATTGATCAACGTGTCTCGATAGTATGGGGTAAATCCGTAGACGTAAAACCCCATTTTGATCCTATATTTAATTCCTTTGATAAAAATTCCGACAGAGCATATATTATCATGTTTTTAGCTTCCTAAATAGTATTCAAGGTGTACAATTTAGTTTTAAATAACTTTTAGTAGAGGAGTGATTTGAGTTTGGCGTAGAAATAAAACAAAAAAACAATTTAGAGTAACGTCTAAACAAGTTTGGTTTTGCTTTGACCCAGCATTATAATCCCTCAGGATTAGCAAACACATACTTCATTGCTGCTTTAAAAGGTGTGATACTATAAAACCTTGTGCAGGAAGCGGCAATGCACCTGAGGCACGCTCTGGACTTGAAACCGGACTATGAACCCGCTATGGCAGCGTTGAAAGACATCGAGAATACGCCGGAAGCTTCAGTGCATGTCTATACACTCCTTATTATTGTGTGTTTGGTAAGCGTGCGTTTTTTTTTTTTCTAATACTTTTAGCACATGTCCCTCGTCCCGTAGACTGGTTGGTCGCTTTTTTTTTGCTGTCACATTGTACCATCTGCGACGGCGATGCGTCTTCGATTTTAGCGTGAAGAAATTGTTCACTGACATAATAATTATGTAATTTGTAAAAATGTTTGCGAAATTTCTGAAGACTGGTCGATATCGTCTCGTATGAAGTAGGTATCTCTATATTACGTACACCATTACATCACCGAACTGTGGCATAGATTTGCCTTATCTAGGTTTTGCACATATTAATCAGTTTGATTTGGTACAGGCCTTTCGGGGAACGTAAAAGTTTATTTTATGACAAAGCTTTTTTCATTTTATTTTGTTCTTTCCTCATTCATTACTGTTAAGGGCCTTTGCTGATACAGTTGATTAAATTGAAATACAGTTAAATATTTTATAGGTATGTGTATAAGGATCATTCTTTCAATAGAAACTTTCCCTTTTTTTTTTTAGAAAAAACGTTGCCCTACACTAGGAATTTCTCCAGTATCGTGGGTGCGTTTACAAACATTTAAATTCACATACAGAAACAGCCAGACCCGGAACAACTACCTGTAGGCCATACAAATATTTGTTCCGTGCGGAAATCGACACGAAGCGCAGCAGTCAATCACTCAGCCACTGCGCCAACCGTGCCGTCATCCTTATGAATCATACCCTAATTTCACACGATATGCGTAACAAAAAGCAAGTTACAAGGATATTTAAACTAAGTACCTACATAATTATCTACGCCCATTATACAAAACAGTAATACGATTGTTCGTAGGGTAAATAAATGATAATAATACAATATCATTCGTTACATGACCGCAAAGGAAGCAAGGTTTACCATATCCGAAACCACAATGTTGCATACAAACACAACTTGTTTACTGATATTGCGACAAACGACAAATATGTGTGCCGAGTAATGTTGATACTTGATATTGTCGATGATTTTACCTAGCCAAATGCAACATCCACGCTCATCGGGCTTTGATAAACATTGTCTTATGATACGAGTTTGAGATTCGAACAGCTATCTCTTGTAGGATAACAAGAAATAATGACTGGACTCCGTATGTACAGTTGCGAACTAAAAATGATTTCAACCTTATGGACAAACTGACATAGGTACTTAGATATTATTTCTGTGCCCTAAGCCATAACATCGGTTACTAAAATTGTCAGGGTGTCGATCGATTATTTACCTATCTTTATTCACTAATTTAATTACTTAATTGGAAAAGCTATCTTTATAGCGGTAATTCAAATGCTTTCCAAAATATATCACAGTATGATTGAAACTCATTTTCAGAAAGTAGCGCCATAATTAGTCATAATGTTTTTATGCTATGATCGATTCTTCAAATATGTAGATTAAGTATAAACATTTTTAGACCGTGACGGTATCTACATAGGCCTGGATTCGACTAGGTTCATATGTAAACAATGTAATAAAATGAAAGAATCGAAAGTTAATATTGCATTTTAGCGTTGCATAAAATATTTCACATGATTAAGAAGTGTTACTTGCGCGCAGTAGGATTTCGGGTCAATGTCAGACTTTTTTTTTACTGACCTTTTCTTTTTTGTGTAATTGTTATGCAATTCGCTCAAGTTTCTGGTCGGTAGGACATAAAACACTCTTTTAACCTCGATATGGTGAATCAGAAAATCCTGTACACGAATTTGGCGAATCAGTGTTATTATAGTAATATTGCATAAGATGTCGGCATTGAGGCAGGCCTAGGAAACATTGGCATGTTGACTTGAATTCGTTCTTGTCATATCGACCGTAAAAGGCAAAAGAGAAAGAGTAGAATGTGGAAACTAAAGTTATACAAATACTTAAGATTGAAGTGTGTGTTTGTAATTTCAAAATAACAGCTTTTTACTGAATGCATATGAAAGTATTTAGGGTAATTATTTTTTTTTCTGTCTGTCTGCTTGTTCCGGCTTATCTCCGAAACGGCTGGACCGATTTTGACGTGACTTGTAGTGGCAAAAAAATTAAAAGCCTTGAAATGGTTAACAAAATGAGATTCAAATAGGGAACTAATACTTTTATAATAATTTCACGCAGACGAATGTCACGGGCAACAGCTAGTAGGTACCTACTAAAAAGTATAAAATAATTAAATTCGGTAATTAAAGTTCTCATTTTTAAATGATTTCAGGTGATGGGAGTATTGCTGGTGATACTATCATCAGTGGACAGCGGCGCGGACGTTGAAGAGCACAAGACTCAAAGGCATTTCAACCGAGCTATGGCGATGAGGTCCCTCCGCGGCGTAGCCCTCCCCGGGTCCCGCGGACGCAAGAAAGGCGGATCCTAAACGTATATCACTAGCGAAAACCTGAGTTTATGATCTTTGGTCGTGTTCCTAAATTGAATTGTTAACTTTTTTATTGTGTAACTGCTCAGAACATGTGTTCCAAATTTGCTTTTTTTTTTGTTTTGATAAAGTTTTTGATGTGTAACTTGGCGGGAAATGTGTAGAAATGTCGTCTAATTAGAAGCGCTGTGCAAGTGAAAGGTAATGATGAAATGGAGAAAGAGAAAGGAGGACCACAGATATTTCAACCGAGTAAAAACTGAAATCCCCGTTTAATTAGTTCTTAAGTTTTTTTTTTTTAACTTTATAAAAAGGATCCGTGCTGGCAATATTTTTTTACGCCATTGGATCCGTTTTGTTTTTTGTTTCAAGGAGATCGTAAACTCAGGACTATTGAACAACTCCCATAACAAACGTTAAAGGCTTGATAAATCAAATTACAAGTGATGTTGTCGTATAGCTACAATGTTTTCATTATAATCGCTAAGACCCGTGGGAAAAAAAACCGTATTTTGTGGTACTGTTCTGTTAAGTTGGGTTTTTTTTTATTTTACCGAAAATAACATTTTATATTTTCATCAAGTTAACTCCGTATAAGTCTTTTTAAAATGATGATTGAGTGAGAAGTAGGTTGTGATCTAAATCGGGCAATTTTAACAAATAAGTCAAACTGATTGCGTCCCTATGACTACCCATGTACCCTTTTTTCACAAATACAGAGAACAAAATGAAAACCACGCTGTTGAATTTTCTAGTTTAGGCGCAATTCGAAATTCGAATAGCGCGCTTTTACTTAGTTTGTGACTTGGACATAAGTTTCCCCGTCTGTTGACCTACCTGAACAGAAAATGTGACCAGTTAACTTGATGACAATATATCTTGACCCTTATTGTGTTGTGATTATAAACTAACGTGAGATGCTACGACAGGATATTAATGGCTGGTTGTGCTAATAACTTATTAATAATATTATATTTATGTATTTAAAATTTAACGGAACAGTATCATTAATCAGAGGCTAATGTACAAATATTGTTTATGTAAATGTGACCAGAACGGTCTTGCCATGTCTTATTTGATCTCTGCTTTGTAGTCTTCATCACGTCGACACACTGATGTGGTGTACCCTTTTAGCAGTTTGAAGTTTTCAAAAATGGCTTTTCAGTATATTGACCTTTTATAAAAATACGATCTACAAATCCGCTCCGTTCTCGTTTAATATTTGTATCTTTATCTAAGGTAAGATTGTTCTTATTTTTAACAGGAATAAATGCTTTCGGTAAGCAATAATAGTTAAATACTATTTGTAGCTAGTTGATAATATTCGAATAATGAACAAGCTCGAATTTCAAGTAAACTGTTATAAAGCGGAGGTTATAATGATGTTGAGTAATGCTCAGTGACATACTCTTTTAAAATGAACAATAAAAGCTGCTAATTATAAGGAGTGTACACGTAATCCGTCAAGTTTGGAGACAAGAGCTGGTTATGGCGTGCCTGCCTTGAAAGTCTTGCAACGAGCGTATCACTTTTGCAACCTAGTCATTCACTTAGACAAGTTTTGGCCCACGATCTCGGGGCCCTGTGTGTGTATTTCGTTTAGTAGTGCATGCAAATAAACTTGTTAAGTGTTCGTAGCGTCTAAGGATTTAAAAACGGAGGAGCAAGTCTAAAATTCGAGATTGGTAAAAAATGTACCTGTTTTCAGTGGTTCTTTTGTTAATTTTTGACTATTTATAATACATGATTGTCCTAGCATCTATTTTTGTATTTTTTTTTTCTGAACCCTTTTTCTTCGAACTGTGTTACAAGCAAAGCAAAAAAAAAAAAAAACGGGTTGGCTGTCTCTTGCTCGTCATAAAGGTGAAAGCACCAGGGTAGCCCGCGAAATTCAACTTTTCTTAGGTTTATTGCAATTTTCAGGTCAGTTTTAGGCTTTATGTGAAACAAAATATGATTCGCGACCGTAACACGTTTGTACTTACAAAATTATAATCATAAAAAAACCCTCTAAATTCATTTAATCCCATTTAATGATTATTTTGAAATGTTATTCAATGGCATTATTTGAACTTAGAGGATTGTATTGATGAGTTTATTGACTATAACTCTGTAAAGCTATATTTGTTACGGGCGCGATTTATATCTTAATCAACAAACACTGACCTGTAAATTGCAAAACGTAAGAAAAATTTAAATCTGGCGCTTCCAGTTTAAACAACAAGGGCAACAAGATTATTTTCGCGATTGAGTGGCTTTTCATTCAACGGCCAAAAGGGCCATAACTCTGTAAATATTTGTGACAATGTAAGCATTGACATGTCAAAACATAAAAAACTAGATGTACAGTTCCTTGCAAATCTCACGTCAGAAAGTGTCTTCGATAAATCAAACTAAAAAATAAAACCATTTAGTTCTGATTGACTAAAGACAAAATCGGACTCACATCTACCACACAAAGTAATTTTTAAATGCGAGTAACGCATTTTAGTTTTTGAGCTCACCAGTTGGCGCCACTGACGAGGAAGGTCCTGTCATTAATTCTATTTTATATTTAGTACCAATATTTTTTTATTATGAGATACATATTTACAGTATTGTCCCTAAAATTATCAAGCATGAAACATTTTGAAGAGAAAACTCATGGACATGTGCATTCTTTCTACCCTCACCTATGGAGCGCAGACATGGTCACTAACCAAGCGTCAAAAGCCTGCACTCGGGGTCTGTCGACTGTCAGCGAGCAATGGAGAGTAGTATCCTTGTTAAACTTATTGATCGTATAAGGAACTCGATGCTGCGTTCCAAAACTCAAATTGCTGATGTAGGTCTCACACCTGCCAAGTTCAAATGGAACTGGACTGGCCACATCTGTCGCATGTCCGAGGAGCTATGGGCTAAAGAAACCACACAATGGGTCTGAAACAGCAGCAAACGGCAACGCGGCAGACCCGGAAGAAGATGGCGGGACGAACTCGACTCTTCAAAAGGATTGGACTTCAAATAATAGCACTGGATAGAGTAAGTGGAAAGAGGGACGGCCCCCTGGCCTTTGCCCTACAGTGGGACAAATGGCTGATAATAATAAAGGCAGAGTTAGTTCGGATAAAGATCACGCGCTAAAAGATCCATGTACGACGATGTCATTATGATAATTTAAGTTTACTATGACTATAAAATATAACGCTTATTGTATGCACTGACTTAAATTAGCACTTGAACCCGATGACATACTTAGACCTCAAGTTACACCGCAATACCGCGGTCAGTCGTCCGACGACGTTTGCATCGCATTCAATTCAACCTATCCAAGTTCTTGTGGAAATAGATACACTTGCATTGGACCGTGCAGGGGGTTGGGGGACACGAAATCTTGGACAACTATAGACAAATCAACCCATCCCAGGCGGAATACTGCAATTTTCGAGCTCGCTTATACATCACTGCAATTCAATATAAGTTCACAGATTTACTCCGATTTTCATCTATGAATAAGCAAAAAGAACCTCATTTATCCAAGGAGGACGCTGAAATTCGAGCACGCTGTTGCATTCTCTTTTTTCTGGAAACTTCTCTAGATTTGTCGACAAACTTTCTAACTCTTATTTCTGTATGAATGCTCAGAAAAAAATATAACATACCCTAGGTGAAGTGTAATCGAGCCCGCTCGTACGTACGAGACTCTTTATTTTATAAATTAGCAGAATGAATTCTATTTGTGTATTAATAGACACAGAAAACCCATCAAATTCGAGGTGGATGCAAACATTTTCGAGCTCGCTGCGGTTGCTCTTGAATCTTACATTTTCTTAATTGATAGGTAAGCTTTTCTACTTAGTCGATAATGTTAGTCCTTGTATAAATGGACAAAAGAAAACCTAGCATATATCCAAGATGAAGTGCATTTTTTTAGCAGTTTTCGATCAGTAATTCCTAATTCCCTTTCCTTTTTAGTATTTAACTCATTGGTTAACCTCCCCCCCGCCCCTATCTGCTTTTTTATTCAGGTTAAGGGCATTACATTGCTCGATGACCTTGATGATTTGTTTTTGTTTATTTGGCGCCCCTGCCGGCAAACGACCATTACTACAATAAAGATTAAGCAAGAACACAGATGTGTCGCACTGTTTTCATCGTTTTTGCCTAATTTATTCGTTCTACATTTTGTTCCAATTTATATTTATTTTGAGATAAATTATACAGTTTGACTAATGAGCTAGCATTTCATCAGTTATTTTACTGAGCACGGTTATCCCTACTTGATACATTCTGAAAGTCTGATAATGACCAGGTAAGTGCTTATCGGTTCTCAGTAATAGAAATAGTTACAATGATATAGCTTTCAACTTTAATGTAATTGACCACGGGTGCTTCTACATTTCACATTCTGAAGGGCTGATGATAACCTTTATGATTGAGATTTACACCTTATAGTTTTACAAGATCAAATTTTGATAGCGAAACTTCACATGCATGATGTGTAGCGCCAGATAATTTAACTTGACTGTGTATTACATCGTGTAGAAATAAAGTTGGATGTCTGATGATGAGCGTAATAAATAAAATATAGCTTTTTTTTAATGTTGCCACGCTCTGATAAGAACAAAATGTTTCCATTCACAAAAAAGTCATTAAAATTCAAATATCTTGAACAGGTCGGTTGGTCGTTTATTGGAATTGGTGTTGGTGTTAATGGTGCATGTAGACTTTCTTGAAGTAAGCACCACACACATTCTTATCTCCGCTGCGTGGAATCGTTTTTCATCCATCTTTTTCATAGCCCAGCATTCTGATCCATACAGTACGACAGGTGTAATCACGGACTTGTATACTTTCCCCTTTAACTTGAGAGGCATCCGTGAGTCGTAAGTTGCTGTTCCAGTGACTTGTCGCCATTTCATCCATCTGAGTTGATCAGGTGCGTTACGTCCCGGTCTACTTTGCCATCCCCTTGGACAAGCGATCCGAGATACCGGAAGTCGAAGCAGATCGGTATGGGCGTTTCGGCAAAAGTTAAAGGCACTAGACTGGAGAGACCGACGAAATCGCAAAACAAGTATTCCGTTTCGGTTCTACTCAATTGCAGACCAACATTCTCTACTACAGTCTTTGCCATCACACCTCCAATCTGATCTGGACCTCTTGGCCGCTCTTAGCAACCAGCAAAATGTCATCGGCGAACAGCATACACCAGGGTGCCGCTTCCTGGATGTCCGACGCGAGAGCGTTCATTATCACTAGGAAGAGGTAAGGGAGGAAGAGCTAAGGGATGAGAGCCTCCTCGTAGCGGCGATTGGCGGCGGCGATCACTCGCGTCCGGCCTTGGTTCAAGCCCTGGTCCGGAGCGAGCGAGAACGGGAAGCCGTCACTTCCTTCTGCGAAGCAGTCATGCTAGAGAAGGAGGTGGCGGAACGTGAGAGGGAAAGAGCCTTACGTCCCAGCCGCCGCGGGAGACGCCCCGGGCGCCGGGGGTCACGTGGTCGCTCCCGGCCACCGTAGGCGCGGGCCTGTGGACGGTGAGTAATGGGCTAGATCGCCGTGCGGCCGTCTTTTGACGACAGGCTGTGACGACGGTGCGTTCGTATTCCACACGTGCCTCAAAGAGATGTCAGCAACAATGAAGGGCTCCGCAAGGGCCGATGCCTACCAGGTCTGCGGGACTGTTCGAAAGAGATGCCGCGGCCCTGGACCACAAAGGGCAAAGAAGGAACATGGATAGGTTTTAGTCAGTAGAAGTCTGACACTCCCTTTCGCTCCGTCCAGAGCGGGGAGAGGGTCATTTGAAGATTTACCAAACTGAAAAAAAAAGGGATGAGAGCCGACCCTTGGTGGAAGCCGAAAGCCACATTGAAGCTGCCGGGTATTGCTGGCTGTAGACCGGACTTAAATTGGATACTGCATCGACTGTACATCGCACGGATCAACTGCTCATACTTCCCTCACGGTACCTCACGGGGTACCCGGTAGTATGCCTTTTCGAGATCTACAAAAACCATGTGCAAGTTTTTATGTGCACGTCTGTATTTTTCGCACAGCTGGTGGACAGCGAAAATGGGTAGTCGCCTATCCACAGACCAACCTAGGTAAGCACGGCTTAACCTAAACTTCGATCCGAGTGGCTGTTATTATTTAGCCACGAGCTCCTTTCATAGTATGTGACATTAGCTCTATTCCTCTACTCTATAATTTTTGCACTCCACCACATCACCTTTGTTTTTAAAAATGGGCACCAGCTAACTGTTACACCATTCGTCAGGAATCGTTTCTTCCGGCAACAGTTTACTGAAGAATAAAGCTAACCACGCCCATCCGTTCATCAGAAATAACTTCCATACTTCTACCGGTATTCCGTCCGGTCCTAATGCCTTACCATTCTTAATTCCATTTCCTGCAATCCTCACTTCATCCAAACTAACCTTTCTCACTAGTCCCTCATTCGCTGGTTTATTTTCAAGCACACCACTCCAGTCATTCTCCTCATTCATCACTCTTTCAAAGTAACCCTTCCACCTATCCTTAATTTTCTCACTATCCGAAATAACCATTCCAGTTTCGTCTTTTACGCATTAAACCTGACATACATCCTTCGTCTTTCTCTCTCTAGCTCTAGCAAGCCGGTAAAGGTGTTTTTGGCCTGCTGGACTATCCAGTGTATCATAGAGCTGTCTTCGTTGTAGGTCGAATGTTCCCTTAGTCGCCTTTTATTTATGGGGTGGTCGTATTCTTTAATTCCAGGACCACACGGAATTGCCTGTAATATACAAGATGGAATTTGACAACCTCACCTGGAGGGAAAGTACTCTAAATACCGGAGATAGCAAATTTTACTCAAAGGAAACATTACTTAATTTTTCAAAAGATACAAATATGTTTTAAAGATTTTCGAAAATTCGCTTGCCACACTCGGGAGTCGAACCGACTAAAATTCGAAAAAATAACATCCTGTACTTTTATGACATGAATCGATCATTTATGGATGCCAAAAATCGGTCCAGCCGTTTCGGAGATTACCCGGCACAAACAGAAAGACAGACAGATAGACCGACAGAAAGACAAAAATTTAAAAAAATGTGTTTTTGTTATAAGTGCCGGATATATTTTCATATGCATTCAGTAAAAAGCTGTTATTTTGATATTACAAACAGACATTTCAATTTGATTTATTTGTATAGAAGTGTTGATTTAGGCATAGCTGTCACTTGTCAGGCTTACTCTATGATAGGTTCAAACAACAAAACGAAATTACAAACTACTTTAAATATATTTTATAAACGTTTTTTCTATTCTTATTTTACGAAATATTTATAACTGTACCATTTACAAGATTATTTCATTCAGAAATCATTAAAAACGTGCAGTTTTGAATTTTATTTGGAAAAAATAACACGCGTACGTCCACCCGTCACAAGAGCCGTCAAGGCACTGACGTATCGCGGTCCCAAGCATGCGTCACAGGGCTTGCTCCGCACATTTCGCGAAATTTCGGTTTTTATTTATTATTTAAAAATATTAAAAGAAATTACAAAAAAAAAAACAATACAGATTGTTAAGTATATCATACGTATTTGTTGTTACAAAATTCATGCCGATCTATTCAGCCGTTACAGAGATAATTTACAATTAAGGTTGATAAAGGACCTATTTTCTACGATTAACCAAAAAAAATTGAGAAGGTTTATTAAAATTTTAAACAATACAATTTATTTGTGATGAACTTAACTATAACATATATTTTTTACACGGAAAACGTACGAAGGAATTCATCAACAAATTTCTTTGAACATAGGTACGCTGTTTTTGGGATTTGAGCCATGTAATGCCCTTAAAACCCGCCGCACTGAATTCCTGGCTCCGGCCCTGATTGAATCGGTCACAGACTTCTACTATAACATCACCATCTACCATAACATCATCGTCTGTAATCCCCGAACGACAAGCCAGGAGTCTCTAATAATACACCCACATGTCGCCAGTTTTTTAAGTCCTAGGAGGCGACCATCAACCGGGCACGAATTCAGAGTTCAAGGCTGCTTCTGAGAAATTACCGATGGAAAAACCCAATAACATTGCCCGACCCGGGAATTGAACCCAGGACCTCATGCTCAGCAGTCGCGTTTGCGACCAACGAAGCAGACGCGGTTTAAATTATGTCATGGTCTATCCATATATTAACGGAAAAGTATGTAATCCGTCATTGTATACAATTTCTAGGAAATGTGTACAATTCCTAAAATCGATAGATCTATGATATATTTTGTAATGCGTACTTTCCTAGGAAATCTATGCTTTTCCTAAATAGCGATCGGAAATCTCTTGATGTTCTGAAGTACAGCTGGGATTGTGGTGCGAGGGGCGACTATACACATACCAAGTACTATAACTATACACATATCAAGAGCATCTATCGTACTCCTATTTTTTTATGTTACCCTTATACACTACACACCACACCAACATAAACACAAGGCATTGTGGCAAGGAGAACTTAGGATGCAATAGCGAGCTAAGCGAGTGCTGGACTTGGGGCATCCCGTTTCCGCACAGGTTAGCTTCGAAGGGTATGGCGAGGCCTTGAGAACGAGCAGTGCGAGCGAACTAAGTGTTAGGTTACTTTAATTAAACCCTGCAGACTGAACTAGGAGCCCCGTGTAGCGGGGCTACGGTGAATACGCCTTATTATAATATTTCGATATTTACCTTGACGTTGATTTTATTTATTTTATTCACAGAGAGCATTCATTTTTATATATTTCCAAGTATCATCTCGGAATTGCATACAATTCCTAGGAAATACTTACATTTCACAGGAAATTGAATGGTTGAACATTATTTTACACATTTCATAAGTCGGCTCGGAATTGTATACATTCTCCCAAAAAATTTTTTTTCCAAGATTTCCGGTAACACAAATAGCATTCAAATCCGTTCAGCCGTTTTGATGCGAAAAGCTAACTGACTATAAAATAATAATGTGGAACTAGTTATAGCAAAATTCAACATTAGTTCCATTATTTCCAGATTCTTTTAAAATGAAAAACAGAATTACAACCATTAAAATCATCAATACAACAACCCTCGAAGTTCATTTAACCCCATTGAATGACTTAATTACTACCTATAATTCTGTAACTACATACATGTTACTTCTGCGACTCGACTCATTTTTCATCTACATACAACTTGACACTCACCTGCCCCAGTAGCATGACCACTGTAGACAAGGATTTCTTTGACGGAAGAATCGATAAAATGACAGATTTCTTTGCACTACCTGTCATTTTGTCGATTCTTCCGTCAAAGAAATCCTTGTCTACGGTGGTCATGCTACAGGGGCTGCAAATTGCAAAAACGAAAGAAAATTTGAATTTCGCGGGCCACCCTGGTGCTTCCACCTTAATATGTTTATAGCAAATGGTGAAGTAAGATTTAAAGAAAAAAAACAGTTTAGAGAAGTAATCGTATTAAATTGTAAAAAAAGGAAAAAAGAAGAGAAATAGAGACAATCCGAAATAAGTAGAAAAATTCGTAAAAACTTGGGATAGTGCAAGGAAAAAGATTATGAAAGAATCAACAAATTTTATTTAACTTAATTTAAAAAGCGTGCGGGCCTCTTATAAACTAATATTATAAATACACAGACAGCATTTTCGGAGGGAAATTGTATAAAAACAACCATGAATAGAAAATTATAATGAATTTATTATAAAATGTATACATGTAACTGAAAAAAAAGTCCGCCGCACTTGCACTTGAAGCCATCTCAAACATCTAAGCAGAAAAATGAATGTCGAATATTCATAAATATGATAATGTACAAATTGAATTTTTCAAAAATAGTCAATTGATCATTACTTATACCTAGATAACCAAAACAATAGCTGTTTGAAATAGCGTGGCGACATTATAAAGACGTGAGAATGGTTTTTCTTGATCGGTATCTTAGTGACGCTTAGATATTAGGCGGCTATGTCGTGGATTCCCAAGCGAAATAGGTCGTGCTGTACAAAGAAGGAGTCTCCGAGTGGCTTCAGAACAAACGTTTGCATGTACGGGTGTGGGGGATCGTCGTCGCACTGAAATAAACATACATTTACATTACAATAAAGAACACTATCGTGAGGACACATGTTAAGGTTTTTAAGTAGAAATGTCGGCAGTATTACGACGCGAATATTAGTGTGCAGCTTAAGACTAAATTTTAATTTATTAGCAAAAAGGATGCATTCTGGCACTTCAAAAACTAAACTAGACAATAAGATTTACTGCTATTTAGACAGAAATAATGATTGGATTAAAGAGGTCAGAGGTCTGAACAAATCATAATGTTATGCTATGAATGATGTAATAATTAATTAGTCATTATCATCATTAAAAGCAAAAAAAAAGGTCAATAATACACATCATTTGCAAATAAACAAGTGCTAAATTGGTTATTTTATATTATAGACGGTACATGCAGTGATAATTTATTATACACCCTGACTCCTACGACACAACGGAAGAGCTTGAGCATAATGATTTAGTAACATCTACCAGATCAGGCCTGTCCAACATACGGCTCCCGGGCCATTTACCGGCCCGCATAGGTCTTTCATCCGACCCGCGAGCTATTTATTACTTTATAAGCCATCAATAAATAAGCGGGAACATTGTTTAAAAATTTCCCTAAGTCATATCAATCTCAATGCAGATCGGATCATCGCAGTCTAGTCTGGCGATATGTAAATTTGTAGGTCACTTTGCATTTCTTTTGGCCCGCTGAGGTTACAAAAGTACTAAACTTGGCTCTCCATAAAATTATGTTGGACACCCCTGTACTAGATAATCGACGCGGTTTACGTCTCGTCCGATTACTGACAGTACTTATGAATCATCAAATACAAAAGCCACAAGGGATAGTCGCACCACTCGCCACGCCTGTGTGGGCCTATTAATGCTTGCCGCGTCTCTCCTTGCGGCTGTAGCCTCGCGTATTCATTTGTTTTTAAATTGAATAATCCTGTTACAGTCCTCTCACAATAATTTTGCCTCTGACAGCAACAATCCAAGCAACATATGGATTGAAAAAGTTACCCTTAACCGGGTTATTTTTTAAAGTTAGGTGAAAACCCTAGAAGTTAACCCACCCGTATTAAGAGGTTAATCAGCCTATAAGAACTGGTTCACACACAATTTTAGTTTATTTCTGGTTAATCAGCAATATTTAAATGGTTAACCCATATATTATAATGGGTTTATCCATATAATGGTTAATATTTACATATGGGTTATAGGTCTAACTGGTTATCCTTTTAACTCTCTAATCAATCCCTTTTTTTAACAATGAAAATTCTCAATGCCCTCCAGGGGGTCTGTCAGACTCCTGACTAAAAACACACAGTGTGTCTCCGTGTCACTTCTGGTTGGGGTGCGGGGACACATTTGCATTCTCCACAATCACCCCAGCAGGATTAATCGGTCCCTGACCCAACCACAGCCTTGTAAAATGAATAAACGTCACTTAGTTTGACAGTGTTGCATAATCAAAGGTAAAATAACTGTGTAAGGCCTGTACGGCTGTCACAGGACACAGCCAAAAGAATATGAATATTAAAAAAGAGTGCTAAAACACAAATACATAGTTGCAACATCAACTTATCTTATTGACTAGTCAAGCAACAACACTACCTATCTTTACGACCTTTATCTTGGTCACCTTTTGTCATAATTGTTTGTGTACCCAATTTACTATTGTGTGCTTATTCAATGAATTTATCTGACAGTGAATGCATAATCCAATTGTACGGTAGTTATGTTGCATTGTTAAAAGATATTAGTATGAACAGGAAACTTATAAGAACCCTTATTTACAAGACATGATGTGCCTTAGTTCAGAAAGGGATCATGTGCCAAGTGGTTTGGTAGTGCATAACTAAAAGCACTAGGGTCTACCCTTACTTTGTATCTGTAGATAAAAGTAATTAGATGTTGTGAAGTGCCAGCCTGAACATGTCGTGTTCTACATAGAATGAGTTTGCTATTGGCTTCAGTACAAACGTTTGAAAGTATGCATGTGGTAGGTCATCATCTGTCTGTTTCAAAGGCAATAAGATTATTTATGTAGGCTTGTTATTTAACTGTCTTATTATAAAGCCCAGTATTACTCAGAATGAAAGGCCAATGAGGCCCAAATGCACAACAAGTAATGCTATAAATCGATGCCAAAAGATGTGTTTTTGTGTGTACAAGTACGCTCACTGATGGTCGACAACTTATCAACCGTATTACTCTGGGTGGCGTAAGAGTGGAAAGTGGTTGACCATCAGTGAAATTAAATAATTATCTTTGTTTCAGTCATCTTCATAAGATTGTCACAGTGATGTCTTAATTTTGTTAAGCAATTTGTGGTGCAAGTGGACTGACCCAATAATTACGAGTTGCAGTCAATATTTTGAGAAAAAAGTAATTATAGTTATGTGCAAATAGAATTATGCCACACATTGATACACATTATTTTAACATTACAATTTTACTATAGTTATGTAGCTTTCAACTGGCAAGTAGATCTAGCAACTAGGGTTATTATCTATTTAAGTAATCAAACTATTTTATAACAAGTTAAATTAAAATATACCTGAAGCTGTCCAAGCACATTTATTAGAACACCACCATCAAACATAGGCTGCGAGTCAACGGCAGTTATAATCCTTCCAATTTTCTGAAATGCTAAACTCTGAAATACAATAACAGTAAGTCAATAACTAGTGCAATCAAATTATTAATTGTAATATTAGAAATTGAGATAAATGTAATGCGTTAAAGTAACCCGTTGATGTTCCAATAATGATTGATTTGATACAAGACTTGACATAAACAAGAATCTTTATTCATTCTATTGATATTGCAATGATTTATGATTTTTTTCAATGAGACTATCAAGTCATTGAACTTTGATAAGGCAAATGAACTGTAGACACATACATTTAACTTTTCCATTATTTTAACTGCACCTTGCAACTGTACTCCCTCAAAGGTCATGAACGACGTTTCCACCTGAAACGAGATACGTCAACAATAAAATGATACATACTTAATCAATATTTGCAACACTGGGGCTCCTACAATTACTGAGTGACTCATACATGTTTAGGTTACACTAGAAATGCAAATTGAATGCGCCTGGCTGTTAGTCACCTTTGGATGACATGCCTCGTTGAAATTACTAAGGCGTTAGGAACCATACAAAAAGATATTTTTCGGCGGGAGCACCGAGTTAACCTAAGAAAGAAAATATTGCTATAATCTAGAAATTTAATTCGATCTAACAATTAATGAGTTTTTGAGACTGCACATACTATAACTAGGCGAAATACTCACATTATACATATTCACTAGGTTTGGTCGCTGTGCCGGATCGTCGAACAGTGTGTAATATTGTTGTACAAATCCTTTTCCAATTGCATCGTATTGTGGATTGAGCGCCATTATGACGATATATTGTTACCTAATTTCCACTAAAACACCCTAAAATCACTTTCAATAATAAAATGCAGGCCTTAAATGGGGCTTTTGCATACCCTGGAGGCTTTCTTTTTGTCACACAAGAAAAAATGGCAAACCGTTGTCGGTGTTGCCATATTTTGTTGTCACAGATAAGGAAAACACAACCAACTAGAGCTGTACGTGCAACAACAAACCAGTAAAATAAAAACACGTTATCAAGAATTTCAGTACTAGTGTAGATTTAGTTCACTCATTCGTTAAATTTTCCTAGAAGAAAGAATGTAAAAGAATAAATAAAAGGTGATGCTAGAACTAGAAGTGTTAAAAACGAAATTGACTACGCATCAATTTTGACAAATTGACAGTTCGACATTGACATAATGACATATCGGAGATTTTAAATCTCTGAAGCTAATTTGTTTGTTTTATAGCATTGTGCTTGAAATCAATTATTTTTAACTCTTAAGTGCATTTAAACGAATCAACATGTCTCTAGCCGACGAACTGCTTGCTGACTTGGAAGAAAATGACGATGGTGAACTTGAAGCTCTTATCGAGAGCAATAAGATGGACGAAGACCATGAGTTTGCCGTGCCATACCCTGTTATTCCAAAAGAAGAAGACATAAAAAACGTATCTATCAGAGAATTAGCTAAATTGAGACATTCAGACCGATTGAAAAGGGTAACAAACATTGTTTACTAAATTAGTGATTTGGATCGAAAAATGCAAGCCAAATTAATTGTGTTGTTTTTTCAGGTAATGACAGCAATAGAACACAATATTGGTAACAACAGACAAAAAGTCGAAGTGACAGGATTGATGGAGACTGACCCAGAGTACCAGCTCATTGTGGAAGCTAACAATATAGCTGTTGAGATTGATGGAGAAATTGGTAGGTTCTCGTTTGTACTCAAATGTTATATGGATGCATGTTTACCAAGGGCACCTTATAGATACTATGTTGGTTGTTAAGTAATGACTTACTTTCTCTAGCACATCTTTTTTATTGAGGATTTAAAATCATATTTAATCCTTTTCCTACCTATTATGCATACATTGATTGCTTCATATTGTACAACACTGTGCTATTCAGTTCACAAAGGCACTAGGCAGCCAGTAAATAACTTGGTAAAAATAGTAATGATTTTAACCATGCCTAAAAAGTATAGAGGATTTAGGCAAACGTAAATGTAGACAAAAATTATTTTTCAGCTATTATCCACAGATATGTTCGGGATAAGTATCAGAAAAGGTTTCCAGAGTTAGAGTCCCTGATCATATCACCGCAAGACTATATCCGCTCAGTCAGGGAGCTGGGCAATGATTTGGACCAAGCTAAGAATAATGAGACCCTTCAGAGCTTCCTTACACAGGCTACTATTATGATTGTGTCTGTTACTGCGTCTACAACACAGGGGTAAGTAATTTTATAATTTTTAATGATTTATTTTATAAAACACTAGCTGTTGCCCGCGACCTTCGTCCGTGTGAAATTTTATAGCCTGTAACCTTCCTCGATAAATGGGCTATCCAACACTAAAAGAATTTTTCAAATCGAACCAGTAGTTCCAGAGAATAGCGCGTTCAAGCAAACAAACAAACAAACTCTTCAGCTTTATAACATTAGTATAGATTTAACAAATTTATAAAATGAAACATTGTATGGTAAGATGTTATTAAATACCTGTTGTCCCATTTACAGGGCAAAGGGCTCCTCTTTCCACTTCTCTCTATTTAAAGCTTCAATGGCATTGTTCTTAATGAACTTTAGTCTGGTACTATACAGAAATATCCATACAGTCTTGTTAAGGGTTTTGGTTTTCGCACTTAGTCCTTAAAGTGAACCATTGTGCATTCCATACAGTCTTGAAGCGTTTTTGACTTACACATTTTATAGACCTAATTAAAAAAAAGAAGAAGAAAAGAAGCTGTTGACTTTGTGATTTTCTTGTTCATCGTGAGTTATCAATTGATTGCCTACTTATTTTACGTGGTTGGTTTGTATCGGTGTCCCTTCCACCCTGTATATTATTTATTTATGAATAAGCTATTAAACCTTTTTGTATAACCTTTTAGGAAGCTATTGTCTGAAAGTGAACTAGCTGAGATTAATGATGCTTGTGACATGGCTGCAGAGCTGAACAGTTTAAGAGCCAACATTTATGAATATGTTGAAAGCAGAATGGCCTTTATTGCACCAAACATTACCGCTATTGTTGGTAAGTACCTTATATTTATTAATATTTTTAGTTATTTTTATAATGTTCTCAATCTGTAATGACAAATATGAGAGAACATGGACTGATTCAGTCAATGGTGACATAACAAAAAGTTGAGTCATTTTAATGACTAGCTAGAAGGTTTATGATGTGTCTTACTAACTTCTTAGCAAGTCTTTTATTTTTGTAGCATCCAATTAAAAATACAACAAAAGCCTGCTCTATCAATCAATAAGTAATAGAACTGCACTTAGAAGGTAGTCTAGGTCTTTGTATCCAAGTTTGAGTTCAGAAATATAAAATAAACAAACAATATGGATTAAATACAATATTTTTTATCAACTTACAACAGAATTTTCAAAAAACAGAACTTCAGTTCAATGTTTTCTTTTTAGGTGCATCAACAGCAGCAAAAATCCTTGGTGTGGCTGGTGGTCTATCCAAACTGGCTAAGATGCCAGCCTGTAATATCCTACCATTGGGGCAGCAGAAGAAAACCTTGTCAGGTTTCTCACAAGCTACTGCCCTACCTCACACTGGCTTCATTTACTTCTCATCTATAGTACAGGATACTCCACCAGTAAGTACTAACCAAGTAGTAGTAAGTACTAACGAACTTCCTGTTATTTCACTTTGTAACTGGAGCTTTGGTAATGAAGTAGTGATGGTGGAAATTTGTAGGTTGTGGGTATGGATGCAATCCCACCTAGGCTTATACTTTGAGCAGCAACTAAATATCCCACATTGAGGCAGCATGGTACATAATGGCCCATTCCCTCTATCCATGGCAACATTATAGGTTGTAGGTGACCATAAACCGTTTTGTCGTTCTAAAATTGTGTTTATATTTTTAGGAGCTAAGGTACAAAGCAGCGAAACTGGTGTCAACTAAAATAACGTTAGCGGCTCGCGTCGACGCCTGCCACGAGAGCACCGATGGAAGTATTGGACGAATGCTGCGGGAATCTGTTGAGAAGAAACTTGACAAAATGCAGGTACGACTTTATTTTCTTACTTTGAAGTCTCAGCTAAAAAATGTTTGGATACTAAAGGTAGGCAGCAATTTGTAGCCCATTAAAATTGAGCCGTCAAAGTGCATTTACTAAGTTTTATGCAAGTACTAGTCATTTTAGACTGTGGACTATCAAATCCTTCAAGACAATGATCCAATATTTTTCGCATTTAAACCAATTTATCGACAATAATCAACTCGATCACTTCGTATAGACGCGAAACTAGGCGTATCATTCTCTGTTTATTTTAAAATCTACACTGGACTGTTTTTGTTTTAGCTTTCCCGCCAATCTTTCAGTTTCATTTATTATTTTTGCTTCTCCCAAGGAACCACCACCCGTCAAGTTCGTGAAACCACTACCGAAGCCCATAGAGCAGAGTAGAAAAAAGAGAGGCGGCAAGCGAGTGAGGAAGATGAAGGAACGATACGCCATGACTGAGTTCAGGAAGAACGCCAACAGACTTAACTTCGCTGACGTGAGTGTAACGTTGGAGTTTTATATTATTTGGGTGTAATAAATGTTGGGTTAAAAAACCAGTTAAAGCAGAACTGTAGGAATCATGGTCAATAGAAGTGGGTGGCAAAAACTCATGTAAAGAACAGGCCCTACCACGAGCGCGCGGTTTTTTTTTTTTTTTTAATATGACCACTTGCAGTACAAAGTCTCTAGAGTTTGTTCCTGTTAACCGGGCTTATCCTGTGGTGGCCGAAAATTACTTTCAAGGCCCCAGGGCTTACAAACTAAGGATATATATCGTTAAATGAACTGACACTAAGGGCACCCCCTGCGGGGTTCGGGCCTCGGCTTAGTGCGTCATTGGGGGGAGGGCAGCTAGGGTCAGGCTGGCTCGAATTATTATTAGGGGAGTTTAACGTTACTGGCTCAGCGGCGCGGGCTGGCACGTCGAGCAAGGGTCGGGCGGTACGAGCGCGCGGTGTAAACGTAACGTACTTATAGTTGATTATAAAGGGTGTAAATAGACCCTTAACATAATCGAAAGGCACTTGTTCTCCCCGTCTTTGCGATAATTTTTTTGTTCTAGACCATACCTGGGAACCTTCTAGTTACGGAGATATTGGGGGTCAAAGTTCCAACTTTTTCACAAGTTTTTTTTTTTTAAATACATGTTTTTAATGTAAGATTTTTACTTTACACACCTCCACGACCCCCGTACTATTCAATCCATCCATAAGCACAATGCTTTAAGTGCTTTCGATCGAGTCCTACCGTAAAACGTGATTTTTCACCCCAAAAAAAAGCCGCTTCCCAGCAATAATTTTTGTGTAAAGTTACTTAGTTTGATGTACAGAATGATTGGTTGACGGCTATGTGAAGGGTTTGTTTACACCCTGTAGAATCGAAAATACAATTATCCTATAACATTTAAGTTATTTTTTTGCAACAAGCATAATCAGTATCAATAAATTCCTAAAATTGTGAAAAAATTGTAAGTGAAACGAGTATTTTTATTAAAAAAATCGACGTTTTTACGTTATGTTTACACCGCGCGCTCGTACTAGGGCCTCTGAATGAAAATACTATTATTTGGCACATGCCGCAAGTGTACACAACAAATTAAAAAAAAAAAAAAGATAAGTAGTTTCAAATATCAGTTTGACAAACCTCATTGCAGCCTCGTGAGTCCTCTATACCTCTATTGACTTCTAAAAGGAAATAATAGAGGTATCGGCAACGATTCTTCAATATTCCTTGATCAACCGGTAAATAATCACATATTTAGGTACCTATTACGTTTATAGCCTAGCTCCAAGACTCTACGTTACAAACTTTCCAAGAAAAGCCAATTTCAGGAAATGGGTTACTGTGTATGGCGTGATATACGAAATTACATAGCCATTTTAATGAAACAGGTATCATATCGGCGAAAATTCTTTACATTTCATGATGGAGAAACCGCCATAATTATCGGATATAGTGAGAGCAGCTAATGCAGTGTACAGTCACGGGCACTAAATATTATGTTATACGTTGCAACTTTTAAAAGTGATTTTCTCCTACGCAAGAAGTGTTGGGTTTTATTGATAACATTTTGGAACCCATCATGGGCATTATCATCATCAACCTAAATTCACCCACTACTGGCCATTTGTGCAATTCTCCAAGGTTTTTTACCTAATAAGACTTTTCTCAAAGTTGCAATCGATATTCCATGAGAATATCGGTTTTAAATGTTGCTCTGTGTATACATATTGGTGTTCGTGACTGTACGTTGATCGTCAAAATAATTGATGGTATGATTATCTGCGCTTGCGCTCGCGGAATCCTTGGCGTAAATGTGACGTTGCGCTCGGTGGGCCGCGGCAGATGCGTTGAATTTCAAATCGTTCTGAAGTAGGCGAAGTGAGCCCGTTTTTTCGCCCAACTCAAATAGACCGGAACTCGACCTGTTGAAGCGCGCGGACGTCCGTGTCGGCCCCGTTGCGCGTGCGCTTACTGCGATTAACGGCCGTACATACGGTAGAGTCGGATGGCTGTGCAGTTGGTTTAGCATTGTTTTTCTTTAATATTTTGCCCAGTCTGGGATTCGAATCCAGAAACTGATCTTTTCTTTATGATATTATTTTTTAGCTATATTTTACGGTAAGATCATGTGGTAGGTATTTTTTTGGCCATAGTCATCAGACATCAAGAAATATCCATTATTTCGTGGGTTTTGTAATATTTCTTTAATAAAAAAAATTGACTCACTAAAATGAAACCCAATCCATAAAAATATCTAGAGCAAAAACGTAATATTTGGCGCGTGAGTTGAGATGGACAATACATAATTTGTTTTCATAACTAGGTCTAACCATTAACTGCGTTAATGAAATCCTATATATTCTATAGGATATAAAATTGACATAAAAATAACCAGGTGAATGAAAATGTAGGTTTATGATCATTTGCCATTGAATTATCTTTTGTCTTGTAATTTTTGCGAATCACATGAGATATCTATTCAATTTTGTGTGTATCTAATTTGTCTCATTCGCCAGTATGCAATGCGCCGATGACAAAAGATAAACACAGTGAGCCAGCTGTTCAGATTTATTAGCGACAAAATTTATTCTTGCGATCTTGGACATGGGATGAGGAGGGATGAAAATTGAAACGCATGTGACTAAAAGAGTGATGGATATAAAAGTTGATGTATGGAAAAGGAAACGAAGGCCAAAGAAAAGATGGATCTATTGTGTGAGGAATAATATGAAAAAAAAAAGATCTAATGATGCCGTGACGTCTGACAGGGCAGAATAGAAGAAGAAAACGTGTTGAACCGATCCCAAGTAGAATGGGACAAGGGCAGGAGCATGATAATGATAATGTTCAAGAGCTGTCAGTTTCAATCTTACATCACAATGGCTGTCATGAAAGCAGTTCAAAAGTACTGTTCACGTTGTGTCTTTAATGAAATTCGCCCTTAAATGTGAAATTACTCCTAACATATTGGTCAGGCTACACAACCGTGTGTCCGCCACCTCTCTATAAGTATTAGCGCACTTCGTTGGCGGCGCTTTAATTGCCAGCACCGATCGAAAAACCATCCATTATAATCCCATCTGTGTTAATTTTATTCATACCATTTAGTATCAATCAAGGCGTTTTCTAAAGTTTGTAAGAGATTTATGGACTATGAATAAAATATAATTCTTTGAGATAGTTCTTATTATGTTATGAATATTGAATAAAAGATGTTATGTCTTCCGTTTGCGCTTTCAGCAAAATCGTAGAATATTGATAACAGTTGATAAAATAGATAGTCTGAAGCCAGAAATATTGGCAATCGATAAATCATACTTAGAGGTTCTTTGACATACACTAACAGTGAAAGTAAAAAAATCAATCAAAATTAAAGCATTTATTTCAAGTAGGCCAGTTACAGGCACTTTTGAACTGTCGAAACAAAGACAACAATGAAATGTAGCTATAGTCCCAGTCACAAGGCATAAAAACTGTGAAATTACTGTAGTTGCCCATTCCCTAACGTAGATCTCTATGGAGAAGAACGGGCAAGAAACTCCATGGACACTCTTTTAAATCATAATATTGTTACAAAACCTTGGTTACATCATTCATGTTGAGTGAGTACTAGATACTTTTCAGCCGCATTTGTGTAGTAAGGGGAGCTACACACGTGTTCGTGTCAACATAAATCGACTTGACGATATGACACGTATATGTGCGATTATGATACGTTCAGGAAAAAGCAATTTGGTTTAGCTCGAATTGTGCAGAGATGACTCAAAAATGCCATGCACAATACCGCCAAACGTGGAGAGATTTGGAAGAGACGCACAGCATTGAGTGGTCAAAGGTTGCAGAAGAGGGAAAGAGAGAGGTAGACCTGAAAATGATTCAGTGTTGGTAGCTGCCGAATGGAGTTACCGATCGAAACAAGCCGAAGGAAAATCGAATATGTGTGGTAGTTGCTGCAGATTGGCTTTGTCCTTAAATTAAACTAAATCGAAAGTGCCTACCCATCAACTATATTGCTGAATAGTACGAGTAGTAGACATCTAGGCACTCCCTAAATATAATCGGAAATCAAACACTGTTTTAAGCTTTCATGGTTTACAACTAAACTTATACTGTCACTTACGGGATATCTTCCGTGATTGTTCATTATTTTGAGCTCCCGGTCCGCGGTTTTTGTCAACCCGCGATCATGGCGGTTGCAACAGCCCCGAAATATCGGGAGCTCAAAATAATGAACACTCACGGAAGATATCCCGTAAGTGACAGTATAAGTTTGGACGGAAATAATCGCCAGTTTATAGTTACGTCCAACAAAATCTCCACATTTATTTTATGAGGTGTATAACTTTAAACAATTCATAGTATTGTCTAGGTATGAAATAAATTTTACGCTTCCTCTTAAAAGCTCAGTTTCAACCGGGAAGGTATAGAAGTTATGATGTTTTACTGTCAATCAACTTTCTTTGTCTATTGATGGTTAAACACAACAGGAAAAAGTCCTCTCTCAAAGGGAAGTCCATTCACCTCATTGTTCTTTAATGTTCTCATTGCGATGCTGTATCAAATGAATAATATAGGAAAACCTATAAAATATAAACGTTAATACGTTGGACATATTTATTTTATAAACACGCAGTCGCCGTTCTGGGTTAGTTGTAAAAATATGGCATTAAAATATTAATGAAAATTAACATGTTTAATTCTTTTTTAGATTACACATCATTATTATTTGCATTTGTACAGTTAGCTATGTATTAATAAATATATTATTATCTTAAATTCATTATTAATAATTCACGGACAAAGAACGCACCGCCGGATGCGTCAAGCTTTAAATTACAAACCAGAGTTCTTTTATAATACTAAAAACTATAGGGGGGGCCTTCTATAGTGGGTGTGTGCCCCCATTCACATGGCCTGTCGAGTATATAAAAAAAGCATATAAGTAAGTACTAAAATTAAAACAAAACACTAACATAACTTTTCTTCCTCAGATCGAAGACGACGCTTACCAAGAAGACCTGGGCTACTCCCGCGGCACCATTGGCAAGTCAAGCACAGGCCGAGTCCGTCTGCCTCAGATAGACGAGAAGACCAAAGTGCGCATCAGCAAGACCTTGCAGAAGAACCTGCAAAAACAGCAGCAGTATGGCGGCGCCACTAGTATTAGGAGACAGGTGTCCGGTACTGCATCGTCGGTGGCTTTTACGCCATTGCAGGTTTGTGTTTTTTTTTCATTTTTTTAGTATAGTACAGACCGGATATTTGCTAGATAAACATGGCCAAAAATCGCATAAGATAGAAAAGTTTGGAACGAGAAAGGGGGACACAAGATCGGCTTATAAAAAAAATAAAGAAAAGTACGGAACGGATATAAGATTTTAAACTATCATGGTCGCTAACATTATTACTACAGGAAACGGGATATTTACCATGTTTACTATTTTTGTTGAGTTCCCGATATTTTTTTTTTGTTTTTTGTTTTTTTATATTTTTTTTTTTGTTTTTTTTTTTTGTTTATCCGTGATCATGGTGCTTGCAACAGCGCCGAAATATCGGGAACTCAACAAAAATAGTAAACATGGTAAATATCCCGTTTCCTGTAGTAATTACGGAACGGATAGCCGATGGAGCCGAAAGGTTCTGGAGTGCCACCCGTACCGGAAAGCGCAGCGTTGGCCTGGAACAAGGTGGACCGATGACCTGGTGATCGTTGCGGAAATTCACTCTTGGCGGAGGAATATGTCCAACACAGTGGGTGTCTGTCGGCTGAAATGATCCTGTGGAATCATGCGAGAATGGGAAACGGTGAATGAAGCAAGGAGCCTCAGGTTGATGTCATCAATTCATCATATATCTTGTCTTCCATTCATCTGGTGATTACGTCGAAACGTCTGTGACCTGACCCGGAAAGACCTTAAGTTTTTTTCATCGCGAAACCCTCATATACAAACAACCATTGACATTATACAAAAACCTTGAAGCTTAGAATCTGTTTATTTATAATGGCAGATGAGAAATATGTGTACACTAATACGAGATTTACACATTTGGACCGTTGTGTAATAATGATAAATGAATGGCAAATGAAATTGACTTTCGATATATTAAAAAAACAAATTAAAATCTGCACTGCCATTAAAAGTTGCGGTTTGAGCGATATTCTATCTAATTTAAATGTTTCGCAAATATCGTAACACAAAATGTCACATTGAGTAAAGTTGCGTACTTATTATGCATGTATAACATAATAATAGGTATTGTAAGACTGTTTTTTTATGTAATTTGAACGAATAACAAAAATAGCTGGGGCCATGTTCTTAATTGGGCAGGTTCATGGTCGTCTAGGGTCGTCAGGTCAGCCATATTGCTATCCGGTTTTTTCTAGAACAAATCTTCGTGCGATATTGTGGCCATAAATGTTCATTCGCATCGTTGTTAATTTTGCGGGATCGAAGTGTTTGAATCCAAGACAGTTGAGTCGTTTCCTGGGCACTCGCTAAGCCTCATTTCCTTGGCCCTGGTGGTCGCCACTGTCGATTCTGGCTTTCAAGAGTTGCAGTGGTTATGAATAGTGCAGCGGATTTGTCCCTGAAATAATTCATTACTATCGTGGTTGGACGAATGATCAATGGGGTGGGCGGGGTCCTAAATTTCGTGACGTCACATTTCAAAATTTTATGACTAAGTTTTAAAACACGAGAAATATTAACGAAATCTTAAAAATATTTGTAACTCTATTTGTATAAACATGTGCAATGGAAAAATATGTGACGTAACACTAGGGAGGGGGAGTCTCACAAATGTGACCAACAGTGACGTAATTTATGGATGACCCCTTACAATTGTATCCATATAGAATTAGTAATTGACACGATGGACGACGGATATTTAACTTATAGGCTATAATATTCACTTTCTCTGAACATAGGAAGTTAAAACGGTTATAAACGTAAATACAGTTAAACTTAGAAAAAAATACCGTCACGGATATGTAGTCTTTTGGGGTAAACAGAGGTACTTAATAAAGAGTTATACCGGTACATGTTTGACACTTGATTTATCAATAGGCAGGATACGGTAGTTAGTGTCATAGTTATGTCTGACATAAAGTATATGATTCTATGTAATCATGAGACATGACAAGACTTTTGAAGGAACAGGGCGTAATGTGACGTTTTTTAAACTGTCTAGTCTGAATGCACAAGCGCCGTGGTTAAGTAGTCCTAGTTTCCAATACAAGCGATAGTAACAGTCACTAACAGTATTAGTTTCTGGTAGAAAATTTCAGACCCGTATAAATTTGTAAACCTAGATTTCAGGATATCGGTCCAGATCTAAATCGTCTCAGTTAATCCTGACAGCTTGCTAAATGAAGTAGAGAAAGATTAATTCGGTTGGTCTGTCACGAATATTATTAGTAATTCAATTATGGCTCATAGATATGTATACGGGGTGTAACAGATAGGGTCTAGTCATATTAAAAGATATGCTGCAGACCATCAAACTGAACAACTTCCTCCATGGGTCCAATATAGTAAATACGAAAAAATTATCAGCTGTCCCATACATTTTGGTCGAGTAGGTATTGAAATTTAGTCTGGGAAAGCTGATAATTTTTTCGCAATTACGATATTGGACCCATGGAGGAAGTTCAGTTTGATGGTCTGCAGCATATCCTTTGATATGACTAAACCCTTTCTGTTACACCCTGTATAGCGACGTAATTAATCATGTTTTGATATACGGATAAGCCATTTTATAGATACCAATAATGTCTGTGAAAAGATTATAAGGTGCAGTACTGGTCAAATAAAAATAAACTAGAAGTTATTATTGAGATGACTGCTGAGGGGTGGGTTCCCGGGTTTGATTCCCAGGTCGGGTAAAATGTTATTGGGTTTTTCTATTAAGAATTTTTCAGTAGCGGCCACGAAGTCTTGATTTGTGCCCGGTCGATGGCAATAAAGTCGCCCCCTAATACATGAGACTTGAACATAACTGGCGAATGTGGGTGTATTATTAGGTAGACCTCTGCCTTACCCTTCGGGGATTACAGGCGTGGTATTATGTAATGTTATATATGAATTGAAAAAAAAATATTCTTAATCTTTTTTCATTCACGTTTAGATATTGATGCTTATCAAGTCTGCGACGTTTCGCTAGCTAAGTTAATGTAACATTTTTTATAAGGATTGAGTAAATCAAGTAAGATTAAGTTCAGATCTACATTTCGCTGTGTCAAAATACTGCTTAATTTGACTGTCTTTAGTCTATGGCAAAATCTGAGAATCAAATTAAATTATGCAAAATGCAATAACTTGAGTAGGTATTCCTCTTTGCTCAATGTTGTTATGTGAACTGATTTTATAACACTTTAAGCTTTTTCTCTGATAATAAAATGGTCCATTGAACAAAACATTTTGGATACTTATAGCATTTTAATATTTTTAGTTTAAAGGAATATTTTATGATAATAATGGAATTTATTATCTCATCTGAACAGTTTTAGTGTTTTCCTCTTCAGGTTAAGTGGACCTTAAATGATGATATTTTACCTTTATATTTTTTAAATAAAAAAGGCGGGATGGTGTAATCTTTAATAACGAGGTACTGCTTAAGAAATATCACCCAGATTTTGCCATGGGTGGCGTAAGTCCAACGAATGCTAAGGCATGCAGTTAGGTAGCATTCATTTTAATAGTACCACTCAGCAATTAGATAAAATTATCAACACTCTGTCGAAACCAAATCCTATGTATCTACCGCACACTTAAGTACGGAAATCTCAGAAGAAAATTATGACTTTGCACTTATTCAAACCTATATCTCATATCTCGAATTCTCGAGTTCTTGACTATGATGATAATGTTATCATTCTCCCCTTATCCCAATTTATTTCGAATCAGAACAGCATGTCTCCTTCTTCCATACTTATTTACATACTCTTTATAGTTATCATCTCATGAGTGAACCTCCTTTCTAGCCATATTAACTAGTTCTCGGCTATAGCAATGGAACAATAATCTGTTATATTTCTGGAATGTGGACCAAAGGCACAACAATTATAGATATAAATAGGTATCTTAGGCGCACCAAACGCACAAGAATAAATTGTTTGCACTTACTGTCCAATTAAAGTTACATATAAGTACATTACTGCAATCAAACTTTTCTTACACCGACTGCAAGCAACGGTCATGCAAGCCGTCCCAACAAAAACTCGGTGCCTTAAACGTTTTAAAATTACATAACTACGCGTTGACTGTTGTAAAAAATGTATGTCGTTGTACGCACTTAACAGTCATTGTTTCAGTGCATCGTCTCACGTATTCATTTACTTTTTAACGTACATAATACGAATAGAGACATCTTCTCATTATACATAATCGTTTTGAGATTTTTCTACATTCTTATCTGCACGTAATTGAGATTTACAATAGCTGTTTTTAGGTGCGACCTAAAATGTAAACAATGGATGTGTTTTTGGTACATAACTTTTGTCTGTGGTTGATGTATTAGGAAGGAGTGTGATATCATACTCTCACGGTTCGATGAAGACTGTATTAGATTCCTGCTAGTCTATTCTTTTGTCTGTTTTAGGATTAAACTTATTTCTACATCAGTATTTTACGTAATAATTCATCTATAAGCAATCTTCATTTAAGTAGGGTAAGTTTAGTCTTAAATCACTCATCACCGTTTTCTGGGCCGGCCTCGGCGGCGCCGTCTATCCCAAGTCAACCATCGTGTTAAGACCTTTGCCCAGCGGTCGTTATCCATGCGGCTCACGTGACCCACCCAATTCCATTTTAGCCTAGAGGAGAAGAGTACCTGGAAGGATATGGGGGAGGCCTTTGCCCAGCAGTGGGACATACAAGGCTATTAACAAAAAAAAAAGTTTAGTCTTAATCGATTAAAATAAATCTCGAATTTAGATACTTTTGCATGCGGCTGACAAGTATAATATAATATAATAATATATATAATATTCCACAACTATAACACAACGCCGTCTAGTCTCAAGCTAAGCAGAGCTTGTGTTATGAGTACTAGTCAACTGATAAACATACTTATATATTTCTAAATACATACATATATAGATAAATATGTATGTTTGAGAGATGCTGATGACTGATCGTTTAGCTTTGAAAATAGAATAGGACGCTTAAGGCCTAGTTCCGCGTTTCTTGATTAAAACATATTTTAAAGAGAAAAAGCCGGTCATTTTTCTCTTCGATAGAATTGGAAATTGATATTAGTATACTTTCGTCTGAATTTATAATTTTAGATCTACCTAATTATGATCCAATTAAAAACAAATTAAGACTTTCTTCTTCGTAGCTCTATAAATCTTGCATCGCGCATAATATTATTTTATTTATATTCTATGGAAATTTACCTATACATTTACACACATTTTTGTCACACTTAAAATAATTAGTATGTGGGTCTATCTTAAGGTTAAGCCGCGCTTGCCTAGGTTGGTCCGTGGATGGGTGACCGCCTATTACGTACCGAGTTTCCTCCGTGCTTCGGAAAGCACGTTAAGCCGTTGGTCTCGACTGTTATTTGTAGATCTTTGACAGTCGTTACAGGTAGTCAGTGGCCCGAAATTCTGACAACCAGTCTTACCAAGGAGTATCTTATTACCCAGTACGAACTGGGTTGTGGATGTCGGATAGCCAGTCGCTCCATGCACAATACTGGTTGCATACGGTTGAACTGGAAGCCGATCCCAACATTTTGTTTTGAAAACTTGTCGGTATTGTATTTACGAAAAAAAAAACTAAAACACTAGCATGTTTAATATTAATCTATTCTATAAATAAGTGCATATTATAAAACAAATACGTTTTATATGTTACACATATTATAGTATATACGACCGTGACGTCCTTAAAAACACCGCAACAGATTTTGATGCGGTTTTTAACTTTTATTAGGGAATTCACTCCGGAAAGTATGTGTATCAAGCATTCATATTCACCTTGCACATAACCGTGCGGTTCGGGGTCGGATCGCTAGTTTAAAATAAAAGCTTTTTTCTGTTTATCCTAAGGTAGGAAACTTTTGTGAAGTCGGTGTAAGTGTAAAAGTTTGAAAGCAGATCCCGATACTCAGTTGAATTTACAGCTCAGGTAACCCTAGGTAGAGATAAGTACTAAAGTCGTAACTATCGTATCTCACGTAGATCTCCGCCCTTGAGTGGATGAGAGGAACATGAGTTCATACAACTCAACAATACCGTTTTAAAGTCTAAACATTGTCGCATCATAGTTGTTATTAGTTACAGACCGATGCCCTCAGTGTGACAGAGACAGATCTCACGATAAAAGACACATTGATAGATTAGTTAATTTCAATAATTTACTAAAGAATGTTAAAAAAAAGATTAGAAACTTAATTTGAATGAAAGCACCAGTGTCTTTTTAACTTGACCTAAAGGCGTTCCTTCAGCGGAGCATTCGCTTGTACTGTAACAATCCAGGATTCGATTTTGTACTGAAACAACTGATTGCTATAAATTGTATCACTACAGAGATTGCGCAATGTTGCTCGGTTGTCCTCACTCACTGATGTAATGTTCGAATCTGACTGCAGCATTACAGGGGAATGCTCCCGGTTTGAAAGGGCCTTAAAAGATTTTACTGAAAGTCGGCAATAAGGACGATAAGGCTTAGATAATCTATCATCATTCTGCCTTTATTAGCCGTAGATACCTTTTTTCTGTTCTTCCATAATTATCTGCACCAGCTTTCATCTAACTTCGTCCTTCCATCTGTAGTTGGTTTTTCCCTACTTCTTGTAGCTTACACACATGCTTAACACGTCTCTTGTAGCATTCTCCTCATTATCCCGAATCACATGTTCTAACCACACTAGAGACACCTACAATGTCTTCACACATACGTACATATGTGTGAAGATATTGTGTTTCTTTATCATAAATAAATACTCTAACATTTCCTAACATCATAACTTATCCTAAACGAGCCAGCAAACAATTGTAAAGGAACGCGCCGGCCATAAATACTTGCATCGCACGTAAATCTTCAAGTTGCGATACACCGCGATCCGCGCCCTAAGTCCTAAGTTCTAACAGTAATGTGCTTGGCCCATAACAGTATATGTAACATCACCGACATCGTACGGTTATCTGGGAACGATCGCAGTTTCTTAACCTTCCTTTTATGTCCGTTCAACAACCAATTAGTGAGTCGTTGTTTATCTATGATGTTTCGAACGTCAATATGTATCATGGGTGTCGAATATTTTCTAAAGGACTCATTAAGTTATTTATTATCTTCTCGTCTATAAAATTAATGGTATTGTTAGTTTATGATTGCATTTTGCAATTTTTTAATTAATGCTTCGGCGTCGATGATTCTTTTAAAGCTTCGATAGCATTAGCAGTGACCTCGGACATGTCCTTCAAAGGTGCAGGTGGAGTTGCACAAGGAACAGGACAGTCGGTGGGTCATCGCCAGTGTAGATACTATCATTTTAGGAAAAAATCTTATTATTTTCAAATTTATCAGTGTAAATCACGCCATTTTCTCTTATGAGTAACAAATTAATGTTAATAGGCGAGGTAGTACCGGTTTTGAACGATGTCATTTGTCCTACTAAATAATCACTTGCAGGACAAAAGCAGCCATATTGTTAAGGAGCTTAACATGAAATACATAGGTATCGTGTTACAAGTAGATAATATCTAACATATAGGAGCTATGCATCTGTGCCCGTAACCTCACATTTATTTTTAGTACGGCGCTTATTAAAGGCGTATAATGGTCAGTTTGCGAGCCAAGGGTATATAGATATTACAGGGGTCCATATTGGCTCACCTAAAGTTCATTACCCGAAATTGTTCTTCCTAATGATTTGTAATCCGAATGATCACTCTTCCTAAAACTTTTCATCCTAAAGTTTTCATTCATACTATTTGTAGTGCTACCGGCGATGTTCATAACACTCATGTTTCCGAAAATTGTAATGAATAATATCATTAATGTAAATATATTTAAACTCCTACTATTTTTTATCATAACGCTTTTATCCCTAAACATAATTACCATAATATTTTAGTTTAGAATGATTAAAGGTCGTTTCACTGATTTTTGTCTTAAATGAATGAAATTCAGGTCAGAGTGTCGTATTTGGGGAATTATGAAAAAAATACTTAGAAAAATTTCGCGACCAATTTCGAGGTCGTAGTTGGTCACAGTTCTAACCTAACCTAACCTATGGATCCCTTCCACATCGTTTTTACGACAAACGGTTAGTCGGAGACAAAAACACCAAGACACTTTTAGCCTTATATTTAGATACGATATACTTACGATAGAATCGAGAAAATAAACGATTTGCAAAAATAACACTTTTTTGGAAAATAAAGTTACCTAAAATTAATGTATATAATACTGATTATTATGAATAAAAAGAAATCTAAACAAAAAAGATATGACATAGAATAATAGTGTAAAAGATGGTTATGTTGAGAAAATATAGGAAAACAAATAAAAGTATAATAGATGTTTATTGCTACTGACATTATGAAGTTGAATGCTTCGGAATTATGAACATTAGAGACAGAGTAGTTAGGAATTGTGATTGTTAGGATGGAAAATGTTAGGAAGAACATTTTCGGATTTCCAATTATCGGAGTTGAAAATTTAGGTGAACTTTGGCGCACCCATATTACAGATTATAAGACAATAAACTCATCAACACCTGGTGTGTGCTTAAAGCTAAAACAGCTCGCACTCAAAGGTTAATATGTCAGGAGTCCGCGGTAAATTCCCAACACACCTATTTGTTACGACATCTACTGAAAAAAGATATAGACAAAAGATAACCAGAAACCACAAAGAGGTAGGTACTAACAGCAGTATTAATTGGTTACCCCTTTACTTTAGTATTTATTCATAACATGATTGTGGGATTAAATTAATGCAGGCGCCCACATACCATGTAGAATTTATATTTGTAATAATTGGATACCTACCTTATAAAGATATCTTTACTAATATTATAAAGCGGAAGAGTTTGTTTGGTTGAACTCGCTAATCCCAGGAACTACTGGTTCGAATTTAAAAATTATTTTGGTGTTGGTCAGCCCTTTTATCGAGGAAGGCTATAGGCTATATAACATCACGCTACGATCAAAAGGAGCGGAGCATCAATGAAAAATGTTGGAAAAACGGGGAAAATTGTATTTTTATAATAATTTCACGCGGACAACAGCTAGTTTTAATATAAAGTTGGGATACTAGACGAATCCAGAAGTTTTTACAGTCCTTTCTAGTTTATGGTAATGACCAATATTAGTGCTCGTCTATTCCATACTCTAAAGTTGCAAGTTTTGCATGCAGGCGAGCCGAGAAAATTACCTATTAGTATTTCAGGCGATCGGGTTAGCACAAGACTTTCTCCGTTTACATTTCGCTGTTGGTATTTGTGCTATGGGAATGGCTACGCCCTTGGGTTAAACGATGTTGTACCTCGTTTAGATTTAGATATACATCAAAATGGGAATACTGCCTCCAAGTTTAGAGAGTTACTTTTGAGAACACCGTTTTACTGCTGCAGATTTGTTAACAAACTTATCATTATTGAAATAATAACGATGCCTAACTAGTTATTTTATGGTATAAATGTTATCTTCTGAAAGCAGCTTTTAATCTAGCCACTAAAATTAAATCTTCCATGAGTTAATTGCAATCTCTTGCTTCGCTGAACATTTTAAGTGTTCTCGTTATGCTGTTCGAAAAAGATGTTGCTGTGTGCATTTGTAAATGAAACTGGCATGAAAGAAAAACCAATACGAATATAGAAAAAAAAGAAATGCTACACAGTGTGGTGAACTTTCCAAAAACATACCGCTACCCATTGATGCAGGACCACGCCCAAGCGTTTAGCGCAGATAGGCCAGTAAATATAGATGCATTTATCCATTGCCCTCCGCCCGGCGGCTCGCTCGGCGTTAACCCGCAACATCCAGACCGTTAGCTGCCTGATAGCAATCAGCGAGATTATGCCCCCATCGCACTACACAAGTACACACAAGTGCAGTGTCTACCTGATGTACCGTAAAAGCTGTAGATAAGTGTATCGATTGGCATTATGTATCGAATCAAATTTCTAAAGCGCTGTCAAGAATTCTTGGCGGAATAGTCTATATGTTCAATATTTATTGATTGCGAATAATTTTCAATAACAATAAACGACCCAGTGAAAGTGGCCACACTAACATCATTTTACCATTGTTTAAGTTAAAACTTTAAGTGATATTGGTTTTTGGCACACATTCATGGTAATTGAAAAGAAATAAGCATTACCATCGATTACTGAGTGGGTCAAACTCCTCGGAAACAGCGATCATAACACTTTTTTATGGGTTTTGTATTTGATACAAAACCCCATTATTGAAACTAATTTGTCTGTCTGACCACGCCGCAAATAAAATTACTGAATGTATTGAAGTTATTCGAAATGAAATTTAGAATTTTATGGACATCTGTAGTTGTTTTATGGATTTGCTGACTGCTGTCTGCCTGTTTTGTTATGTAAATTGATAAAGAACTCATGCCATACATCGCGTGAACGTTTGAATCAACAAATGAAGCGACACGACAGACCGCAAAAAGCCTCTAACGTGATAAGCAAGAATTAAATGAATGGTCATTACTCGGCATTGCCATACTTGTCTACTTACGTACGTTGCGGATTATTGCTGTGTTGGCATGCTATTACAACCTCGAGATAATGACAGAATAACAAACGGAATGCCGAGTAATGACACGAATAACGAACTGATTTAAACCACAGGTCACAGTCGTCTTGTTAGTGAAGAAGATTGTAGATATTTACTCCTTATATGAGAGCTCGTTTGAGAAGAAATTACATGCGTGTTACTTTGTAACACAACGGGCGCTTCCATAGAAGCCGTCTCATCACTTACAACGTGCTTAATTGATACATTACGACGATAGTTGCTTACCTTGTACACCTAATGAAGTGTTTTCTATTTAAAACCCGACTTGTGTAAGGATGATGCATCCTTCTATATTCAGAACAAAACAAATGCATTCTCACTAACCTTGGAAATGACAAATATGTGTGTTGTTGCATTCAAAAGACTAAAACGTCTTTTTATTTGTTACAGGGTCTCGAAATTGTGAATCCACAGGCGGCTGAGACGCGCATCAACGAGGCTAATGCCAAGTACTTCTCGAACACATCGGGATTCCTGTCTGTGGGCAAGAATATACCATAAAGACAATTTTAATCTCCTCGGTGTTAAGTTAGAAGTTTTGTGAATAAATTGCGATATTTAAGAACAAACAACGTTTTATTATAGTAAGTATTTATCCACTTATACCCAGTGTAGCGCTAAGTTGGCCAAGAAGAACGTGAGCGTATCATACGAGCGATTTCACCCCGGCTCGTGTTTCGAATTTACTTAGACGTTAGGTTGTCAAATAGAAATGATCCAACGTTTAAAACGGACATTTGAATACAACATATTTTGCAAGCAGACGCAAGTGTTTATAAATTTTAATTACAATTAACAATCCATTGCCAAGTCAATGACAGAAAGTTTGTTGCGACTGTTGAAGAAATCGTGTATTGTACTTGTAGGTTCGCGATATACGTCGAATTTAAAATGACAGTCGAAACAATGATCCATTTATTTAAACATAGCTCCTGTTTGAAAATAAATTAGCTTAAAGTAGTACACGTGCAGCTAACACTTGGGGTGAGGATGATTTGCAGACTTATGCCCGACTCGTCATCACCTTGGTCACCAAATTTTTTTCGAGTTGGTCGTATAACGGTCATGTCCAAAAAGAGATGTTTTTTAGGTCGCAGGTTTTAGTGGTACGTTTTTGCAATGCTTAAAACGTGCCATGTTTGTTTGACCTACAGCGGTGCTATTGTATTAGTTTCGTCTTTTATTGAAAGTGGTTTAGTAGAACCAATACCTTGAGGATCTTTTAAGAGTTAAGATTTATTTTGAAAAGGTGTCATGTCATGGCCATCACCATCCATTACCTAATCTAATCCAATGAGATTTTTTAACAGAAATAGAACTGTGTTCACACTCCACAGGTAGCTCCCACATATATAAACAAACGCCTAGCATACAGCAGCTATATCCCTTGTCCGCCATTACTGGCATTGATAAATCTGACCTACAATCAATCAACAAAGGTCTACCTTTCACAAACGCTGTGTTTATCACAGATTAACATCATTCTGTCGTTAATACTGTGGAGTCACGAAGGAAAATCCTTTGCGGAAAGATTATAGTCACTAAACTGTTCTATTGAACACAATTTATTAGAGTTCATCATTATCATCATTTGCGATCTTGGTCGCCCACTTTTTCAGTGATCAGTGCCGATATTATTAACCGTCATTTGCATTAGACTTTATCATCATCATCATCCACAACCCAACTTCACCCACTCCTGGGTATAGACCTCTCTTTGCTTGTGTCAAGCTCCACGTTTTGTGCCAGTCTCATTCAGGATATTCCCGCGATAGCAACAATATCGTCTGCCGATCTCGCCGCCTGACGACCAACCAACACTTCTCTTGCATTAGACTTAATTTGACGATAATTCTGTTTTATCGATACAGTTGTATCTTTCTGTTTTATTTCCATACCTACTTCTACAGCCTACGAACAAACGAAGATCAAGCCTTTTTTCTCACACTTACATCCATCATACAAGTTATAATTAATGCTATTCAGTGATTTTTGTTTGCTTTTTGTGTGATTGTAATGTTCAATCCAGAAAATTTTGAAGTTTCTTATCCTATTTTAAAAGAACATGTAAACTTTTGCAGTTAATGTGCAAGATCTATTAAAATAATTACCTAACAGTATTAACTCAACACTAATCGCACATCAAACGGACGTGTGATTGTGATTAGCAATAAATTATGAAGAATATTCGAAGAAAGGTTCGTTCTACTTCTGTCACTTCCTTGTGTTTCAGTTCTACGAGGATTACGCAAGGCGAGATGCACTGGCCGCTTATGTTACTAAACAGATTGGCACACAGACTTATACACATTCCATACATTTTAATACTTAAGACGTGTAGTTTTATGTTCTTTATCGTTTTAATAAATAGACCGTATTTTATTACACGAGTGTGAAAAATGGTTGGTTTCTTAATAAGTGGTCGTTGTTAGGTTTGAGCATGTAGAGGATGTCCACACACGGAAAAGATTAGTTTTTTGGGCACAACACAAATATTTTTTGCTGAAATTACTTTTGGCGAATCACTACAGGTTGCGCGGGGCAGCACGTGTAAGATTTACCAATCTTGCACGTGCTGTCTGCCTTGTTCTTGTCTGATTTTTTTTATTATTAATTTGTTGTGGTTAAATGGCTCAATTATCTTCTTTTCAATTCTCTTGAACCTCATACAGGTTCACCTGTAATTGAACGAATACAGGTGACGAACATTAAAGTATTTGATTGATCTATTACGATTATAATAAAAAAGCAACAATAATAAAATAACATACAATCATAATTAAACTTAAACTTGAAAATACAGCCATTTTACACTCAAGTTTAATAAACCGGTGAATATAAAAGACTAGGTGAATGTAGTAAACAGTAAAATAAGCACGGCATAAAAGCAAAATGAAGGTAAGAAGAAATAATTATCATTTGTGTATGAATGTGGGTGTAAATCAATTTCGCGCGTATTCAACTCCTGCTGCCTAGTTAAATCTATCAAATGGACAGTAGAAAGCGTACATGCGATATCAAAATACCTACGTTTCTTATTTAATTGAATGAACCGTTATTTTATTTTAGATTTTATGTTGTTTGGTTTGGTAAAATGATAGTCATTAAATATGTCGTCTTATTCTATCCAGTAGATATCAGGTTGGGCTCGCGGCGTAGTCTGTAGGCATTTTTTTTAATTATTTGGGCAAGACCCTTTTCAGGCTTTCTTTTAAACTTTGGCAGGCCCCTTTGTCTCTAGGTCGTTTTATTCAAGGCTTGGGTCCGAGGCTCTTTAACAAATTAAATTTTTCATGACTTGGACAGATCCCTTTTTCTTTAGGTAAATTTTCAGGGTTTGGGCAGAGCCTTTTTCTGAAGGCCATTTTTCGACCAATGGGTAGTGGTTTCGGGTCCTTTTTTTACAAGCCGTTTGTTCAAGACTTGGGCACACCCATTTTTTTCAGCCCATTACCAAAATGGAAGCGTAATGCTCGTTACATAAATTATGTTCGAATCGATCAGACAGCTGTACACCGGGCAAGTAGGTTCGAGAATCGAATACCGTATATGTATAATCTTGTTTGTTTGATAGTTTTTAATGGGATTCCGGATTCGTTAATGACGGAAGGGAAATCTTCCAACTAGTTTTCTTGCTTTCTTTTAACGTCTTCCTTAATACCTTTAAATCAAGGTATTTTAAATAGACAGACAAAAGCCGAGATAACGCGAATCAACACCGTAATCCGCTTGCAAAGACATTCAAATATTTACGAGCGATAGACGAGATAACACGAAGTAATACCATACTTGTTACTACTCAGTAACAAATTCTTGTCTAGTGTCACACTCCCGCCTGACATTCTTCTGTCAAAATCGAAAATGTTCGGGATCAAAATCTGGCAAATCTAGTCTTTCTATAAAGCCGGCTATAGACCGCCTTCACCCTGCGGCCTACTACGGCATGAGTACGTGCCCCTATATCCCTACAGTTGAATGACTAGCTCTAGTACTAGAGAGTGCAGTACTTCAGTACCTACGTCAGTATTTAAAACTCGTCCACTCGTCTAGTTCATTGTTTTGCGGTGTTACTGCAGTTCAAGGACGCCCTGTTACGTTACTACTTACTATTTGCTTCGTTACGAATGCAAGGATTATTATGTATGTAGGTTAAGTTTTTATTGGCGGAGTGTTTTTTTCCGCGTGTGTTGTAGAGCGTAGGTTTTGGTTTAGCAAAGTAACCGGCATTGACTGTTTAGTATTTTGGTCTTCTGTTCCTAAGAAAACGAACTATAAGGACCAGATTAGAGATCAATGTGCCAGTGGTGGAAAGGTCTTCGTGATACGATCAGTTCAGTCAGTTCATGTTACTTAATATCTACCGGTTTTCTTTTTATTGCACTTACACCATAGTTACCATTTAGAGTCAGACTGTTCATTCGTAATCATATCCTTTAAATTACAATCGAATAAAATATCGTTATGTAGGTGCGGTCTTATTTCGGAACAGGTATCAAAGTTACAATCAATCAAACTTGGTGACATAACCTTGCAATGTAGTCTACCACAGTCTAAAGTAACGGACATGAAAGCCTAGACATGTTCGATCAAGAACTTTAAGTTTCGCAATGTAATTACTAGGTGCAAAAAACTGAGCGTTTTTATAATTATGAATCTTCCTGTTTCTATCATTGACCCCGATCTTAGATATGGGGGATTTTGATTCAAGATAATTGTGTGGCTGAGATTTGGTTTAGAGCTTTTGAATTCCTATTTCGCAAAGAAAATTCAATATAGCTGACCGAGTGACTGGAGTAGGTAGTCATCGAATTTGTCACAAAATGAATTGTTGAATGCTTTTCTAAAACCTTTGGAGATCTGGATCGTCCAAAGATGGTTTTGTTGTGTCTATACTAGACTTAGTCATAGATTTGTTGTTTTCTGTTAACTAATCACGTCAGGTATCATGAGATTTGATTCTCTGATTGTCAGCAGATTTACTATTACAAATGAGCGCGATGGTGCTTTCAAAAAACGCGAGTAAGTATATCCTGAAAACTCATTCAAATACAAAAAATGTATTGGCTTCTGTATCATCGTGCAATTACATGACTCGCAAGTTTTACGTCAAGCAGAATCTAATCTAGACCGTGTGGCTAGGAGGTGAACCAGCGGCCTAATTGTCGCGATATTTGTTCATCATCATTCTTCATTATCTTTTTGTTGTGTTTGGTAATGTCAAACTTCATGATTTGGCCTATATTCTGAACGCTATTTTGAGGGCTGCTCATTTCAGTGGGACAGTTTGAATTGGAGCACTAGCCTGACGCGAAATTTGAGTTCAATTGGCTATCTGGGGATATATGTCCCATAAGCTGGTGCTAAACTCAAATAGGTGACGGCAGGACAGGAGGATGATCATGATGCTTAGAAACCTTTTCGATCTGCATTAAAACCATTTTGTCAAATGAAGTTACAACTATGGAAGTCTGAATGTATCTCAGATATGACGCATCTGAAATGCTAGTGTGACCCCACATAAAATAGATCGAAACAAGATCTAAATCAAAAAACTTCATTCAATTGGCCTTGACCTAAACCTTGCAAAATGTGAACTGTATTTAGCGGACTGTACCAACAGACAACTGACTACTCCTAAATTTAACTTAATAGCCCCTAACATCAAAATTATTGAAAAAAGTTCTCTTCGTCTCCTTGGGTCTCCAATCTTCGAGAATTCCTTTCCCGTTTTTATCGAGGAAAAAATTCAAAATTTCAATGATATTTCGGAAAGGTTGCTCCAAATTAATATGCATTCGGCCATCACCCTAATCCGTTACTGTTGTTTCGGCCCAAAATTAACATATTTCCTACGTGCTTCCCCTTTATGGAAGCACACTCATCTTTTGGACAAAATGGACCAAATTATCAAAAATACTATATCATCCGTTTTAAATGTGGCTTTGGACGACCGTGCTTGGATACAAGCTACTCTTCCCATTCGTATGGGAGGACTCGGCGTCCGCAAAATTTCTAGTATTAGTTTACCGGCGTTTATATCTTCGGTCCACGGCACTGAGAAATTAATCAGGAATATCCTGGCTTCCACACTGGTTGATTTTGATGTGCCGTGCTTCTCCGAGGCTATTAATGCCTGGAAACTCGCTTGCCCGAATTCTGAAGAACCCGACCATCCATTTTCCCAGAGACGTTGAGACGAGCCGCTCTGCAGAGTAGTTCAGAACAATTTACTGCTCACGTCTGCTACTACTGCTGAGCGTGCGCGTCTGCTGGCTGTGGGTGAGTGGGAGTCGGGTCTTTGGCTTCACGCACTACCGTCGTCGAGCATAGGCACTTTGCTCGACGACACTACTTTCCGCCTTGCTGCTGCTCTACGCCTAGGCGCCTCTTGTTTTTCTCCTCATCGCTGTCACTGTGGTGAAGCTGTCAACAGCCTTGGACACCACGGCCTTTCATGCAGCCGAAGTGCGGGCCGCTTTGCACGGCACGCGAACTTAAATGATATCATCCGTCGAGCTCTTGTCACCGTCGGCGTTCCAGCTTTATTAGAACCAAATGGCTTGGCACGCGACGATGGCAAGAGACCGGACGGCATGTCTTTGTTTCCATGGAGGATGGGTAGGCCTTTAGTGTGGGATGCAACATGTGACGATACTCTTGCGCCATCCCATCTTTCTAGCTCATCGTGCTGTGCTGGTGCTGCGGCTGCGGCTGCAGAGAACCTCAAGCGGCGTAAATATAGTACTATATTTTCGAGCCGTTTGGAGTTGAAACTCTAGGTCCGTGGGGTCCGAGTGCTCACAGCCTTTTCAAGGACATTTCTAAACGTTTAGTTGAGTCTTCCCGTGACCCAAGGGCTGGCTTTTACCTTGGCCAAAGGCTTAGCGTTGCCATACAACGTGGCAACGCCGCCAGTCTTTTGGGTACATTACCAGTTGACTACGTTGAGGAGGAGTTTTTTGACGCCATTTTTTAAGTTTATTTTTAAGTTAGTTAGTTAATATAGGTTATTTTAATTTATTAATGTATATAAAAACAAAGAGTGTTTCATAACTATTTGCACCTGATGAAGTGTTATGTTTTTACACCTGAAGAAGCATCTTCCATAATAACCGTAATTTAAACAGCACGTGTCGAGCGAAATGTTCCAGCCTTTTGGCCGTGATCGATTCCATTAAGCCCTACGCCTGTTTGTTTATAATATAACAACTCTCGTATTATGTACTTACCTGGAATGGGCAGACCTAGAAAAAGAGGTATTCTCTGAATCTACTATCGTACGAAAAACGGGGTATCTTGTATCTATCTACTTTCTTTTATGAGGTTCTAGTGGTTGGGTGGGTAAGGTAGGTTGGGTCTCAAGTTGGAACTCACACGCACCTTTGATTTTTCGGATTCATGTGCATGTTGTATGATTATCACTTGCTTCGGTGAACGATTACATCGTGAGGAAACCAGCATGCCTGAGAGATATTTCTTGACAATGCTGTCAAGAAAAGCCAAGTCATAGGCCCATATGCGGCATAAAAACTCTGACACCAGGTTAGGCACTAAGCACAAGTAAAAAAAGAGTGAGTTAGATGGTGATGGGCTGTTGAAATTCAAATTTCTTGTCGCATAGTATACCTCTATCTAATCTACCTCCGTATGTCTTTATGTTCGTCAAATACTCTCACTTACCGCTTTCTGCTTTATAATTATAACACGACGAATGTGCTTCGCAATTAATGCCTATTTTATGCCAAAAAGAATTAAGTTAGCATTAAATTGTAGTATCATTATAATGAATGAAGTTTCTATTTGGTTGAGTGTCTTTTTGTTGACTCTAAGATGACTTCATGAACATGACACACTTATTATGTTAAACATACAATTATTATAAACTGTTTTAGCCGGAAAATGAGAGTAAATTCCAAATTGAAAATCATAATGTTACTTTCATTTCATGCCCCACACGCTATTCAAGTTGTTTGGATAAAATTACGAAAACGACAAAACTTTTACCGAAATAAGGTTGTTTTCGATTTCTTTGGCATTTTGCCCTTATGCAAGATGGCGGCTCGTATTTACACCCAAATAGGGTTAAGATGACTGTAGGTAGGCAAGTAATATGAATTTCAAAATGGTTTATGTATGAACTAAATGTATTCAGGACATGTTTACACCCTATTTACTGCCACCGTATAAATTAACAACACCTCACTGCGCTGCGAATGTTTAGACATTGTTCTGAGAAAACCTAACAGCCCGTGTGGAATATGTATGACAATAAAATACCCATAACATCGACAAAACACTCTCAAAATATTTATAGTACCTCGAAGACTCATGGCTTGCACTTGAATAGTGCGTGGGCTCGCATAAGGACGACCGCCTGTAACGGCCATTCTACGTGCCTCGAGTGTATTTCCAAAGCAAATACCCAACATTTACATATGCAAATCACAAAGGTTTTAGTTCGACAAGTTTTGCAACACCTTCGTCTATTATCTCCGAGTTCCAAACCGAGATCTGGTTTAACGTGTATCTGGGGCTCGCCTATTGTTTGACAATGGATTGCCGGTGCAGCGTTACGTGATGTCGTGTAGATAAGACACACCTAACAAGAAAAGAACGTTAACGGTTCATTGAAATCGAAAAGCTGTACGGGCTGAGTGAACGCCTGTGCCTCGGCCCGAGAACAGGTTCCGAGTGGCGAGCGAGCAGCGAGTCGGCGACACATCCCGAGTGGCCCGCGAGGTTACCGCGCAGTGCTCCGCCGGCCGCTTATCTACGTGCGCGTGCACATCCGATACTACCGAACGACCGCGGGAAACAACCGCCGCGAACTTTACACCAAAGCTGCTGCAGATAACGTTTATTTACGACTAAACGATAGCAGTGCTTTCGTATTAAAACAATACTTACAAGGATATTATAAACTTACAAGGATTATCAAAACTTGATTCAGATGGTGTTTGAAGTGTTAGTGCGACCGGCATTTGAATAGCCGTTTGATAGTATGTTGCGGAGTGGACTGGCTTGATTAAGTGGGTGTAGCCATGGCGAGCTTCGAGGACCTTGCCTTCGACTGGTCGTCTCTCTGTCAGGATTGCCCGGAATGCTGGACACAGTCAGGTAAACGAACTTTTTTGACAACCATCCCAAATTCGTCACTAACGTTTTTTACTCATGTTTACGGTTCGTTTGCAGTTACTCCGAGATATGAAGTTTCCATTAACTGTAGATTTTTTTGTAATGTGAATCACTTCGCTAATTTGCTAGTGGACTACCCGCATTTGCGGAATTCTACCATGCCTAATTAGCGCTCTGAATTCTAACATTTTCGTTACCGTATTAGTAACAAAGTTGGTGCTATTTATTTCGTGTGAAGGTAATCCACCTTGATAAATTATATTGGGCAAAGTCGAATTAAAATTAACACACGCATCAATTTATGTGGCTCGTAATTAAGTAGGTAGGTATACACAAGCGGTTTAATTAATGCACAGTCCAAGTGGGCAACCCACAGGTGTAATCAAAACTAAATTATCACATTGTTTTTCAAATGACAATGCGCTTTAAATAGTTTCGAACATTATTTCTATTTTACCTCCTAAAGAGGAAGGTTCATTCACCTAATACTTTATCAGTACTTCTAGGTTATTAATTATTTTCAGTCTGATTTTGGCCCACGTTTTGCCCTATTTTACATACCGATAACAGAAGACGCCGATAAGACCAGTGTTTGAAAATGTGGGTAAAACAATAAAAAATACATAAAACGGAGAATGTCTGTCTGCAAGTAAAAGACAATTTCTTTGCATTCTCTGTGCTAATGTAATAATGACTTATTTTGTCGAATTATGTGTGTCGTTTTTGTCATGGATAGTAATTGCACTGCACTTTCAAATACGAGCGAGATTTTATGAATTCTGATCCTTTCTGTGTAAGATGTGATGTTCATATTTGACAATTTGATATTCGATGAATCGGAGACGGTGTAACAGACAGTTTCAATAGAGTTGACCAGAATAAAAATCCTTTTGCTCGTTTGGATACGGGCAAGAGGATGGATATAGTAAGAAAATGTTCTAAAATTATTATCGATCTGCAGATATTAAAGTTATCAGTATAGGAGATACAGATAATGCACATAATCCAAAAGACATCAACGAAGTGTAAGATCTTATCGAAAAATATCTTGGTTAGCGACATGCTTGAATGCAAATATTTATGCGTGATGATTATATGCCTAACTTATCTTATAAAGTTATAATTTATTGGCACTTTTTCATTATTGCACGTACCGAAACGGTTATCTTAACTGAATTAATGCATATGACGCATAGTTCTGACTGCATAAAACATCATGAGGTTTATGCATGGGAATTCTCCATCGACCGTTACAATGTAATTCTTAGGAGCAGAATCCATAATACAACCGCTTGGCAATTGTGAAGTCAGTTGATGATCAAAATGAGAAGATATAAATGTAGCTGCAGGCTGTAACCCATCTTATAATTCACTGGTTTTAAATTACACGACATGGACCAACCTATTCCAGGACCACAACTCATTATTTTCTAGCATTATTTATTGGCCGCACGTTGGTACTAAGGTGCGGTTATCTTACTCGTTCTAAATAAAACATGTCGGAGCGTTGGTGTGTTCAGCAGACGTTTTGCTGTTAACACTTTCGTGAAAAAGAAACGTGTGATAATGGTGCGTCGACCTTGGTAACGTGTTGGTGTTGCGTCTCATGTTTGTTAAGTGTTGCACTGGTCACGCTTTCCGACATTTCTGCTCATAATTTTGGAAGGTAAAGTGAATTAGTTGTGTTAAGTGCTTTTGTTTTGGTCGTTACTTCTAGGATTTAATATTCATCCTACGTGTTGAATTTGAAGTTGTTTAGTAAACAGAACAGTGTACCAATGTTAACCTCTTCTTTTTCATGATGATCCAATTTATGAGGATTAACTTTTAACATTAAATCTTCTTCTTAGCGTGTCTATGGCAAATCATTAAATACATTAGGCCCAAAATTCAGCTATGCGAACTCCGCTAGCTGATGCAGTCATAAGATCGTCAAGTGCGCAGGTGTCAGGACATGCAGCGCAATATAGAAGGTGGGCCATTGTCTAAGGAGACTCTACATTGCCGTTATCCCTTGTGGCGACGAAAAAGTAACTATAACAACTACTTACTTCTTTTTCCACATTGTATAATATCAAAAAACTAATGTACAAAGCAAAAAGTGGTTATTTTTCTGTTCATTTATAGCCAAAAAACGTGTTCGACTCAGCCTGGGTCCTCAATTAATTTAATCTTCTAGTGGTATAATATGGAAATTAGTACAGGCACAGATATACCTAGGTAGCATCTACATATAAAGACTAAGTTCTGAAAACTTGACTGTGGGAAGAGTACTTATACCCACTGACAAACTACTTGTTATGCTGGTAGAAAGGTTGTGGGTTGCTAACATGGACAACCTGTCACACCATAGTGCAAGCTGGTTAACTTTTAACCTATCATATTTATGGCAAACGTGGTTACAAGACTTGCTCGGGACTAATTGAAACTGACCAGTCGGGGATAAGATTTCTGCATGTTCTTTGAGGAAAATGCTTATTAGCATTTCTTTCTAAGAAAATGAAAGTGTGGACAGGTTGTAATCAAAGGCTGTCATCATCATCATCATCATTTCAGCCGAAAGACGTCCACTGCTGGACATAAGCCTCCCCCAAGAAGGGGGGTTTTGCCATAATCGCCACGCTTGGCAGGCGGGTTGGCGATCGCAGTATGGTTGTTATAAAACACAGAGAACGCTGCTGCCCATTCTCTGGTAAGTCCCTTAGTCGCCTCTTACGACACCCACGGGAAGATATGGGATGGTGCTATTCTTTACGTCCGGACACCATACAGTACATCAAAGGCTGTAATAGTAACTATTCTTTAACCGACTTCTAAAAAAGAAGGTGTTTATGTATTCCACCATTTTTTTTTTCATGTATGTTTACCAATGTCTCCGTGAATACTGGTCCGATTTAAGCGATTCTTTTTCATTTGGTAGAGGAAGCTCGCGCGGTTGTCACATATAAATTTTATTAACTTTGCTTGCAAACGCAAAATACGCGCTTTGACGTGAAGTTGAGGACACCAGGCTGGTGTCCTCAACTTCACGTACACCAGCCCGTTAAACAATACAATATATGAGTTATCCTCTATAATATGCATTTTTTCTTCTTAGTCTATGTGTATGATGCACTAATATTTTTTAGTTACAATGTAACATTGATACGTGATTTGTTTTTTACATTTTTTTTGCTAAAAAGGGTAAAATAAAAACTTTTTCCAAAAAATTCAATGAAACAAACAAAAGTCACCGACTTCCGAAAGTAATTTTCCAATTTTTTGTTTTTCTTGGAAGTCCCTTAATTATTTTGCAAAATTTTTATTAAAGAATGAAAAAATATGTCTACCTGATCATAATTTATTTTGAAAATTTCAATAAAATAAGAGCCATTTTATGACCAACGTTAAGTAAGTAATAAGTGGTATAACTTTCCGTTGTACTTAAGTTTTGTAATGTTGCAAAGACTTGTACCTAACTTGAACTTTGCATCCATTAAATGACTGGCCTATTAAAATAAACATGTTATGATGCAGAAACGCTTTACACACGTGGAGGGGATTTAATTGAACTGACTTATCGTCGTGTTTAAAATCTCAAATACCACACCTCAACTTTGGTTAGTTTTGCAAATCGTCAAAGAACTATAACTACCTACCAATGCATGCGTGCTTGAATGAAACCCATCAAGATTTCTTTATAATTGTTAACATGCAATTGTTTAAGAATCATTCAAATCGTGTTAATTTTTAAGAACTATTAAAGTTGGTTTTTCTTTTGCAAAGATGTTTTTATTTTACCCTTTTTAGTTGTAGTAGGAACCTATCCAAAACAAATTCTTGTCATGAACTAATTTTACATTGTAACTAGAAGTTATTTAGGGACCATCAAGTCATCAATTTAGACCGAGAAAAAAAAACGTATTAAAGGAGTGAACTCATAAATTAATCAAGCAAAGTTAATAAAATTTATACATATGCGACCACTGCGCGTTTTTTTCTACCTAATCAAAAAAGAATCGCGTAAATCGGTTCAGTAATTACAGAGTAATCGGTGTACAAACATTAAAAAAAAGATGCTGGTGGAATGTATAACCTCCTCCTTTTTTAGAAGTCGGTTAAAAAGTAGTAGCAGTTTCCCTAAAATGAATCGCCTAGAGTGAAAAGTCAGCACAGTAGGTGTTAACCTAGCCTGAAGCCATGTCATTTCTGTAAGATCTTATTAAAAATATGTAATGCTCTTAAAAATACGAGTGTGACTATTTTCAGCTGCAATCTTGGACTAATGAATTATGGTTTATCTTTAAAAACATGGATCAGTCAAAGATCAACTTACATAAATGATATCAACGTGTTGCTAGTTGCTACTGAGACATTGTAGAGTTGATTGTTGAGACTAGGCGATAAAGTCATGTTTTAATTATTAATTCATATTTCTGTTTGTAATCTATTATACCTAGCTATTTTACTAACGGTGGGTTGTCAATTAAATTTATTTCGAGCTTAACTGTAGAAATAATATAACTAGGTAGGTATTAGATCGAAAAATATGATTTATTCATCCATCCACAGAACAAATTATCCTTTACGTGAGCGATGCCGATGGTTGAAAAGTTAAAAAAATATGGGACTGACATAAACTCCCGAAAAGCTTAAGAAAGAAAAAGTATTCATTAGACTCGCACAGCATGAAACAAAAATTAAAAAAAAAAGTAAGAACAACAAGAAATTATAAAATAAAAATAAAAACTTCTCTATGACATTCAATCCAGTAAACACTCGATCTACAAATATTTTACGCTTTGAAAACGTTTTGCACTTGTCTCTTATCAGATCTGTGCATTCGTTTTATAGTTTTTAATTCAAATCTACAAGTATCATTAGCGTACCTGACTACCTTAGAAGCCATAAAGCAGGGGTAGAAAGTAAAGGTCGGGTTGCAATTTCCGCTATTCAGCTACAATGTCAGCGGATTTAATCAAGACAGCTGCGTATGTTACGGGTGCTGTCGTTGATTTGTTAACATTATTTCTGTGCCTACGTTACTTTCCCTTAATGACTTGAATAGACAGCCAGGTATGTGTCTTGTCTGTGAAGAAAATGTGTGCATAAAGTGAAATTCTATCCATAAATTAACATAGAACATAATTGGATTTGAATAACGTCGAATGTTAAAAAATTAACGTCCTTACCAGTGAATAAAAAAATCTGTGTAAAACACAAAGATTTCATATTAATCATTCGATCGACCTACGGGGCGTATCAAAAATAAATGAAACGTAACTTCTGTAAGTATGTTGAACATTCTAGATTTTCTTTCTGACAACCGACTACATTTTCATCAACATGGCCGGGATTCCGTATAATACTACAGAGCTATGAGCTATCACCACGCATACCCTAGTTCTTATTCTAAACGTTGCGGAACGCTTTCTTGCTAGATAATATAAAGAAAACCTAATTAATCATCACTCCACGAAGTGAAACTAAAAACTGTTGAACGTGGTTAAACGGCCTTCGAATTCCATGAGAAAATCATAACATGAAAACGAGATAATTTGTTCTTAATGGTGTGATTAATTTAATCAGAGTTAATGAGGCTGTCAAGTTTAATTTAATTTGATTGTAAAGTGAACATAAAGCAGGTCTTTTATCTGAAAGGCAAGTTAGAGAAAACTTTAAATAAGAAGGTTGTGTGGTAAAAACTCACAACTAACTTGAAAATTCAGTAGGGGTTTTAGAAGACAAAACTAAGTTTTTAAGGAGTAGCCATTTTAAATGAGTTTATAGAAACAATAGTTTTGTTACTAGCCGTGCATCCGACGAAGTTCCATAGAAAATTCATCCCCTATAGAGTTTCCCCTTTAGGGTTTTCGAAAGTCCTCCCTAAATGCTCACTGCTTTCGTTAAAAAATATAAGTAACTCTCAGGTAAGATTTGATGCTTTAAGACCCACCTTATCTGGCCGTGGCCGAATTTACGATTTATTAAGAAGATGCTACTTATATTGTGGAATCTATTTAAGTACAAGGATATTGAATCCAAAATACAAGCACAAAGCTTAGAGTGTAGATGCTCTTCTTAAGGTTACTTGGTTTGTTGACGTCAAACACACTGCAGTCACATACAAGAATGCGACTTTTAACGCAAGGACATTGTCTCTTGTTTCCTTTAAGAGACAGATACCTAGATCTCTACTTAGTACTTACTTTTGTCAGTATGTCTACATGATTCTGCAGGATCATATTTTCGAGGAATGATATAGAAACCTAAGCATAATAACAATTTGATTGTTCGTACTGCAATTTACAATGAACGCGCAAAACGTGATTCAGTTATCAATTTATGTGCAAATTATAAGAATTTTATAATTTCATGTTAAAATGACTTTTCATCTTTTTTAGAACTCACGTAAAGATTTGCTTACACTGTATGTATGAGCAATTCATAGCTACCCAGTGCAGTTTTTATTACACAAGAATTTATTATAAACGTGGAGATTTTCTCACAGCATTTTCCTACAATTATGTATCTAAATAGTTACCTAGCTGAGTCTGTTTTGAATACAGACATATTATTAGCCATGTTGGTAACCGTGTATACCTGGCTGATAAAAAACATGGTAGAACACGAGGTAGATAAAACACAAAGTAATTACCAAGTCAACTACAAAGATCTAAGTAAAATGATTAATGGCTATCAGAGAATTTTCTTAATATAGACCTGTATTTCTAATCCTGTACTAATTGCCTGACATACCTCTCGATATAAATGGTAGAATCACGTAACAGATCGATAAAGTCGCCTTTCCATTAAACGTCATATTCAGGATCTCGTTTACCATATAAGTCAAATCAACTCTGATTTTCCGTCAACAAGAACTATTTACTACCATTTAAAATTCATTATTAATGAGGCAAACTTAATGTTGGTAATTAAAAAGTCTGTGCAATCAGGTGGGAAACTACTTTCTATCTAAGGAAAACATGACATGATCACAGAAAAGTTCAAGTGTTAGTTTTTATTTCTGTTCGCTAGCGTGATTGGAGCTAGCTTTGCCGAAGTTCCGTATTCCGGATCGATGTTCTGCAACGAAACAAAAACTGTTTTTTTTATCTAGATTGTAATCTCCTCATTAGTTATTCATTCTCTTTTGAGATAATCAAGCCGACGAGATAATTTCATTATAATATCGCTAACCGAATCTTTTCGCTCAGCTATTCGATAATTCTTACAAAATAATGACAGAGCTCACTGGCTGTTGACGAGATAATTGAAAGGTACGCATTATAATTGCTAGAGATTATTTCACTTTCGATTCACACCAAAAGGTAGTAATTTATTTGACTAGAACATTGTTCTTGCGCCAATCATTGTGGGCGTGAAACGGTTCTTATTTAATTAAACCTGGCTTCAGTTCACACGCTTGTTTCTGGCATTGACTTAAGACCTTATGTCAGATTAAGTAAGTACTATTACTATTCGGTTACGGAATAGATTCCTAAGGGCATTTTGTGTAGGTTGGCAGCTTAAATATTAGGTCAAAAGCCTACGCAGACGGTCAACAAATTGATTGCTGAGTCAATGGCAATGTTGCCATTTATGGGCAATTTGCATTGAATAAGATAAAATGGTAGTTTAGCTGATTGAGCTGGGTACTTACGGTGATGTTGGAGTTTATCTTGGACTAAGTAGAAATATATTATATATATTTAGTGGAACCTTTTAGGAATTCTACGTAAACGAAAATCTTTTGCGGATATTCTGAATTTCCTGTCTGTTTGCATACAACCTCGATATTTACCAAACATTGTGTCTTCAGCTTAACCCAAATTCTTGAACGTGTACCATGCAGGTAAATATCACGCACGTGCCGCTATCTATTCGGTACAAGTGATGTGAATGAACCCTAGCCATCCATGGCAACTATTAAGTAATCCGTGCTTCAGCAAACAAACGTCAAATAAAAGTGTTAATATGATAAACAGGTGGCGGAAATTTCTTTCACTTCAGTTTTATGTGTTTTACTTAATGCATGCACTTTCACTGACTTTATCACCTCTTACGAGACTTTACAGGACCTAAAACTTTATAAAAGAATAAAGATAATATCACAATATGTTAGTCCATTCTCTTTCGGGTCCAGTACGGGCCAGTTCGTAAGTTCTCACGGCTGCAAGTGATCGGTGGGGCTGTCATTGACCCAAGAATTAGTAGACCCATAACTTTATATGAGCTCCAATCCAAGCTTATTCCAATGTTGTTTGGAATTATTAAATTGGTTCTAATAATTCGCTCGTAAATACATAATCACGTTTCTCGGTCGTGATTTTTTTGTTTGGTTTGTTATCGTCAATTTAGCTTTTTTAAACTGAGTAGGTATTTTTCCATTCTGCTAAATTAAATGGGAAAGCTATGGGGGAGGCGTTTGCCCAGCAGTGGGACAGAGCAGGCTGACATAGAAAAAAAAAGTAAATGAATTGAACAAAACAAACCATAATGAAAATTAATAACGATTTACCAAAGTTCTTTGATAAACAAAGTGTTTCTTTGCAAATTGACTTTTAACACGCAAGAATTACTGAGAAAAACATGTTACAAAATTCATTAAAACCACTAGAACAAAAGTTCAAAAGGCAAGATTTTGTAAAGTAGTCAAATATATTTTTTCAATGACACATAACTTTATTCAAATAACTATAATGTTAAATTAGCACGCCGCTCTTTCAATAAAAAGTTGGTAATAAATGGAGGTTCTATTTTACAGTAGTCACTAACAGTATCTTAGCGGTAACAATAAAACGATTGTTTTTTAAAGAATACAACTGCACCTGTCTTGATATCATCTATGCCAATGTGCACCTTTGAGTTTTATATAACTGTAAAAGCTTTATAATACTTATTTCATAGTTTATAATAGGGTTGTTGTGATTGTGTTGTTGTTTTTTGTGTATTTGTGTGTTTATTTTAGTGTTTTTTTGTGTTACTAACAGTATATGGTCTACGTCTGAAATAAATGTCTTCTATTCTATTCTATAATTTACTTACTGTCAGAACTGTACCGAACTCGTATGGCATTTACATTTTTTTTCAATTCCATGACCTCTTGGAAATAAACGTCATGATCATTCCAAAAAGTATTTCCAATTCCAACTTGTGACTCATTACACTCACAAAAAGGGACAAAAACGTCACTGGAATGAATAATTAGCAATTGGACATGGTCAAACAACCGTTATAATGTAAGTGTATCCGAATTCTTAGCTCATCGCCTTCGTGTATTACTTTTGAATATAAACATTAGCATTTGAATGGCAGTAAATCAATGGAGTCGCCTACTTAAGGGCCTCGGCACAAATTCACTAAGTCACCGCCTTGCATGACAACTTATTTGTTAAGTGGAACAAATATTTTAAGCTTTAGAAATGTTGTAGTGTAATGGGCACAAAGTTGGAAATATTATGACAATGCTGTGACGAACAGCGATGTTAGCGAATGGCTTATTTATACAAATTAGGTGGTTCTCATAGACGGACAAACCAAGAAGGTTCTCATTACAAAATTGAGTAACCAGAATGAAACACTATTCGCCTTTGCCTCTAAGGACGGTAGTAGGTAACATTTCAGCAACTTTTGACAGTAACTTTTTCCTTAGGTATGTTTGATACCAAGCAAGTATCATCATCATCATCATCATCTACCTAGCCTTTTCCCAACTATATTGGGGTCGGCTTCCAGTCTAACCGGATGCAGCTGAATACCAGTGTTTTACATGGAGCGACTGCCTATCTGACCTCCACAACCTAGTTAGTACTGGGTAATACGATACCCCTTGGTAAGACTGGTTTTCAGACTTTTTGGGCCACTGACTACCAAGCAAGTAATAACATATAAATTAAAAACACTATTAGGGACTCAGTTACGACGCTTCCTTAAGAAAACGTACGATAACAAAACGCACTTTCTGATCATCCGACCTTTGTTTGACATGTAGCAAAACTGAAATGGCTATTATATATAGACACTTAAAATTGATTACAAGAACCTCGTCGCGTCAATGGTTTCCTAGCCAGACATCGTTAAACAAAGCAATAATTCTGTTATAAAACACAATATTTTCGCAGAAACACAGATCTTCTTTGACTATAAACCGATTGAAAAGATTTCTAACGTCAAACAGAGTTTTATATTCATATATTACTATCTGAATGAATAATGAAGATTGAAATTATCGTATACGTATATCTAAAGCGATCGTATTTTTCTTACGTTGACCGTTGCGAAGTAATTTACATGAGATCTCCGCTGGTCATAAATGCAACGCTAATGATTCTTTTTACGATTGTCTTCTGATAGCTTTCAGAGTAATTTCGAGTCAATGCACTCGTTTTTATGTTGTTTTTTTGTATGAAGCTATGCCTCTGTTTTCTTTGAAGATATTGATATACTTTGACCGAGTTTATATCTAGTATCTCAATATTTATTGTTAACTGGATCTATGTAGTCGAAGCAATTTCTTCCAAGCGGTCTGTTTATGGCGTCTTTGCTAAAGTTTATTTGGTCTAGTTTTTCTTTATAGTTATATTCCTGTTTGTGCGCTGTGATCTCCTTTTTATGAGTCTTCTCAGTTTTATTATGTTGTACCTACTTTCAGGGATCAACCGTTTCTTCAATGTCCCTATTTTCAAATTGCACTTAACTGGAAGGTTCATCTTGTTTACCGTAATAATCTCAACCGCAAACATGATTTCTATATAATATACTTTTCTAAATAAACTTTCTGGGCTGTATTTCCGTGGAATTTTCACACTCTATAATTTAAGCTTGGGTTCAACATAGTTTAACAATTTGTGACGCTGCACGCAACTGTTTAAAATAGTGGCATTAACCTCAAATACATTCCCCAAAACCTCTATGCATTCAGATGTTTTGTTAATTTCTTCGTTAGTTTCTGTGTGATCAGCTGCTAAACGAAGTTTTTAGGCCACGTCGTGACTTTCTTGTAGATATTATAAACTAGCAATAACTAATACTGCTGTTAGCTTAATAGTGTCTTCATCGTTTATATGGGCATGGGAATTCAAATTTTCATAAACTGTAGGCATTTTATCTTCTTCTGTGCTTATTTTTTCTTTCTCTAGATTGTATTCAATATTAACAACCGTATAACCGTATTCAATATCAACAAGTTACTAAGCAAATTCAGTCTTTCTTTTCTTTTAACTAAATCTAAGATTAATGACACGGTTGGCGCAGTGGCTGAGCGATTGATTGCTGCACTTCGTGTCGCGGGTTTGAATCCCGCACGGAACAAATATTTGTATGGCCTACAGCTAGTTGTTCCGGGTCTGGTTGTTTGTGTATGTGAGCTTAAATGCTTGTAAACGCACCCACGATACAGGAAAAATTCATAGTGCGGGGCAAAGTTTTTATTTAAAAAAAAAAAAAGATTAACAAAACAAAAAGTTGGTCTAGACTATCTGCCAACATTCAAATAGACAGTCTATTGCAACAGTAATATGAGAATCAATAAAAATCTGAATATACAATCTACTTGCCTATGAGTGTCCACGCTTCATCGGTTTTGCTTTTTTCATATCTGCCTCATTATAAGATAACGTTACATTTGCAGAATTATGTAAGTAATATTACCGTATTTATTGTTAGCAATCGACTTATCTACGAATAATCAAATTTTTTATATATCTTACCTAACTATCGCACGAAATCGGAACCCGAAATTGGAACAGGAATCAATAAAATTATAGATTTTTATAATATCCGTTGTTTTAATATCTTCATTGGTCACGACACTACGTCCGATGGCTTTTTATTAATGAAGGAGAATGTTGTGCATACTCAGTAATTATAAGTATAATCTCAAGCTGATGTTAAAAAATATATATCCGGAGTTCGTGGTTCAGTGAATGTTTTAATGTTGTCTGAATTACTTGAGTTATTCATGAAGTTTCCGTAATGGTGCACTTAGTTTCTTTGTGAGTTTTTGATGTATTTAGAAAATTGTTTGTGGAACCGGATATAGAAGCTAGATCATGAGTGATTTTATTAGAATTTCTTCACTTATCTGTACTTAAAAGATCACAAACTATTTGTCGGATATAATTGTTTTAGGATTAGGAGTAAGTAATTAAATTACAGTAGAGATCGTCCAGCATTCCATTTTGTACCTAGTACCTACTTATGATTTGTCAGTGTCTAGTGAATGTTCATAGATTGTTGCTTCATGACCCTCTCGACCTCAATCGCATCTGAAAGAGGACCGTATTCCTATTCGATAGCCACACGTTTTGTAATTAATCATTGTATCGCCTACAAAGTCAAAGGCCTTAGTCAATTCAATGTGTACTTAATAAAGATTCAATAGAAAGAACACTTCATATAACATTTTTAACGTTTAACAATTTGAAAAGTAATTGCAAATTGATCGCTTGATTACATAACACAGATAATAACAGCTAATATCTTAAAGTATCAACATTAAGATTGCTTTCTTCGCCTATCTGCTGTTACAAGATGTCTAAAGACTGTAATCTTCCTAAATGGCTTTCAAAATGGAATGCAAACAGTAGAGTCACGAATTTACCAACGCACTTGCGAGTTGTTGTGATATGTCCCTGACAAATATGTCAATTGTGATATTGAGATTAAAAGCATTACAAAAATGATGAGTAAGCTATATATCGATGAGAATATAAAGATATAAAGTCGTTTGGAGGAGACTCTTTATAGTAGGCATGTTTTTTGCTAGCTTTACCGAATCGTTAATTAATGTGGCAGCTAATGTTTTTAATTCCCTATATCCTTGTTTGACAAAGACGAAATGCTTGAAATTCAAAAGGTGGATGAGAAAATTGATTTTTATGTTGTTTACGTTGTTTGGTTTGGGTAAATCAACGTGGGTGTAGTCACGGACATAAGATTGTGTATGTATTTACACAATAATATATTTTGAACTTTAAATATCTAGGAAGTATGCATGATATTGCACGCTTCTTTCTCAAGGTTGAAAGTCTCGGGTTTGAAAGCTGTACCTATGTGTCATATGTGTGACATTCATATATAACTTCCCATATATCTGTTTTCATTTACATTTTCTACGGTCTGTCTGTTCAGAATTGATTTAAAATTACTTCTGGATTGCTTTTCTTGATTAAAATAAATACAGCCGCTCTGTAATGAAAGGATGCAGTACATGGAAACATTTGCGACGTTCTCGTATTAATGCGTTTTTGTGTGTTTTCATTCAATGTAGAATTATGTTGTTTTGCTCATGTGTCGTTTTAATTTTAATTGAAGACTATTCAAGTAAAATATGCAGCAGGTGTAGCAAAATTTTTGAATATTAAGTAGGCTACATTATGCCATACATGAAAGACCTGTAAAGCTGCTTATGTGCTTTTCGATTTCGAATGCCCTTTTAATGGTTCATGACACAAGTCCAGTCAACTTATAACGAAACCTGAACCACATTCACACCTTCTACAACCTTCAGACTCAACAAAAACTCGTAACAATATACCCTCAAAAAAGCTTCACACATAAATCTCATCACGGCTGGGTCACCGAATACTTAATGTAACATATCACATATTCACTATAAATAGATCCTATTGTCTTCAGGCGTGATGCAGTGCCTCACAAAAAACCTTTCGACCATTCTTTTGTCTATGTGTCCATTGTTTTAGTTTTGTCCTCTCCCATGAAGTTGCACCAGTTTGCGTAACTTGAACCCTGTTCGCCCTATACTCGTGAGAGCCCCAGGGTCCATGTGCCGTCAGCCGAGGCCGGGATACTGCGAAACCACTGCGATGTCAATGGCCACGCTATGAGCAATCTTGTCGCCCCTACTATGTGACACCTGTTTGGATCAAGTTTGCTTTCATAATTTCTTTGGACGATAAAATAGTTTTTATTACTTCATCTGTTTGTATTTATGTTTATGGTAGCTCTACAGCTGGTCTTTTCTGTTGGTGAAATTGTAACATGTTCTTTGCAAATTTTGGTCACGGCTTTGGTGGAGTAATCAGAATGTTTATCTCGTGCGCAGTAGGTAACCCAAAGAGCATGTTTACTAACATGAATACAAATGAGTAAACTGCCAAATTGAGATTTGGGTTACCGTATAATCTGGTTGAAAACACTTTTTACCCATACAAGTATATTATCTATAGGCTATTTAGTTTTATGAAATGCGTTCTAATGTCCAAATTTGTTCGGCTATCCGATGGTATATATTTTTTATGCCCGTTTAGCTATCCGATGGTACGTTTACACCTATCTTGATTTGCTTATACGACGTCACACTCACCAGTAAAAGTAGTAATTTGTTCTCGTAGTAGCATGACTAGGGAGACAGACAGGATGTGGAGTGGTGTATCAAACAGGTCGCGACGCCCGCGCATGTAAGAGACACCTTGCTAATCGCAGACCGCATTCTGCTCTATTCCCGTCCACCTTGCAAATGTGCAATTAATCGTCATTTTGTAAAGCTTTTGTGGTTAGATTCGATATTTTACCTACGTTGTTGGTACTATAGACCGACCGTTTTAATGAGTCCTCGCGAAGGTATCAATTTAAATGGAATATTCTGAAGGTTGATCACGACAATTATTATCGTAATACTTAGTGGATTGTGGTTATTTTAAATCAAATAACCTGTGGGATATTGTAGGAATTTGTGGACGCTAATGTGTCTTTGATGGGGCAAGGTGGAGGACTCATTAAAGCGATCGGTCTATAATAGTTAGCCCCAATATGCGGTCCAGGTAGTCTCATTAGAGTCATTACTCTAATGAGGCATTATTTTGAAAGGTTTTTCGTATATTTTCACAAGTAGGTGTCACATTTGCTGGCTTTAAGTATTCGTCACAACTGTAATAGATAGTCATTATAGAAAAAAATCACAACGGTAAGGACCAAGAGCTGAAGATAATCGACACTCAGAAACACCGTTATTTCGCGGCACCCAAATACGGTTATTAATTCAAATTGATCTGCGGCAGCCGTCACTTGTCTTTGCAGCTAAATAAATAGATGCAGTACCCATAACTACTGTACTATATGGTGTCGGACGGTACTGTATGGTGACGGACGTAAAGAATAGCACCATCCCACATCTTCCCGTCGGTGTCGTAAGAGGCGACTAAGGGTTTTTTTAACAACCGAACTGCTATCGCCAATCAGCCCGCCAAGCGTGGCGATTATGGCAAAACCCCCCCTTTAGGGGAGGCCTATGTCCAGCAGTGGACGTCGTTCGGCTGAAATGATGATGATGACCTATAACTGCAAGTATAAGAAAGATAGTAAATCAGCGCATGTAAGAACAAGTTACGTAATTGTTCTCAACTGAACCCACATTTCATAGGCCACACCCTAAGCTCGATACAACCCGGATCTTCAACCTCATTGCCTAACATATATCACGTTAAACGTTACATCTTCCAGGATCAAAGTTCATCTGTAATTTTATTAGTAGAATCTAATCGTGAAAGATGCTTATCGTCGGCTTAATGTGCTGTGGGAAGCTCGGTTAAGTGATCACGACGTGTGTCAGCAAGTTGGGTAATGTTTTTGGTGATGAGTTGACGTCTTCTTACGTTATTGTGCTACATTTCAGCTATGCTTTGACATTATTGTCCTATTTACAGTCCTCACACAATCTTATGTACCTCTGACAGCTGCAATCGCATTGCTGCTGACAGCCGCATAGTTTATGTTGCTTCTCAAGTGTTTTTATTTCAGTTGGATTAATTACCTATATTCCAACTTTCGCAGTATCTTCTTATATCATGATTAAAAGAAATAGGCTTACCCGCTTCCCTGACATCTGACACCGAAGATCACGCTACTGGTGTTCGTACGAATGTATTTTCCCACACGAATGATATCAACACGAACATACACTTACTGTTTATCTCAATACTTGCATGCAATTCGCTAATTAATTGACATAATTACCTAGTCATTACTGGTGTTCACGCAAATATTTTAAAATCAAACTAGTTATCCGAATGGCATATTCGTTTCGCTGGTTTGTTCTGTTTTATCACGCTATTAACGCGAATCACAAATTGTAGCATAATTTAATATATTTGTTATAATTATATAAATATTTTTAATATTTTTTTTTTGCTTAAATTATGGGGAGAGAATCGGATAACATGTTTGACTATTTGATTCATAATATTAGAAAGTTCTTTGTGTCAAAAGGAAAATAAAAACAATAAAATACTTTTACTACTTATTTCAATATTGACATTATTTAGACCTATACATAAGCAAGTAGTTCAGTCGTAAGAAGTAAAATGCAGGCTTGCCTGGTCTACTCATCTATATGATTCGGCTGGTCCCTTTCGAATATCATCTTGCTCATATTTTTTAGTATTTTATTATATGTAATCTGTCACTGCTGGGAAAAGTAATATCTAATAATAATTTTAATATTGTTCGCAATATTTTTTCAATACTCCTACGTGCTACAGATCTTCTCAGCCAGTAATGTATATTTACAACATTTTTGTTATTTACTTAATTGTTGAGTTTAATAATATGTCGCTTTTTTCCTTTAATAGTAATGATATTTACGTTATTTGCTGCATTTTTTATATCTCACTTCATTTTTTTCTTCGTTTTGTTTTTGACTTTTTAGATACTTTGCGTTTTGGTGTTGTGGTTTTTAGTGATTGGTCTTCTTCATCAGATCTTTTACTTTCTTCTTCTTTAGAACTTATTTCTTCTTCTTTAGAGCTTTCATTTTCTTCTGAACTAAGATAATTTTCTCCTTTTTGTCCCTTTTCTTTATCTGGGTTTTCTTCACTAGTAGTGCTTATATAATCACCTTCACACGCTCCTGTTTGAGCTATACTTAGACCAAGTGTTTCAGAAATAGCTGCATTTAAATCACATAATGTGAAGTAAGTTTTTCCGTCTGAGCCGTATATGGTACACTCTTGCTCGTTTCCAGGAGCAAAACACTCTTCCGTGTAAATGTGAAATAAATACAAGGAGAACCGTAGCTGTAAATATAAAGAAGAACTTCATTGGTAATTATTATCCACCACAATATTAGCCACACGGCCTAGGTTATTAGAATCCATAAAATGTGAGAAAAAATTTAAACGTTTCACAGAGCCATGCCATACTATGATATTATGTTGTTTACTCAAACAGACTTACTTTCAAAAATAATCTTCACGACTACCTTAAATTTAATTTTAGAAATATTTTCTAACATGTTGATGCGGGTGCGCCAAAGTTCACCTAAATTTTCAACTCCGATAATTGGAAATCCGAAAATGTTCTTCCTAACATTTTTCATCCTAACAATCACAATTCCTAACTACTCTGTCTCTAATGTTCATAATTCCGAGGCATTCAACTTCATAATGTCAGTAGCAATAAACATCTATTATACTTTTATTTTTTTTCCTATATTTTCTCAACATAACCATCGTTTACACTATTATTCAAAGTCATATCTTTTTTGTTTAGATTTCTTTTTATTCATAATAATCAGTATTACATACATTAACTTGGTGTTTTTGGTCTCCGACTAACCGTTTGTCGTAAAAACGATGTGGAAGGGATCCATAGGTTAGGTTAGGTTAGAACTGTGACCAAATACGCGCGAGCCGAGCGAGCGTAGCGAGCGGTGCCGCGGCAGCGGCCGGCGAGCGCTACCTCGAAATTGGTCGCGAAATTTTTCTAAGTATTTTTTTCATAGTGCTCTTCTACCCACATATATTTTTTTTTACACTTGGTAAAGTTTCTTTCTGAGTATTAGTGAAAATATTATAGTAATTATGTTTAGGGATAAAAGCGTTATGATAAAAAACAGTAGGAGTTTAAATATATTTACATTAATGATATTATTAATTACAATTTTCGGAAACATGAGTGTTATGAACATCGCCGGTAGCACTACAAATAGTATGAATGAAAACTTTAGGATGAAAAATTTTAGGAAGAGTCATTCGGATTACAAATCATTAGGAAGAACAATTTCGGGTAAAGAACTTTAGGTGAGCCAATATGGACCCTGTTGATGCATGAGTACCTATCAAGTCACTACTGTTGTAAGACTGAAGCAGTCAGGAATAACATCAAAAAAAAAAATGATTCTTAGTAGTTGTTACCTTGAATACATGAAAATAATCATGTTGTTTATGTGTTTTCGTGAGAACTATTATGCTAATTGCTAGTATAAGTATTTTAGTGCGTTTTAAACTCGAATGCTGCAAAGCAACACTGTGAGTGATCCACACAATCAGTGGGTTCATTTGGGGTGAGAAATTCTGTTAATTAAGTAATTGTTGGGGTTTTAAATTACATATTTACGTTAAAACCTGTGTTCCTACTACTAACTAACTAACAGGCATTTAATGAGCAATAAAGGCGATGAAAAAGTAAAAAAAACGTATTGAATTGACATAGATTACCGAAAAACCAGTCAAGTGTCAGTCCTGTCGAAAGTTGTAGAAATACGAAATGCTTCTGGAAGCAAATGCCACTGCGAGTTTAAGGACATTGTCAGTTTGAGGAGCTTTACCAGCTTGTTTGAGAAAATTGCCAGTGTGAGGAGCTCTATTGCTAGCTTGTTTAACAAAATTGCCCGTGTGAGGAGCTCTATTGCCAGCTTGTATGAAGAAAATGGCAGTTTGAGGAGCACTTTTGCCAGCTTGTTTGAGAAAATTGTCAGTGTGAGGAGCTCTATTGCCAGCTTGTTTGAGGAAATTTCCTGTATGAGGAGCTTTATTGCCAGCTTGTTTGAGAAAATTGTCAGTTTGAGTAACTCTATTGCCAGCTTGTTTGAGGAAATGGTCAGTTGGGGGAACACTATTGCCCGCTTGTTTGAGGAAACTGCCAGTTTGGGAAGCTCTATTGCCAGCTTGTTTGAGGAAATTACCAGTTTGAGGAGCTTTATTCTCTTGACTGATGCCAACAATAACACAGAACTACTCCTGTAGCAATGTATAAAAATGGAGATTATTTTGTAATCGTACACTAGAACCGTCCAACGAGACACATAACCATTCAACGTTGTCTCTAAATTGGATTGTTTCAGAGGTTTCTGATGAGAATATTTTAAACTGTCTTAACTTATTCTCAATTTCGTACAGCAGAGGTGAAGGATGGGTAAAATAAAAAAATAGTGCAAAATAATAGTAAATCTTTTCGTTTATTTATACACACATTGTGTTGTTCCTAGAACCATTTACTAGAATATCCATTTTATCTTAATTAAAAAGTCAAGTCTATGAATTTTAATTTCATTTGTCGTTTACGTCCACGTCCACGTCCTTTAGTCACTGGTTTCGTTTCACATGCTCCATAGTGGAACACCTTTAAAATATTATTTTGGCTCTTTGCTTCCATAAAATGACACATATCTTTGTATGATATGGCATCATCGCCACATATTGGTCCCTGAGGCAAAGGGCATCCGACATTTTCAGATCCCAATAGACTGTGTAAAGCTTCCACATTACAGCACATTAATATGACTATCTGTAATGCAAAAATGGATAGTATAAGTACTTACTTAGACACACCATTTAATACTTAGTCAAAAATGTATCGTTTTATTTACACTTATAACACTTCCATCAATCAACTTTGTTTATTTGCAGTACACCGCTGAACAAGGCCTCTGCCATTTTTACAGTATCTTTTATTTTATTTTAATATTAATTTAAAAAATAAATACCAACACTAAGAGAAAACGGAGTATTACATCTATCAGCCATTGCGTTGTACTTTCATAAGAATTTTATTCATCCAAGTAATCGGTTGTAATTGGACATGACTTCCAATTTTGCGGTGATTAATATGAAATATGCCTACTTAATTAATGAAAAATTCATTTTTTATTTTAGCCCAAAGCACTGAATTGGGCATCTGGTATTTACTAACAATTTTTTATAGAGTAATAACAATACATATATTGGGTTCTGATAGTATCCCTACTAAATCTGTTCATATTACATGCTGTAGTCCTACTGTGCTGCACAAGTGAAGCTACATAATGTCTTCAGTTGTCTCGAAGCCAGAACGCTGAACTTGTACCTATATCTTCCAAAGTTCCTGTTCGTTTTTTTAATTTTCTGCACAATACTAGTTATAGACTTATTTACTGCATTCACCGAAATCATCACACTACAAAACAATATCATTTAGACGATAGACCTCTACTACTAAACATAATTTTGTAGGTAGTATGTATTCAAGCGTCGTTACAATAACCTCGTCTTCCATTGGATTCCCGTATTGGCTTGATTATGTTTACCTTGTTACTTCCATGGAAAGTCATTACACTTTTTAGGGTTCCGTACCGCAGTCGGCAAACACGGAACCCGTATAGGATCACTTTGTTGTCCGTCTGTCTGTATGTCCGTCTATCAAGACCTTTTTTCTCAGGAACGCGTGAATATATCAAGCTGAAATTAATATCAAATACTCAGGTCCGATTGTAAAATCACAGCATAGCAATATAAAATCACAGTATAACAAGATAACATCACAAAATAAAAATAAATGTGCACTTATCACATTAAATCGTTTTAAATATATTTTTTATTCAAAATATAAACCTACTTTTAGTACTTACCAAACAAAAAATAGGTAACTGTTATCAAAATGGCAATAACTCTTATTTAAACTATTTGTCATTGGAACAATGTTCTAATATTACCCTGTACTAATACTACGGCATTTTTACCCGACTACGAAGGGTTATGTATCTTGTTTTGCTGTGATTTTATTTTGACATTTTGTGATTGATAATTATAATAAATATGGTTGATTTTTACAAATTACCTTTCATTATTTGCATTCAAACAAATCTTGAATTAATCAAAAATCATGAACAAATTTTGAGTCTCAATGGTATTACTGATTGGGTAAGAAGTAGTACCAATATGTCACAGTGTTACTGTATGAGAATATTTTGTTCCCAACGAGTCACACCCTTCACTTGGCGTGTGATCCGTTGGGAATAAACACAAAAAGTTGTCCTAACGAGTAACAGTGTGACTGGTTGGGATTTTTATTCACAATAATTCCCAACGAGTCACACTGTGACATGTTACAGTGTGACTGGTTGGGAACAATCGATAAAAGTTACAGCCACTAAGGAAGACTAAAGACACATATTATTCACATAGATTCTGGATTGTGTCAAGTAATATTTTTCTAAATGATCCAACAGACAGAGCAAATACATCCAAATTAGAGAAGTACTTATTGAAATTGCCCGTGAGACGACGTAGAGATGCCAGCAAGCTTGCATTCGTGCGACTAGGAGTGACGGCGACAACAGGTCGTGTCATCGTGTGCGCACCTCACGTCCCTGAATCGTTCTAGGGACAACAAAGCACAACTTCTGATAGATGTCCAGTCAGTCCATATCAGTTGTTACACAGATCGTCTAGAAACATAGTATCTAGAAAAGTACGTCTAGACTTAAAAGAGGTATTGTTATATTTTTTTAGCAAGTCGCTATATGGGTGATAAATACGACTTCTAGTCCAACGGTAATGCATCGTTTTCAGGAACATACATTGTATACGCTCAATACAGTCATTATATTTATTATAATAGGGACTCCAAACCGGCACAACATATTCTAGTTAAAACCGGATTAGTGACCGATACAAATATAAATACGTGCTCAGGTAGTTGAATTCCGTTGCTGACCTCATCACAAATCCATACATCCGATAAGCCTGACTTATGATTTCATCAATATGTGCGTTCAGCCCCCGTAGCATGACCACCGTAGACAAGGATTTCTTTGACGGAAAAATCAACAAAATGACAGATTGTGTCGACACAATGACAGATTTCTTTGCACTATCTGTCTATATGTATGTGTGTATATCTGTATATATGTCTATGGGGAAAACCACAATGAAAGTTTTGTAGACCTAGTTGCCTTTAGAGGAATATGGGCTTTAATAATTTGGTAAACAATTTCATAGAACGTATTCAGTACGTCTTCTGTAGACTGATCGTAAAGTTCATCATCCCTGTTAATTTTGAGCAGATTGCAATTAATGTGTTCAAAATTTGCCTTAGAATAATTATGCTTTTGAGCCGCCTTACGCGTTATTACACTTCTGTGCAATTTACAGGACACTAAAATATACAACGGTGGGTGATAGAAATCTGGTTTTAACAGTAAGTCAGTTGGTGTAAAAACAGAACAGTCGTTTACACAAGTAAAGGAAAAACCGTAAATATGTAGTTTAATAACAAAATACAAAACAGTTTATAAGGAACCCTCGGTGCACAAGTCCAACTCGCGCTTGGCCAGTTGTTTAAAATTCTTTATGTAAGGTTCAATCGATTCATACACTCGTAAATTACAAAATAATTAACTTATTTTAAAATCTTTATTAGCTTCAAGGACCGTATCCGACGAAATTAAATACTTTTTTTCGCTTTACCCTAGTTTGATGATTTTTATCATAATAGTAACTACCACCTTTTTCGTGATCCTCTTCCGTAATGATTTCATGGTATCTATGGTTTACCACATGACCTATCACTTTCTTAAATGATGTAGTCTGCACTGCGAGGGACACTGAAAATATAATTTTACTGTATTAATATCAATATGATATGGACGTCTTTCGGCTGAAATGATGATGATGATGAATATCAATACGGATGAGGCTGGCACAGGAACGTGGACATTTACACAAGAAAAGAGAGGTCTTTACCTATAGGTGGCTGTGGATGATGATGTATATCAATATAAAATCATCATTCGCAGTCTTGTTCCACCCATTGCTAAGTATTGGCCTACTGGTTTACGTAAACTTATATTTCAGGCTATACTTTTAAAGAGTATCTTGATTATAATATTTGGTCATTGATACAAATGTGGACACTACACTTGACAGTCAAACGCTTTTCTAGGCTTCGTTATCAGTGCAGTCCTTTTGGTCGAATACTGATAAAATCTATGGTTTGATGGTAGCCCTTGTAGTCACAGTAAAACAACAAAGAACTACATAATGTTCTATTTAATGTATTCCCAATGTCGACTGTGTCTTCTTCAACCTTTTAAATTCCTGTTGTTTTATAAATCTAATCAAATCGTTTATTGCTATATCCATAATGTACACTTACAGGTGGTAAATAAAAAAAAAATAGAAACAATTATGGACCCTGCTGGGCACAGCAAATTTTAAAAAATAAATTATAATAATAATTTCGTAATTTTTTTTTACGAAATTATTATAAGTCTAAAATGTCTTGAGACTTTTTGCATAAAACCTTTACTCCTTATTCTAACAATGACAGTAGGTAATTACGACGTAGTAAACTATCGTAATGGATGTTGAAAAATAAGGAGCCAGTATTTATTTTGTGGGTCACGTAGTTTTAAATTATTTATTTTTATAAAAATATACATAGATAAAAAAAAACCCTTGAAATGGCTTCGTTAGATGATTCTCTGAAAATATTTCGTGTATGAATAGTTAGACCTTATATATAAGTATAAGTGTTAAAGTTTAATTTATTTTTGTTTAGTTTTGCTTATTAAATATCTGTTATTATCAAATATTTGTATTGGTTTAATTTATTTAAAAATATACTGGTTTTATTTTGGTTTCTTTAGTAGTCTTCTGGTAATTTATTATATATTTTTATTGACATGGAATATGGACTAAATGAGTGTGATTTAAGGCGGGAGGGGGGCAAATTTAATTTGTTTTTATGGCGCAACGAATAATTAGTTTGTATGTCTCCCCGTGTGTTGTAAGAATCTGGATATTTGCGGACTAGTTTACATAGCTCCAAAATACATATATACTAACTAAGGTATATGCATATATCTTGTGTTTCTGGAAGTAAGGCAACTATCTGTTGGTTCTATATTAGTAATTATTCGTATTAGCTTTTTTTGGAGGGTAAATAATGACGGAGCATCTGTGCTATTTCCCCATAAGTTGATGCCATAGTTAAACCGGGCGTAGGCATAGTATGTGGCTAGTGCGGTTTGTAGGTTTGTAGTCTTTTTAATTTCGCGCAGAGCATATGAAAACTTTGAAAGTTTAGATTTTACTGTCTGTATATGTGTTTTCCAGTTTATATGTGTGTCTATTGTTAGGCCTAGGAGAGTGAAGTTGTTAACTGTCTCTACTTTTTGTTGATTAAAGGTAAAATCTGTATTTATTTGTTTTTTCTGTCGGGGGTGAAACTTCATTAATTTAGTTTTGTTAAAATTTATTTCAAGCTTATAATTTTCCCAAGAATAGTCGTAAGTTTTTCATTTAAATTAGCAATTATTTGACATGAGGTCAGAATCGAGATATCATCCGCAAAAAAATTCACATGGCCCGTCTATGATTTTGGGGAGGTCATTTATATAAATGAGGAAAAGGAGGCAGCCAATAACACTTCCCGGGGAATTGATGCATGTATTGATTTAACACCAGATCTTATGAGCTGTGCTTCCTTTGTTTTTTGGTTGTAATATTCAATCTCAACTAATTGCTCTGTATCTTTTAAAAATGATGCGAACCAGTCATGGGCATTCCCGCATATTCCTATTCCATATAGCTCATTTAGTAGTATTTTAAATTGCACTTTGTCATAGGCCTTTGTCATATCGAGTAAAATCCCTATTGCATATTGTTTATTATTTAAAACATTTAATGCTTCTTGGATGTATTTATAAACAGCTAGCTTTGTAGATCTGTTTTTGCGAAATCCATTTTTGCAGTCATCGAATATCTTATATTTTTCACAAAAGGAATATACACGGTCACACATCGCTCTTTCGAAGGGAAATTGGTCTATAATTGCTTGGATCTGTTTTAGCGTTCTTTTTATGGATAGGTTTTATTAAACCTTTTCTTCGAAGGATTGATTTATTAATTTAAAGATCGGTAAGGTAAGTTCGTCAGCGCAATGCCTGAACAGAGTCGGTGGGAGTTGCGTCTATACCTTGACTATTTTTATTTTTAAGATTCTTTAAGATCTGGTTTACTTACTTTCAGTGGGGTTAATCACTGTTGTTTCTCTCTGAACTCTGATGGATGTTTGGGTATTTTCTCCAATGTATGCGAAAAAGTTATTGAAAACGTTAGCTACTTGTTTAGGTTCACTTACTAGGTTTGTTGTTTGTAATGTATATGTTTGTCCGTTTTTTTACAATGTTCCACATGGTTTTAACTTTATTTGATGATTTATTCATTTTATTTATGTAATGTAATTTTTTTGCCACATGTACAGATTTTTATTTTTATTTTTTATTGTATTTCGTAAATATTGAATTATTAATTTTTGACGTAAGAATTTTTAGTAGTCTTTTATTTTCACAAGTTTTTTTAATACCCTCGGTTAGCCAGAGATAGTACGTTTTGTTTTTAGTATAAGTTTACGGTTTGGGATACATGCATTTAAGATAGCTATCAGAGCTTTGCGGAATGACTGATAGTTGTCATCGACATTTTTATTCGGCTGTATAATATCGTTCCAGTTTAGTGTCTTTAGTTTTGATTTGGATTTCTGAATGTTACTTCTATTAAATAATCTTTTATTGGCAAGTCAAACGATTGTTTAATTTGTTGTTCCAATATCATGTGTATTATTGTTCCGCAGTGGTCTAAAAAGCCTAATTCTTCTACGGTCGTGTACATTTTATTATCATGAAAGTTTGTAAATATCAAATCTAAGCAAGTTGACGTGGTTTGTGAGATACGCGTAGGTTCTATATCGCGACGAATGACGATGCCAATTGCCAACTCCAGGCTCACTTTAATGACCATGAATATGAACTGACAGACATGAACTTCCTTTTTATAGAATGTTTTTATTATTTTTTACAGACATACCTATTATCAGAAACTGCAACCACTGGATGCTTCTCATCATAAAACTAATAAAATTAAAACTTCCGAGTTTTAATTTTATTTTCTAACGAATGTTGAGAAGGCTGATTAAGCGAAACAAATGGACGGCTAAGTACACAAATTACCGATAACATTTTAATTTAAAACTGTTGCTAGCAGTAATTATAAATTAGCCATAAGATTATTTACATAAAAACCTAAGCTTCTGGTTTATCTTACTTATTTTTATCTTATTTATATACAGCTCCCTCTTGAACACTCACACAAGCAACTCTTGCTGTTAAAAGCTCTGCTTAAAAGAGTGTCCATGGAGTTTCTTGCCCGTTCTTCTCCATAGAGATCTACGTTAGGGAATGGGCTACAGTAAATTTCACAGTTTTTATGCCTTGTGACTGGGACTGTAGCTATTTTTTCATTGTTGTCTTTGTTTCGACAATTCAAAAGTGCCTGTAACTGGCCTATTTGAAATAAATGCTTTGATTTTTGAAATGCTCTTATCTAAATGAACATAAGATACACATTATATTTAGGGCTCTACATGTTGAACCCTATCAGTGTTTCAAAAAGATTATCATCTACCCAATCAAAAGAGACCTACAAAATAAAACATACAAAGAAAAGTGAATTCTTTGTAGATAGGTTTACGATTATGAATGCCTGTGCGCACAACACAGCCATTATTGCACGAAATCCATCAATGCGGCGAGGTTCTATATTGAATTTACATTAGGTTTGCTACTGCTTATTCCTTGGAGCTTATAGACGTGACAGTGAAGTGAAGTAGTGGTCTATAGACTCTTTAATCGCTACATAACTGTCATCTTTGACATCATTGACTCTTGTATTTGTAGGAAGGTGTTAAGGAATTACTGGTAGAAATAAGACTTTAATTTTTTGCTAAAAGTTCATTTATTTTTAGAGACTGAAAACAAAATTGCCAGTGTTAAGTAAACGAATATATTTATGTAGTTTGCGTCATTAAGTATGGAATTTGGGATTACAAGATTACCCAAGGAACAGTTTACGAAAAATCTGTCCAAGGACTGAGATTGCAGCAGTTGCTCCTACTCATGTTTTTCTGGTCATCCATTAAAGGGTTCCAGTGCCCGTTTCTCTAGTTCTTTGTGAAAAAGCATAATCTACAATGGTTAACTAACTTGGAACGTATTGCGTTACATACTTTTTTGTGAAGCATTTAAACTATGCATTGTAAGTTTTCTTGTAATTCTCTTGATTTGCCACGAATCCCCTCTTTCTAGGACTCCGGGCAGGAAATCCACCAGAGTAATGGCGATAAGAATTCTTACGTCTCATATCATGGTGAACTTTTTTTCGCAAAATATTCATTGCCTTAACGAATATCGGTTCCACGTCGCCAAGTGATTGAATAAGTGTAATTAGTGTTACTGAAAATAAAAGAAAATTTCTTGAAAGGTATTTCACCTTTAAATTATTCTAAAAAACTCTAGAAGAAAGCCAATGTGTCCTATGTTTCACAATGAAAAGCCCCAATTTTTTTTCTAGATCGACTTTATAAGACTGATGATCCCTTACGGGTGTCCCGAGAAAACCGGGTAGATTGATCTGCTTCTGAAGAGAGGTGGGCTGGTTGGAATAACGTCAGCCATGGCTCACATACATACAATGGTCCACTTTAAGGACTAAGTGCGGAAACCGAAACCCTAACATAGAACATGGGGCTGATAATGAAACCTTAAATATTTAATGAAGAACAATAATTTGACGTACCAAAAAATAGAAGCCATATCAAAATTTTTCCAGGCATAACTACTCGCTGGCTCTTCATTAGTAAACTGGCATGTAACTTAGACAGGAGATCTTTAAAGGTATTTGGAAGAAACGCAATTTCAAGACGTACAATATGCAATTCACATTTAGTGCCTCATTATGAGCTGTAATTGATTGATTTCCTAATTAGGTACCTTTACGAGCGTCTTCGAAGTTAAGTACTCATTTGTTCACTTATTAACCGTGTTGATCACGAAAACAGTCTGCAACTACCTTGAGGCGTAAGTAAAAATTTATCTTTTTTTCTTGTACTTAGCTTGTTTCTTTAATTAACTGTCTATGTTCCAAAGGCACTATAGTCTAGATGTCTATTTCTACTATTGTGTGCGTGCTAGTAGAAGTAGCTTAGTATATGATACACGGTCTGATTTACCTGACCCTGATTAACTCACTTTTGTTTATATGTCCTCAGGATCTAATCAGTCTTAACTATTAGCTTACCAATCATATATTTTAACTGTAGCCACCATCTCTGGTTTCTAGTCCCTGCTATACGAACATAGTGCAAATAAACAGAGCCCGGGCACGTTCGTCGAGCTCGATCCCGTGCTCTGTGGTGCCTTGTAAATTTTAAAATCTATGAAGGATAGGGTAGGTAATAAAATATTACTGTAGTTTCTTTTATTTTAGTATCTTAATTAAATAATTGGAATAAAAACACAGCTATATTAGTCTACCACTAAGAAACCACCTTTTGTTTACTACTTCAGCTGCTTGTAACTTTTCAGCTTCTGGTGATATTTGTTATTAAAATAGGGCCCAAAGGTGGCCACCCGACAGGCATGACCTCCTTTATCTTCTCATAGTCTGTCATTCGAGCATTGTCCTTGACGCTCTTTACTACGTTTCGGGATTCAATTCTTACTGAAAAGAGACGGAGTGAGCTTACGATTAAGTATTTTTTCAAGCCGTAGAACCGTTTGTATGCAATCTTAATGCTGGGATTGGTACTTATGCCAATTGTGTTGTAGAAACACCAGCTATTTATACCAAAAGTCCCGTTTAAATAAGGGTGTATACGGACCCTTCACGAAGCCGATAACCAAGCATTCTGTACTTCAAACTAAGTAACTCTACGCAAAAATGATTGCTGGGAAACGACTTTTTTTTAGGGGTGAAAAATCACGTTTTGCGGTAGGACTCAATGTAACGCACTCAAAATTTTGTGCTGAGGGATGCATTGAATAGTACGGGGGTCGTATGTATTTAAAGTGAAGTTACAACATCAAAACGTCTAAAACAAAAAAATAATCACAACGATGGGGACAACAAGTGCCTTTCGGCTTCGTTAAGGGACGTGCTTTTACACCCATTATTATACATAATAGGAAATAAAACTATTGCATTTGCACAGAAACATTTATTTAGTAGAAATATAGTGTGTGTAATGTCATTCAGGCCGATTGGGTTGGAGAGCAAGATAAGTGGGACCCATAATGGGTTGATTGTTAACCAGCAACCCATCTACAGTATGCAATAAAAATAACTTAATGGTTTTCCTATCAAATCATATGTATTTTATAACTATTTTATTTAGATTCACCTATTTGGTTTTCAAGTTGAATTGCTTCATTTGAAATGTAGATCGATTCAATAATTTTGCTTCTCTCCATTTATTTTGATATTGCTTGATACGTGGTGTATTGTATGGTGTAAGGTCAGGATCCGAATATTAGCGCATGTTAGTTTTATGTTGTTGATCACGCTCGCGTTAGATAACATGTGTACTGGTTATCTATGATAAAATTACTTTTAATGTTGTTGTAGAAAAAATTGTACAAGAAGCTTAATTTTTAGACAATTCTGGTATACAAAATAAATATTAAGGGACTTTAAACATTTTAAAGCTAAACGACCATCCAGTACTATATGGCTTCGACACGTATTTAAAACACCCAAGGAACAGTTATTTTAGTACTAAATTGTAATCATAATAACTGGGATAATCACCGGCATCATGGTCCTGTTCTAATATCTTTTCGGACGCTTCGTCGCAAGCTCCCTCATGCAGCACTGCCAGATCTGGATCTTCCAGTCTGGCCCAGATCATCTGACACATGGTCGGGTAGGTCTTCCCATCGTTGCCGCATATCGGGCCTTTTTCGTCGCAAGCGCCTTCGTGGGCGGAACTCAATGTTATGTGTACTGCCAGTAATATTAAACCTGTTGAACATACAGAGAGCTGTTAAAATATACTAATAGTTACTGTCTGGTACCTACTGGAATGGTGCAGAAAGTACTGAATTTTAGTAAGATACTATATTGAGAGATGAAACTAATGTAGTTTCAGAGTGAAAACAGGGAAGGGTTAGCATTTAAAAAAAAAAATCGTTTGTGATGTTTATTTAGAATTTCAGACACCTTCCTGTTTGGTAGTCCTTGGAAAAGAGCTGTAAAAATATTAATAATTACACACACCAAATAATAGTTTCATACACCACGTAATATGCTGCAAATGTGAACCTCTAGTCTTGCAGGAAACATCTGTAAAAGGCTGCATTATTAATAGATTTAAAATTCACTCACCAGTAAATAACATTATTCTGGAATTGACTTTGAGTAAATAAATACGACTCGGTGCCGTATGACTAAGTCACAATCAAATCAAATCAAATCTCCGCGTTAGTAATTATTCATACCGTGTAATAATTTAATGAACTTTGCTACCTATTAAGTAGTTTCATTCGAAATAATTGAGTACGAAACAGAACATCATTTGCTTATACGAATATATATGTGTGAATACCAAAAACTTCTAATCCTTCTAATTATTATTTTTTACATGGAAAACTAATTTACTTAATCAATTTGTCAATGTGGCTTTGATATAGGTATTGGCTACATTGCTTCATTAAAAAAAATGAGAATCACAGTCAAATCGAATCAAATTGAGTGAGTGTTTCACGTAATTAAGATGTTAGTTTAGCATTCGTTGATTAAATTTATTATTGCTTGATATGTACTAGTAAATATCTATAAACGAAATTGATAATGCGTATTATATACGTAAATAGAGGTATAGAGACAGACTTAGTGACTGAGCTGTTTCCTACAGTCCACCTATTCACACACAGGTAGAATATACGCAGGTAGAATTCTATAGTGGTACAAAGAGTAAAAAACATTTTCAGAATTTAACGAAAAATAAGCACAAGATAGTATTGGTAGCTATTTTCCAATTAGAACAATAAATCCATACAAAAGAGCTTTAAAGTCAGTTGGCTTATTAAGTAACGTGAAACCTCCATGTACCGTCAAAACACAAACTTTGATGGCAGGCGACAGGTTAATCCTAAACAGCACACGGCGTCATGTGGCGAAGGATAGTGTTCCTCAAACGGAACGAAGCCGTAGTACTATTAACCCTCGCGTGCGCACGCAGAACTTAAACGTTCACCAGTGTTTCAACTCTGCTGTTTGTTCGTATGTTCCCATGTTTCTCAATCACGACTCAGCAGGGCACGGATGGTAAAATTTACACAACAGAAGCCGAACATACTAACGATTCATCATGATATACTAGATGAATCGTTCGCTGATGTACAATGAAATGTAGCGTGTCTTACTCAATCGGCGAATCAATGATTTCTTTAAACATGAACTCAGTACATAAGATTTATTCGTCACGACCATCCATGGAAATGTCGTTCAGTGTGCATTTTAATCAGCCATTTTTCTTTAATTAATATTAACAGTTTAAGAAACATGCAGAATATTCATTTGAGTCGCCACTATTACTTACGTAATACAATTTACTTGACAGTTGCTAAATACATCAAGCGTGATTGCTGTACTAGAATTCATGGAAACTATACCTTATTATTTTACTTAAGATAATAGTGGATTAATTTACTTTTCTTCTTTGCACATTCACAGATGAAGATGAAACATTAGTCTCTAACATTTTTTTGAAAAAATACTATCGATAACAGATCAAACGTTTAATTGTATTGAAAAAAAAAACAACGTCTTTATACACTTATACTACTAACACTTATCTAACACCATGATCATTTTGTACATAATGCTGGTGCATTTGGTCATGCTTCATGTCATTTATTTTATGTAAATCGTCTCCAAGTGGTGTCAAACACTGGCCGGCGTGTAGCACTCTGAGGTTTCTGTTGTCTTTCACGCCATGTTCAAACATACAAACGTTGGCGTATGTGACCATGTCCGTGCCGCATATTGGATCCCATTTCCCGTTGCAGTAATTATTGCAGGGTCTAAGGAGGGCGATGTCTAGTGTGTCGTCGATGAGTCTTGCGGCTTCTAAATCACACATCGACGGGTATGTGATACCGTCTGACCCACAAACTGGTCCAATTATTTGGTAACTTATCGGGCAAAACAAAGCGGCAACGTTTCTTTTCATAGTGAGCACACATACGACAGAAACTGTAATAGAAATAATTATGTTTTTAAATCGATCATTGATCAACAACACATCCAAAATCGCTCTTCATGATTTTAATTGGAAAACATATTGCAGGACTGTACTGACAAAACAAACACTATCACGCAATCAACTAAATCAGGGTCAAATGTAAAGACTCAATGATCGATCAGCACGAATTTACGAAAGCTTAAGTCACTGTGAATTGGCACAAGACTAGTTACGACTATACGAAAACATGGAATACTATAACTAAACACTCACTTATTATATGTCGTAGAGCTCTGTGTATTGAAGCGGTCGGATGCATGACTGAAGTGCGAATAAACACAATGTTCCAAATTACGATCTACTTATGCACATTTACTGAATAGCCATTGTTGGTTTCATAATGGAATTCACGGAATCAATTGAATTTTATTGATGACATAATGATTTGTAAGTAATGGCATCTGTATAAATAGTATATCATTGTTTCCTTTGCTGTTTAAGAATGGTATCTACCACAACATTCCTTTTCGGAGTGCTATTATGAAATCAATCCTAAAAATAATACATCCCAGTTCTTGTTGGGGTAGGTCAGATTGAAGACGCTTTTCTGTGTAAAGAAAACATTCCTTTTAAGTCCTAAAAAGTAATAAACCATAGTTCAAATCAAATCACATTAACTAGAGAGCATACAAATAAAAATAATAAAGTTAGTTGTGTCGAAACCACTGACACACATTTAAAATAAAATAACTTAATTACTTACATACTAACACACAATTTCCAATGTCAACGTAATAAGAATCTAAATGTTCAATTGATAACTTAAATCTACATTGAAAACAACAGAAATAACCAATAAAATAACTCAATTACTTACATACTAGCACACAATTACCAATGGCAACGTAATAATCTAAATGTTTAATTATTAACTTAAATCTACATCGAAAACAAAAGAAACAGCCATTTTATCAACATCTAACTAAACCAATGAGGAGAATAAAATCGTTAAATTAAATGTAATATTGTAATAATCTATAATCTAAATGTCAGTGATGTCCTCACTCAGCAACTCAGCTGTGGAGTAATAACATTTCTGAATTAGGAGTTGTTTCAGTTTCTTTTCAAACATATTATTATTAAGATTTTTTTCTGCCGTGGAATTTTATTAAAAATAACTGGAGCCAATCGATAAATACTTTTACGTAGGAGGGCTGTTTTACTGCGATCGACAGAAAGAATGTTCGAATCCATTTTCCTTAGCCGGGGATCTACTGGGGCTCTTATTTCGAAAATCTGTGGGTATGTCTTAACAAACACTACCACCTCAAAGATGTAAAATGACGGGAATGCTAGAATCTTCAAGGATTAAAAATATGGGATACAACTGTCTCTTGAGTGTAGATTACATATAGCGCGTACGCATTGTCTTTGTGCGATGAAAACGTAATTTTTGTCTGTCGTTTACCCCAGAAAACAACTCCGTATCTCAGGACTGATTCTACGTAGCTATGGTATTCAATAAGCACGGCGTCACGGTTCAGAAATTTGGACAGCTTATGAAGAGCAAAAGCAAAACAGTTAAGTTTTTTACAACCTCAACATGTGGTTTCCACATAAGTTGACTGTCTATTACTAACCCTAAAAACTTTGTAGTATCTGTTTTTGTTACCGAATGTCCATTGTGACTAATATTAACCGGTAGTTGGTGTCGCTGTAGCTGACTAAAATGCATTATACACGTCTTTTCTAGATTAATTTGTATTTGATTATTGGACTGTAACCAATCTATAGTTTTCTTTAGCGTGTCATTGATTTTTTTTTCATAATTGTAGGACTCATCTTTTTTTATCATAATTGTACAGTCATAGCAAATAATACTGTTGGATGATTTATACTTTTTGGAAGACCATTTATGTACACCAGAAATAGTGGGGGACCCAATACCCTCCCCTGAGGTACACCGTACTTCACCGTTCTAGGTTTTGACTGATATTTGGTGTCACTCTTGGTTCTAATATTTGTTATTTCTGTGTATTGTTGCCGGTTACCTAAATATGATGGGGTAAGATCAAGACAATTGCCGCGCATTCCATATCTTTCTAGTTTGTCAATAAGTATAGCATGATCAACATGATCGAAGGCTTTTGTCATGTCCATAAACAGCGCACAGATGGGTAGTGTGTTATCTACACCTGACATAATTTTCTTGAGAAAATCATAAATCATAAAAAAGGTTTTCGAAAAAATAAGTCAATAAATGTTGCTACATTTATTGACTTATTTTTTCGAAAACCTTTTTTGTTCATCAACCAGTACATTCTTACTTTCGAGAAAATTATACATTCGGTGATGTATTATTTTATCTATTACTTTCGAGAATATCGGTATTAATGCCACTGGTCGATAATTTTTAATTGAAGTCTTTCCCCCTTTCTTATACAACGGCTTAATAATGGATACTTTAAGTTTATCTGGGAAGACTCCTTTTTCAAAACATAAGTTTATAATATGAGATAGTAGATGACAAATAATATGATGGACTATTTTGATGATGTGTGTTGTTATGTTGTAGTATTTTTGAGAGATTTAATCGTTCTCGATACCCCTTCCGGTGTGGTTGGAGTTAAAAAAATTGAATGATTCAGTCTGTCTATTTGTGGCGGTAGTTTATTGCAGCCTGGAGTAACTTGATCAGTGTAAAAGTCATTGAATGCATTGCAGATGTCTTTAGTTTTTAATATTTCTTTATTATCGTAAATAATTTTCATTAGTGGTTCATGAGGGAAATCAACTTTGCTGTCATTAATAATTTACCAAGTTGCTTTGCTTTTATTATTAGATGTCTTAATGTAATGATTATTTTGTACGTACTTTGTTAGTCTTATAATTTTTTTATACCGAGCTGTATATGAAGTGTATATTGTTTTATTGTTCTCAGTTTTTGTTTTACGGTATTGCCACAGTAAAGTACGTGTGCGGTATTGCAAAATAAAACGCAAATTGTTTTGTTTTGCTGCACGTTTTTATACCATTGGATAGCAATGTCTTGCTTTGCCTTTTATTAATAGTTTTTGTTACAATTTTTACAGGAAAACATAGGTCGTAAAAGGTTTTAAATATGCCTATAAAGTTATCGTATGCTAAATTTGGGTCATTTAATTCATAAGCCTCACTGAAGCTTATGCTTGCAATACACTCAATAAACTTTTCGATATATTCAGAAGAGAAGTCTCTTATTTCAATTTTCCACGAATGAATTGCACACGTTTTCTTCACATTGCATTTTAATATGGGTATCATTTAAGCTATCACCAATTTAATTAGTTTTGTGTTTCTTAAATAATAGGGTTTGTCCTCAAAATAGTAGATCTGTCACCAAAATGTAGTCACCAAACAATGCAAAATCAGTTCCACAATAAATCACCTAAAATCCTGAGATATAAGGTCTAGTACCAAATAAATGTTTTTGTATGTATTATAATAGGTGTGTCCTAATAAGTATTTAAGCAAACTAATTTAAAGAGATCACCAATAAATCATATTATGTTACTAGAAAATTGCATTAAGTTCAAATAACCAAAAAAAAAAAAAAAAACCTAACCTAACCTAAGGAGTCGCAGTCAGGGATCGATAATCGATTTATTTGGTGACAGATCTACCATTCTGAGCACAGAGCTATTATTTAAGTAACAAAACTGTTATTATAAGAACGAAGTTTATATTCATGTAATGCAATATAATTTTATTGGTTATCGATCTCTTATTTTACACATATATTAACATTAATTTGATAATTCATACCTGGGAACAATTTTTGTTTATCTGAGAACGAAAATATTTCGTGGCGATAGATCTATTTATTAGGTGATACAACTTGATGACAAATATAAATTTTGGTGATAGAAAATATAGTTCCCTTTTAATATTTGCGCAGTGTGGTCCGATAGTGCTGTCTCAATTGCTTCTCCGTTGTTACCACGAGCATTATGAAATATATTGTCTATGCAGCTAACGCTAGATAAGCGAGTAGGTTGTTTAATGAGTATTTTGAGGTTAAATCCGTAAACTGTATTTATAAACGTCTTGGTAACTTGTAATTTTTTAGGCTATTTATATTGTAATCCCCGCAAATTATTATTGTTTTATTACTTTTCTTTTGTGTAATAAGGGACAGTAAATTTTCAAGCGTTTCGAAAAAAAGAGAATAGTTTATCAGTTTGTGTTTGCCTAGCTCAAATTGAAAAGACATCAAAATTCAGCCTCAGGCGGTGTTTGGCCACTCGTACATTATGCGGAATTTTACTGTCAGGTGCTTCGATGTGGAATCTCCGACAGTTGTCGGATAGACAAGTGATATATGCTTGAAAATCGAACCAGGGATCGTGCAATTTACCATAGTGTGCAAGTGGCATTAAATATGCGAAAATCTATCAAAGAATCGTATTACAGAATTCAGTAAAATATATAATGATTGCATCAGTGGTTCCATAGATTAGGTTTTATTGCCACAAAAAATATATATTCATTTTAAATATTTCAATAATCTCTATTAGTCAGTAAGTGTGAGAAACTTGATACCTTGGTGTATTTTCGTAGTTCATAGTCCACTGACTCAAACGCTTTATTATATTTCGAAGGACATTTCGAGCAGTCGGTATTTGTTTGAATCATTTGATACCAACTTCCTTTAGAGGATATATGGTTTCTTTTGAACTTTTCTTTTGCAGGAAAGGAAATTTTAGGAAGTGAATTTTATACTGAAATTCACTAGAAAATACTGAAAATATTCTGACAAAACGTAGTATTACTGTGCCAAAAGAGTAAAAAAAAGATTTGGTTAGAAAAAAAGAGTGATCAAGGTGACTCTCACTCTCTAAGCTCTTAGTGAACTAAAATTAATAACCGAACGAAGCAGAAATAAGAGGTGTGTTAGAATCGCATCTGCAGGTGGAGTTCTGTACTTTTCGCCTACTTTCATGAGAAAAGGCGTTATTTTAGGTAGGTGTAATTTAAATTAATATTATAATTGGCTGCTTTGACTGCCTAAGAGTAAGAGTACATGAGAGGAAGTATGAAAGTTGCGCCGGTGACTGAAAAGCTGTGTGGTAATCGGTTGGCTTGGTAATATGCGCAGGTCATGCGGAGGAATGAGAAAGATGTCGTGAGGAAAGTTTTGAGTATGAATATGGATGGGTATAAAAGAAGACCAAAGAAACGGGGATGGAGTGTGTAAAGGATGGTATGTGTCTGATGAGATTACTAGTAATAGAGAAAGAGTATGAAAGAAGACATTCCGCGCCGACGCCAAATAAATTGGGGTAAGGGCAGAATGATGATAATGATGACTACCATTTTCAGTTTGCACATCCTAAACAGTGTCTAACGACAAACAATTCATGAACGTGTCACTAGTATTTATTTAGCGGTTGGCCTATCACGATTGCGCTGGGATTTCCTCGCAGGGTGCGCTCAGTGGCAGGTAATCTTATTACAAACGTTTATAATCCTGGGTGTAAGTGCCCGCTTACGATTTGTGGCTTCAAACTCACCGATTTAGATGATTATGTTGTTATTGAGAGATATATTTAACTGGGTAAGAAGCAAAGTAAGAAACACTGTTTATTTTGCACAAATTAGACGTGCTTTCAGGTACCTACTGAATATTTTCGTAACACTTCGGCGATTACAGGTTTTACGTCATGTTATGTAATGTGTCTGAACTTATACTACTATATTCTACTGTAAAAAATCAAGTTTAATCCTTGTTTTATCTAAATTCATAACTTGGCCTGAAACACAGGTTTAAATAAGCCTAGATCAGGCAGGTCGCTACCAAACATCTGAATTGAACTATCATTACTTGCAACTGTTGAATATATTTTAGTTATAGTTTACTTATAAGTACTAATTATACCATTGTATGAGAAATAATACAAAATGTACACCTTTTACAATACTTTTAAATAAATTATTCCTCTATTATGCTATAACATTTCTGACACCATTTGCCGTTTCAAAAGTCTTATTTCTTCCGCAGATTTAATATATGTATTTTGATGAATCACTTCAGTTCCATTGAAAGCTTCGTATACAAACCTGCCTACCTCACTATGGATCCACACAAGTGGAAACAAATATACAACCTCAAAACAGGTTTAATTACTTTCCATGTACAACATAAGTACATCACTACCAGCCAGCATCATTACCCTCACTTTAACGAATGTTATATCATTTTTAAACATCGAACTCCTTTTAAGTATGTAGGCACCTCTTCTTTAACCTGTTGAGTGCGATTGCGCAGGTCCATAATCCACTTTATTATAATTTATAATACATTGAATATTATACAACCGTTGTGACCACGGCCTTTAAAGGCCATGTTTCTTACCGTTTTACATGAACGATTTATTGCAAAATAAGTTGCGATCACGACCTGTCGATGTTGTTTCCTTCTATAGGTTACAAATGACTGATGTGGACCAGTTATTGAAGGGTTAGCTTTCTTATCCTCTTACCATTTTGCGTTAGTTGAGTTGTTTGACTGAAAATGTGTATAGAGATTCTATCGATTTACTCTTTTGTTTCGAGTTAACCCCTCTCGCTCCCTCTTAAATCCCCTTTTCAGTCACTTCAAACTCTTTTCAGGTGCTGAAAAGAGCGAACAAAAGAAATAAATTACAATATGTAAAGTATCTCTTCACATCGTTCAAACCTGTTAGAACCACCAGACCGGAACATTTTATAGATTCGCATACATCAACATCTTACGAGTTATACCCTATCTGCATCCGTTGCATATTCATACTCTCGTGCAGTAAAACATTACAATTTCAACGTAAGGTATAGTTAAGGTAAGTTTAAATCCTTGAAAACATGACTAGTGAAATTAATCCCCGTTGCCTAGCGTGGGAAATTATTACGTGAACACGCTACTCGCTAGGGTTCTGAACTGATTTAATTTTAAAAGCTCAAAGGTTGCTATCATTGTTCTCGTGACGGACGAAAGGGAGCGAGCACTCGTTCGGTCACGATTCGCGTTCGATTTTACGAAAATGTTAACGAGCTGTGCAGACGCGAACGAAAGTGAACGAACGCCATTGTTCATAGAACAGGTGCTATCAATTGATATCATCGGCCGACACCTACGTCTCTCCATACTTATGCAACTTGTTATATAGGAGGATTATTTAAACGCTTCAAATATGATTAACGAGAAATCTGACGAAAGTTTTGATAGAGAAAATTGTTTGATGAAAAGGTTACCGTGGAAATTGTTAATTGACGAAGTAACCTTTGTCATCTACTAGTAGTTGGTAGCAAGTGCTTGTTTTTATCAATCATTATTATGTTGTGTTATGACAGTGAGTGACAGCGTTCCGGGTGTCATTTCCGTCCGGTACTCGCAGCAGCTGATCGGATTGATGACGATTATGAAAAAGCGTAATACATACCGATACTACAAAGATAAATTAATCCAACAAAGACGCGTTTGCGTTTCAACATATTTATAAATAAAATACTATAATAAAATACTATTGTCCATTTATGAATACTTTACTATACGCAATTACACACGCTTTTCGGATTTCAGCTGTCTCTAATAAGATGGCTTGATATGATTTGCTTTGGACGCTTTCAAGTTGCAGACTGTTATATTAATATGGTTATGACGAAATAGCGGTTTCATTTGTTTATGGAGGGAGGCCTTTGCCCAGCAGTGGGACAATGTGGGCTAGCTATAAGAATAATTTGTATGAAGCCCGCCGACACTTCATATGCTTGGTTCCAACGTTTTATTCGTACAATTCACATTCTACCAACCAGACATTAATCCAACTTTATCATTCCATACAATATCAGCATTCCACCACGTCATAGAAAGCTGTAGCAATAATACTGATCTATTGCTATTCGCGTTAACATTCCAGACCAACCCGTTCCTCTAGGCTAGGTACTCAGTTCATTCCTTCACCACAGACTGCTAACATTCTGTAGAACATTTTTTATTACCAAATCATTAACATATTCGCAAAGAACATGAATATTTATGTAATTACAAGGTCACTCACCATTTTGCTGCCCATTGTTACATACAGCAAGTCATATAATATTTGCTTAGATAGAATTTCACCAATTTGCATCAGCATTTCACTTTCTTCATGCGCGGGCGCTGTATTAACACATTTTATTGCTCGTAAGACGTAAACTTTTTTCGGAACTGTTATTACTGTCTCATTATTAATTCTGGTAAGTTTCGATAGCAATTGTGCGGGTTGTATGCCTTGTGATGACATGTTATTACGACTAGTTGAGTCATCAGCTAATACTTTTAAAGTAACTGTTGCTTTTAGTGCTGTACCTTAGGCTGTGAAAGTCGGAACATGTTGTCTTTTCTCTTTTTGACCGGATTTTGGTATATTGAGTTCAGTGTTTCCTGAAAACATTAGGCGTAATGCAGAAACCGCGTCGTTTCTTTATCCACTTTCCAGTAGCGAAGGGTCAATTTTTGTAAGAGGTAAGCCGGAGTACATATCTTTAATGTGATTATATTATTTGTCTATAGAATACTGACTGCCATTTGTCAAAGTGAATCCGGTAGGAATCGAGTTGTATGTAAGCTTCGCCACTGCCACTTACCTATACCTACTTACTATTGGCACAGTTTTAACCAGTTAGATTTTTGCAAACTAAATGCCATTAAAGTGCAATATTCACGAACAAACATTTGAAAAGCTATGGTATGTAATTTAAGTGTTCATCTTCATAAATCATAGCAAACGTTTACCAGCATGAGGGCCTCATAGTGGTCATTTATTCCAATACTGTTGCGAAAAAGCAAAGTAATTCAGACCTAAGAAGGACCTACACCTCACTGTTTTTCAAATAACCACCATTCACCGAGAGAGGTTGTGTGTTTTGCTCAGTCTTGCCCATATAGTCCTATTGTGCCCAATGTTTTAGTTTAACGACAACGCTTTATGTAATTTAAGTGTCGGTAAAAGCTTATGGCCAAGTAATGGTCGTTTCAAATCTATTTAGTGCTAGGCACCTGTTGTACAACGCATTGTTTGGTGAAAGAAAATTGTCGTCTGAAGAAATATTGTTATACATTGTGTATAGGTTGCTTAAAGTGTTTGTGGGCTTTTAACTGTAATGGCAACGATTTGAGAAGTCATTTTCAAATAGGAACCTTTACTTTTATAATGGCACTTTATAAATAAACAGTACTTGATAGAATTTATGTACATAAATTCCCAGTTGAGCAGTGGTGGTCCATTGGTGGCGGCCCCGACTTAAGAGCAGTAAGTCGTGGGTTCGAACCCAGACAGGCGCATTAGTTTGTGTAATTTATTTCATCACCTGTGCTCTCAAAACGGTGAAGGAAAACATCGTGAGGAAACCGGCATGTCCTAGAACCAAAAATTCGAAGACATGTGACGTAGAACCCGCACTGGACCCGCGTGGTGGATTATAGCCCATTCCCTCTCATAGAGAGGAGGCCTGTGTCCCAGCAGTGGGAAAATATAGGCTGATTATGCTATGCTTATTCTAATTCCTATATATTATAATATTGAGAGTGTATGAGATCTGTCATAATGAAATTTTAATGAAACAACATTTCCTGCAGTTAGAAACTTTAATAAAATAGTCATCTCTCGAGCAATTGTATTATCTTATTGAATTGAATGCAATATATAAAGTAAACAATATGATATATCATCTAGGCAATGTTTACTATAAACCGTTTGAATACCGTTTAGTCAACAAATCGACACTTCGCGAAGATTTAGCAACGATACATAACGAAATTTAGCACTTTGTAACTGCAAAGTGAGTAACGTTAGCCTCTCATACCTATGAGAGGCTAACGTTAGTCTCTCAACCAAGGCTAATGGTAGGCACTTTACATAATTTCATCGTTTTACCAACCTCACCTAAATCCTCGACATGTCCTTGTGTAAAAGACGGCGACATTTTCAAATGCAAATGAAATATCCATTTCAATATTTACTATGTTCGTTTTTACGTTCAAATATGGAAAAAGTGGCCACACTATTTTAGACTTTTTCGTTTAAAATAGAAGGTTGTATTTCCATGTTTTGGACGTGTGGAATAACCTCCGACTTTATTGTTATGTCTACAAGCTTCAAGTAGAAAGGCGACGGCAGTAATTTTGCGAATTATGTCTTGAAAAAATAAGTTGTTGTTACAAATATATCAAGTTATAGTCACGACATAATCGCGCCACGATCTCTTAGCACAAAGGTCTGTTCCTGCAGATTTTACGGATGCTATTATCCTCCACTTTTCATCCTCCTTTGCTTCATCTAAAGTAGTTCTTGGTACAACAATAGCTACAAACACACTGTTCACCACATCGAACAAGGAAACAAAGATTTATATTGGCACATTTAACTCGCACTACTAATAATGGGAACTAAATAAATGTCTGCTTAATTCTAAACACAGAGATAATAGTCGATTGTGGTCAGACTAGGGCCTAGGCCCGTATCCAATGCCTAAAATGGAGATGAAAGTTCTAGGGAACAAACTGTGCGGAGATAGGGCCGTAACTCATACAGATCGAGAATCGACAAGTCAAAGATTTACCGCAATGCCGAGCACGGTAAAAGGGTTGCAGAATGAACGAAAGATATATTCTGCTTTGGTCGTTGAACTAATTGATTTTCTTTTGTTTGTTTCAGGTATGTCAAATGAAAATACGTCTTCTACTAAAAAAGGTTGAGGAGCCAGAAGGCGATGCGGTAGACCTAGCAGGAGATGGAGGGACTAGCTGGACAGAACCAACAACCAGTGGTCCACACTGGCATTGGATCGAAAGATTTATAGGTCATGGGGAGAGGCCTTTACCCAGCAGTGGGATGACACAGGCTAACAGTAACTAAAAGAGGTGGTAAAGTAAGTTCGGTTTAACATCATCTATAAACTTGGAACGGTCGTATTTCAATCTGAAATGTTAGAAGAACTTGAACCTAGTAGAATTTTAATTAACTTTCAAAGGTCTGCGGCAAAACAGTTTATCATAATAATGATTATAATTCAACTAGCTAGAACAACTGTTTGCGTGTAACCGTGATGAATGGACGCAAACCTCTGTTCCTACGGCGCCCCATTGTTTGAAATGAGCTATGGTCCATTGTACGCCAAATAATTAATTGCATAATCTAATAAAATTATATTTTACTACTCGTTATAATTACATTTCTAATTAAAATGGGAAATACAGACAATGTCATGTGTCAACGTTTTGTTTCCTGAATTAGATATAATTAAAAGTCACATAGGAGATTTTGTTTCTTCTCTTTTTTGACGAATAGTTGATTATTATCACTGAGAAGCGTTTGAGAACGTTTTAATTTTTATTTAGTGATAAATCAGCCAATAATACATCAGCGTAAGTATTTACTTTCCAAAACAATTCACACACGGCTCCTATCTTATTCGTAATCTGTCGTAAACTTAAAAGTTCATGGTTTCCTCCAGCCACTCCCTTCAAAATATTTTCGACGCCGACGTGAGAAAATTGGTTAACATACCATTACGTCACGCTAGGTCATTATCCTCTAGGTAGGTTCACAATACTCCACGATCTGACAGCATGTCAAATTCAAAAAACATAACACTCTCAAACTCTCAATCCATGTGAGATATGCTTTACTTGAAAAAAAAGTCTATAGAAAGGCGACTTTCACATTGATTGTGGCAATAATCGAAATTGGAAATTACATACATTTTTATTAGAGTGACCAATGCTATTCATGTCAGCGAATGTGATGTACTGGCCGAGATTGTTTTGACAGGGACATGTCAATTTTGACAGTTGGTGCGAAGGCTCTATTTTGACAGATGGTGGTTGGTTGATTAATACTTCATTGATCCGGAAGAAAGTGTTGGCAGGTGCCTGCGCGCGCGCCCCTCTTTGTACAGACATGTGTGTTCATGAGAATACATCCTGTATCTGTCATAGAGAATATCTCATTTCGATTCAAAGTAATTGTGTGTAAACATGGACTCATCAACTCATAAGTACCATTAAAATGAGAGAGTGTAGACAAATAAGTTTAATTAGTTAGGTAATACCATTCAGACAGCTGAATAACTCTCTTGCAAACGTTCATAAAGAGACATAACATATTATGGTATTAGTAATTACGAACTGAAAGCCACTGGCACAACAAACTTAGAGAGCATTTAACGATTATTCATTTACATAATACACCCACGTCAATTTTCATATTGAAAAGCGAATGTTCAAAGTTTTATCATTCTGACGGAGAAAGGATTATCTAACGAAGTAATAGTATTGTTTAATTTTAACGTTAATTAACGACTGAGTTCGATTTATCTCGTCGAAGTCGGAGTTAGCGATCAATTACTTTGCTATTGTGCGGGTAAGCAATCAATTTAACAATCGGTTTGTACGACGGTTTAGTGAGCATAAAACGTAATGACGGATTGCAAAGCTTTGTTAATTAGGCGCGTTTTATTGTTTCATTTATTATATGAGTGGCTAGCATAGCATAGCATAGGCTAGACTAGCTATGTAATGTTTACCTATAGATTATTACAACCTATTGGTGTAACTAATTAAACATTCTTGCCGTATTTACTACCTAAATGGAATCTAAAACATAACTGGCGATATATAAGTCTCCTCGTTAATACAGGTACAATGTTTTCCGGCACAGAATTCCTCTGTATAATTCCTACAAGTCTAAGAACCATTTCCCATCAACCGAATCCATGTTAATGGAAAACCGACAACCCTATTGCTATTCGAATTAGATTCCGGGTTTCACAATCAGAACTATGTAAATACATCTGTTGTTTTAAAACTAAAGTAGCGCATAACAAGTTAGCATTCCATGTTAGTACCAGGTCTCCGCGTATGCGCATTCCGCTGGGCGGGGAAAGTCTAATGTACGATCATTTGACCCGTTTTCCGATAATTTAGCTCTGACATTTACAACGTTTTGGTATTGAGATTAACGTGAATTTATTAACATTTGAATTACGTCAGGCTGAGACGGTATGGTAATGTAATGATCAGTAATTGAGCACTTACTGACAGTGATTGAACATCAATATTATGTAGCATCAAACCAGCGATGAGTTTGTAATTTTTTGTAAGCAAGGCTTTTAACTTAGTCTCATAGTCAGTTAAAAATAATACAGTGTTAACTGCTGAAAGACGCACATCTGTCTCTAAACTAATAGATGTATCACTCAAGAGTGACACTAATCGTTTAGTCTAAACGTTATGTCGACACGATTACATAAGAGTCGTAATGCACGCACAGATCCGTATCTACTCTACAAAGTGCACATTCACTGCACTACGATTACTGCGATTAGCAAGCTGTCATAATAAATATTCACATTAAGGCTAAGTTCTGATTGACGCGATATTTCGCTATGACGCGCGAAAACATTTATCTCGGCGATCGTAGACGGAAATTCGCACGAAAGTGAGGGATGCGCGATGTCGCGATGAGATTGTGAACTAACTGCGATGTCGCACGACCACCTGAACGCAGCCTTAAATACTCCAAGCTATTCTGTCGGAAGGAAGAAGATAAAAGATCTAATTGTCCGTCGTAACGGACAGTGTAAGCAGGTATCGAACTAATTAATCAGACCTCTATATGTACGTTACTAAAGTCGTTTAGTAGACTTTCAATAGTAAACAACGCGCGAAAGTTTCCCACGACCGTGTACTAGCAAATATTCTGCATTTATCTAACAACATTATCTAACAAGTACATTATATCAATTAGGGAGTATAACAATAAAATTCAATTATAAAGATAACAAAGAAAAATGTAGCTTTCCTCGGAAACAACGACAGTAAATAAATTGGAGGTCGGAGGATCATAAACTAGAGTCATGGAGCTGTTAAGTCGAACCACATCTACTTATTACAAAACATGTTAAGCTGTCATGGTTGCAAAAATAATAACCAATATTTCGTCCTCCGTATTACTGACAGTAATACCAATAGCGAATGTTTAATACTTTGATGTAATGCCAGTCTTCCACTCGAGTTAATAAGGCTATTCCTAAGCCCGATCAGGTTAGGAGCATTGCCCTGATTATCTCGCAACGAAAGCTGTAATAATTTTCAAGGCCTCGTCTCGCATACCATGCACACTCAGTATAATGGCATATTTCTGCTTCAAATACCTGCAAAGGTACTTACCATCTTAATGGCACCATAGACATTCACGTTCGAAGATCAAAGCTAGTGCCGAGACTGGAATTATCCCGAGTGTATCGAATCGATTATCACTCGATTCCCGTCGTGGAGGCATCTCTATGGGCACTCGTTCGTGACCGATCCCTGGGCACAGCTCTCGATTGTTAACAAGTGCGCCCGAGTGGGGAAAGTTGGGAGGATCATGAAATTAAATCACGTTAGAAAGGAGTATTTAAATTTGAAACCATGGGTCGTTAAATAAGATTTAAGAGTCACGGTTTCAAAGGTAAAATTACTACCACATTTATTAAAACTAAACAAATGAATAAATTCATTTTGAAATTATAGCTTTCAGTGAAAGTGAGCCTGTTAACTCGAGGAATATCATTAGCATGAGGGATTTTAAAACGAGTAGTTGTAAGTTCCACTAGCATTAAGATTTGATTACACACAAAGTAAATATAATACTGTGTGTTTTTCTCGGCAGAATTTACTATAGCAAAATATTACACTCGTGCTCTGGTTTTATAATATAAAATAATAAAGGATCATTTTATTACTAGAGACTCACTCTCTAGTAATAGTTTCACCATAGATTTTATATCCACAATACGGAATATTCCACCACCCACACTTGGCATTGCTCGGTAGCTAAAGGGACATTTACTCCATTTTACGTCCTACCCACATTATACATAAACGTTCAACAACTGATTTCGCTTTCACGCTAGAGACAACTATACAAATTGCTTACCTTTCAAATGTAAGTCGATTTATCTTGTTATGTCTAGAGGGACAGATATCCGAGGAGCGGGACGTGGAAAGCTGCGCGCGCGCCGATCGGGCCCTTCATCGCTGTTTCTGCACTGAAACATTACAACGCTGTCGACTGTCTCATGTTTGAGATCTCGGCTTTCAAATCAGGGTTCAGAAATAGAAATTATTATTTTAGTTCGAAAGAGGAAATACTGATCTTATGTTTCAGATTGTTGATAGAAGGATGTGGTTCAGCAATCATTAGCAAATCGTGATTTTAACTGAGTCTGAATTGGTTTGATTCACACTAACGGCTACCTATGTAGTTGGTTTCATGCCAAACAAAATCAAAGGATTAATTAACCACCTTAGGGGCCATCCATAAATTATGTCACACCTAATAGTGGGGAGGGTCGACGAAGTGTGACAGTGTGTGGCATCGCAAGGGGTGGGAGGGGTCCTAAATTTCGTGACGTGACATTTCAAAATCTAATATATCTAAGAATTAAAACACGAAATATGAACTATTAACGAAAAACTTACAAATATTCCCAACTCCATCTCTATGAACATGTAAAATTGCAAAATATGTGTCGTCACACTAGGGAGGCGGGAGTCTCACAAATGTGATGTGTGAGTTTTTGACCCCACCTCATTGGTGGGGTCAAAAAGTCATGAAATTCGTGTGACGTAATTTATGGATGGCCCCCCATAAGCCCATTATTGGAAAACGACATCGAACTTTATAGTTGCAAGGGAGTGTCCCATAGGAACAACATGACGGTTACACATACTCTGTTATGAGAGTACCATATTGCTACTGCCCTTTACAAGACTCGACACAATATCCTACATCCAAATAAACCATTACAAGCCCCTGTTACAAAGCGTGCGGTTATTAAACTCCTTATCAGCGAGAGTTCAGGCACGGTGCCCTCAGCTGATTCATGGCACGATCGCGAATCAATTTCCTAGTTTTTGCCCTGGTTGCTTTCCTTCCTGGGCTCGGGGTGATCACGTACTGCTTATCAGTGCAGTTCTAAATGGGCGACTTACACCACCTTCCGTCTTGTTTCAGTTGTTAGAATTGTAATGATTGTTGGACATGTCTCAGTTTGAACTTTGACTTTGTATTTGTTGGGCTGTCGGGAAGTTGTTACAGTTAGATAGTTTTACAGTGATCGTGATACTTATGTCGGTTTGTATTTACAGCAGCTTAGCCGCTGTAGGTTAGGCTAGGCTAGGTAGACGCTAGTGCCCTCTGCTTGTACCTACGAGTGGCCATCTTTAATATTACTTATTTAGGTACCTAATGGATTGCAAGACCTGGAAGGGCTTTCAGGTTCTACGAACCATCAACTCTTGCTGAAAATACCAAGTATTTATCTACTTACGAATCATAATATATTCTGACTTATAAACAAATTGGATCTCGCCGTCTTTCAACATCACCTTTGCACACGAGACGAACGCAATCAACATTATTTAAATGGCAGGATTTAATCATCACGTTGATTAAACCTACGTGTAATTTGCATAATTCATTTTATTTGCTTTCTGTTTTAGTTCTAAAACTTGTTTTGCTCTTGATATACTTTCAGTTTCTTTTCTTAATAAAACGTCCATTACCTTGATGAAAGCTTGATGTGCGAATGGCTCTCAGAGCTCCGTACATACGGGATAAACAGAACGACAAAGAAATTGTCGTGAAAGCAGCTTATGGACACTTTTGAGACAATATTACAGTCTCTTTTGTGGCGAAAAGATAATAACACGGACTTTAAAAATTGTAATTGTACTTCCTAAATATCTAGGTCAAAAAGTAAAAGACGAAATAAAAATTACCAACTCCTAAGAAGTCAAATTGTGGTCAAGCACTGAAAAGAGAGAGAAAGGAACACATTATTTGAAAGAATAACAAGTGCACGTAAGTATAAGTGAATAGATTACCGGCCTGTTAAAACCATTACAGTGACCAATTTCCCTCATTCGATCTACAGGAAACACGCGTAACGTATTTCCTACACGTTTCGTATTTGTTGGTCCGAGGCATGTTACAAAAGCCAAAGTAATATTAATACTTTACCGGATAAAAAAAAATAATGCAATACAGTGAGGTTTATTGTGTCATTCAACCGATAAAATAAAAACCAAGATAATTAAAGCTGGACATTTAATAAATGCTTGTCTAGAGCGAAATATTTTTCCATTAGCGACTGGTCGGTTACGCAAAAAGTTCCACTCCCATACAAGGGCCTAACCAGAGACTGTTATGAGAGAACTTATTTTTTACTTGACATATAGCAAGTACATAATGCCCTCCATCCTGAATCGGCTCGTGTGAAATGGTGTTATGAAACTGTGTTTTTCTTCTTAATTTTAAATTGGTTGTTTCATTTATGAAACCTTCACTAGAGATGCACTTGTATACAAGGTGTAAACGGGTCTGTTTACACCCTGTAAACAAGTGCATCTCTTCACGAAGCCGTCAACCAAGCATTCTGTTCATCAAACTAAGTAACTTTACGCATAAATTATTGCTGGGAAACGACTTTTTTGGGGTGAAAAGTCATGTTTTACGGTAGGACTCGATGGAACGCACTCAAAGCATTGTGCTTATAGTACTGGGGTCGTGGTGTTTAAAGTAAAAATCTTACATTAAAAACATGTACTTATTTTTTTTTTTTACTTGTAACTTTAAGCCCCAATATCTCCGTAACTAGAAGTTTGCCAGGTGGTCTAGACCAAAAAAATATTCCAAAGACGGGGAGAACAAGTTCCTTTCGGCTTCGTTAAAGGTCTATTTACGCCCTTTATTTAGGAGCTTAATTTGATTGTGTGGCAATTAACTCCATATATTAAACAACCCGATTTTTATTTATTGCTGACGACAAGAAGATAATGAATAGAAGAAACTTTACAATGACGGCAGTAATTATTTTACAATCCGCATAAAATACGAGTAGCAATACTTTTCAAATGCGTAATAAATAATAGTAAAGAATGTTCATTGAATAAACAATTAGAACGTAATAGGATGTGGTATTCCACCATTTACAGCCTGCTCTTCTGGGCTGGTTGCAGTTAATTCCTTTTTAGATTTATGCTCACGATGTTAGGTTTCACTCCAATTAATAAACTATGGGCAGGTTCATTTCCCTATTACTACATTAAATACTCGAGCTGGTACAAGAAGCTATTAATAATTTCATGTTTCTGTTATAAATGTGGTTGTTATTCCACATAATGTTTTATGAAGGTAAACAACTTGACAAGCCCCGAACTTTGTACACGGCCTTCATGGAAACGTCGATGGTGAGAGAGGTATTTACTCATTTTGAGTAAACAGACATATCGGGAAGACAGGAGGCCACGAAAATACACATGGTTAATATCGCTGCCATACTACGACGGGTCATCATCTGCCTAGCCTTTTCCCAACTATGTTGGGATCGGCTTCCAGTCTAACCGGATGCAGCTGAATACCAGTATTTTACATGGAGCGACTGCCTATCTGACCTCCATAACCCAGTTAGTACTGGGTAATACGATACCCCTTGGTAAGACTGGTTGTCAGACTTTTTGAGCCACTGACTACCTAACGACTGTCAAAGATCTACAAATGACACCCGGGACCAACGGCTTATCGTGTTTTCCGAGGCACGGAGGAAACTCGGTATGTAATCGGTGGTCACCCATCCACAGACCAACCTAGGCAAGCACGGCTTAACCTAAAGATCAACCAAAGCGGCTGTTATTATTTAGCAACGAGCTCCTCAATCATACTACGACGGGTATAGGACAATAATTTTTAGTGTTAAGAATATATCTCATAATATCAGCCTCTCAAAAACAAAATTCTCACATAAAAGCTAGATTATAAGCCAGGATAAGTCACATGTCGTTGTCAAACCTAGCCAAATTGGTTGTTTTCGCTCCAAAGTTCGAGTTAAACCGTGGGTTTAACCTATGATAAATTGGGTTCGTAGGTCAAAATGTGACAGTCTCTAACTAAGCCAATCAGTCGCATTTCACCCTATCCCAGAGCAGAAAAAGAGAAAGGGCTACATGGAAAAAAAAAGTATAGACCATAGACATAATATGTTGAGTGAACATTCATTCATTTTCCAACTATAATGTATATTTTCCCCGCACTTGACCTACCTGATGGTGTCTTCACACAATAGTAAATAGGCGACAGTGTGGACACACGTCGACTTTCCTCTCTTCACTGAACAACAGGTCTGTTGAAGTGGCTATTGTCAATGGGACAGTGGCAGACCATTGTGTACACGTACATTGAAATGCTACATCAGGTGTCCCCGACGGGGACATAAAACGATCTAGGGTTTCTATGGAAATAAACACAAGTAGTACAATATAACTCATGAATCATATGACGAGATAGATACAGTATCACACTAAAAACGCGTAGTGAATGTTCTAGTCACAAAGTAGGGTTCCTAAGGTGAAAAATGTAAATTGATTCTTATTTAATTATTAAACAGTTTATGTATACACTATATACAGAAAACAAGAAAGGAAGAAATAAGCACAAAGGTGATGCTTAATTCTAAAGAAATTACTTCCAGCATACCTGCCAAAGGAGAGTGGTCTTAATTTTATTTTAAGCATTATTTTGTATACTTTTTGCTGTACCCTACAGGGTCCGTAATTGTACCTTGACTTTAAACCCATTGTAAGATCTTTAAACATTATGGAATGCAAATAAAGTAATAGATATGAATAAATCGTCAAACGAAAGGGAAAAATTCATGAAACCTAATATGTAAAGTCTATCAAAAAGTATTATATACTAGCACATGATACGGCAAAAGAACGGTTACCTATGATTACAAATCGTCGCGTGCAACTTCCGCAAGAGTACATAATTGATATATAATACGGCAAATGAAACCGGGTTAATTACATAAGTTTAAAGTGTTCGCAAAAAAGTCCTACATGCTTCGACACCAAGGAACGTTTCGACGATAAACCTTTTAAGAAAATCGCATCGCAATTTTGACAAATCAATTAACTACTTTTTGTTCAAAGAAAGTGTGCTGAAATCTTCGTAAATGCATTTGGCAGTTTCTGATTTAATAACTTGGCCTTAATAGTGGAAGCGTCAAAATGGTTTGATTGTGTTTAAAGTCGGATTCTGGGTTTGTTGGGTTAATCGAATCTCCATATAAGTGTTCATCTTAATGACTGTCTCGAGCTTTGACACCCATTACATTCTCCACTGAAATGTTAATACCTAAATGAAATACTTGTTTCAGTTTACATCTATAAATCAACATCTTTCGAAAGTTCTTGCTTGTATTATAAAGCTGAATAGTTTGTTTGGTTGAACGCGTTAATCTCAGAAACTGCTGGTTCGAATTTAAAATTTGTTTTAGTGTTGGTTAAAGGCTATATTTAACATCACGCTACGACCAAAAGGAGTGGAACATCAATGGAAAATGTTGAAAAAAGGGGGAAAATAGTACCTATTATTATAAAATTTCACGCGGACGAAGGTCGCGGGCAACAGCTAGTATATAAAGCTAGTATACGAATAATTAATCGATATTCACTAATTCCTCGATGCAAAACGATTTTCAAATTTAAACCAACATTAAAAAGATGACCCCGTACTTTCTCTTTTATACATGGCTAAAGATGTTCCGTAATTATTTCCAATTTACTCCAATTCGCAATCAAGAACAATTTCCGTGCCTACATTTTTATTATTATTATTGCGCTGGGTCAACAAGGAACTTGCGCTTCTAACTTTTTACTACCTGGCAAGATTTTTAAATTGGCAATTTTGAATCAATTTCATAAATGAACTGTGTATATTTTCTCTTAAAACCACTGTACAGTCACGAGCACCAATGCATACACTTTCTTAAATTTAAAAGCAATTTTCGCGAGAAATAACGCTTGTAACTTGAAGCTAGGATCTTTTTCATAAAAAATATGAGTTCCAAAATACTATATTCGTAACAACATTAAAGTTTAATCAGAACAGTAGGAGAAAAACACTTTTAAAGTTTGTTAAGTGTTTACATATTGGTGCTCGTGACTGTACACTAAACTTTTGTTTTCAATACGTAGGAAAAAATTTAATTGCCACATAACTTAATGTTTAATCAAATAAACGATTATGGAAGTGTATTTAAAGTAAACAAGTTTTCCTCAAAAGCTTCAGTGATGAAAAGCTCAACAAAATTCAGTTCAAACATTTGCATTCAACAAACCAACAGACATGCGGACACCTCCTTTCATATTTCATTTTGAGGCAGATGTATTTTAACTGCAGCACTTAAACCACGTGCCTGTATCCAATTACATTTCCTGTTAATTTAACTGCCAGTTACTTTTCATGGGTTGTGCCCGTTATATACCTACTTATGTCATAGTGAGGTCGCCGTCCCGCGACAGGTGACACGGATTACGTAATCGATTATTTATTGCAAACGAGTGCGATCGATATTCATATTTATTGGCGCTCGCCTTAATAGATGCAACCTGATTAATCGCTGCCATTTGAATCGATTCAGCTCGTGCGCTTTTATTGTGAGGCCGGTTGATTGTAATACGTTTAACTGTTAATCGAGTTTATGTGTTATGTTATAACTAATATAAAAGGCTTATGTAATAGCGTTACTATTATATCCATTACAATAAAATTAACGCATTCTAAACTTATACTGTCACTTACGGGATATCGTGATTGTTCATTATTTTGTGCTCCCGATATTTCGACGCTTTTGCAACCGCTATGATCGCGGGTTGACTGGAGAATGCGGGTGGATGGAAAAAGACGATCACGGAAGATATCCCGTAAATGACAGTATAAGTTTAGTTTTAAACAGTGTTTAACGCATGTTATTAGGCCTTTTTGTAGGTTATCGTCAAACCTTTTGATTTGGAATTTTACAAATTGTCTAGTATCAAATAGGAAGTAACAGTATTGGCAACTTAAGGATACTAGAAACTATTCCTACGATTCGTACCTGAAAAGCTTTTCATGTTTCGGGAAGCTTCCTGAATGGTGCTGATCGACAGATCAAGGGTCAAAAGTAATTCGCAGAAGAACCATGACTAATTTCATAATGTCATTCGTGCACTGTCATACTGTAAACAGTAAAGGTGTTGTAAATCTTTACTTTAACGGCTTCTTAAGTTTTAAAGGACACCGACCAGTACAACATGACTACAAAATCTGAAACTGGTGATTTCACAATCACATGCTGGAAAGTAATTCGACTCCATAATCACCAAATGGTATGTGATAACCACTTCACATAAAACCATTTGCAACAAGTTCAAATAACCGTAATAAAGACAGCACTATGAAATAACATACATAATTTATATAATTTACCTAACGACAACGCATTGAATCGAATGACGTCCTAAACAAACAAAAGTGATCGAGTCACGAAGAATCGATTTAGTTACGTATGGACTACATAATCGGTTGTAGGAGTAACGCTCTAATTACAATGCCTCCTGGTGATATTTCATCCTCTAGTCAGATGTGGGCTGTGATAGCAGAGACAATCTTCGAAGTTCGAACGTTTAATCACCGAACGTGGGCTTATCAGATGTTTGGGATAATCACCGACTTTCTTTATACAACCTGTTTTTGTTTTGTAATAGGTACATGTGTTAACATCCTTTTGTAATTACAGTATGAAGATGAAAGTACTTTAAAGTAGATACGTTATAGTTTGGCTGGAATATTTTTAGCAGCAGATATTACATTTTCATTTTATCGTCCTGGAGTAAATCTCAATTTCTAACCATCGACCCCCAAAGCCCTTACCTAAGTTTCAGTGGACATTTCAGAATCAGAAACGAAACTATGTTATTTATTTATTATTGATCCTGCATGCATCATCTTAATGCTGGATACCAGTAGCGATGAGTCAATTTTTGTAAGACGTAAGCCGGAGTACATATCCTTAATGTGATTATATTATTTGTCTATGGAATACTGATTGTGCCATTTTTCAAAGGGAAGCCGGTAGGAATCGAGTTCTATGGAACCTTCACCACTGCTGGATACCCCAGCTACTTGACATGCTGTCAGAACTTCTTACTGCTGATATTATGTTGAAAAAAAAAATATTATAAAATCAGGATGCTCTTATACTGTCATTGTAGAAACAGATGTTGCAATAAAATATCATGTTTTATGAAAACGAACCACACACTTCAGAGTAAATAGAGGGAAGTGACATAATTATGTAGATACTCCAAATCGATTACGTGTTCAATTGCCTAGAGCTTCGTAGTGGGTACCCATCTCCGTATGCACATAGTTACATAGTTGCATCACAGCACTGTATATGTTCACGTTACTGCCGCGTTTAGTCGTGCCCATGCATTTAGAGGTAACGTGATTTACAGTTCTGCTCATGTCCTAGTTATATAAGGGAAATGGGTGTGAAAATCGTGCTATATCTGTAACTTTAGTAATTTTGTGGTGAGGTTGCCTTTTTGCTGGGGTTAGGCTCTAAGATAGGGGCAAAAGGACGCATACTTTAGTTTAGATTAGTTGAATCTGTAGAAAACTGGGACATCATTTCGGTTACAAAATTCATCATCTGCCTAGCCTTTTCCCAACTATGTTGGGGTCTGCTTCCATTCCAACCGGAGCCGAATAGCAGTATTTTACATGGAGCGACTGCCTATCTGACCTCCACAACCCAGTTAGTACTGGGTATTATACGCTTTGGTAAGACAGGTTGTCAGATTTTCGAGCCACTGACTACCTGTAACGATTGTCGAAAGATCTACAAATGACAGCTAGGAATAACGGCTTAACGTGCTTTCCGAGGCACGAAGGAAAGTCGGTATCCAATGGGTGTTCATACATCCACAAACCAACCTAAGCAAGCGCGGTTTAACCTGAAGATTGATCCGAGCGGCAGTTATTATTTAGCCACGAGCTTTTAAAATTTGTTAATTTACATTGCATACGCCATCAAATCGTTACTACTTAAAACTTTTTCCAATAACTGTAAGTTCGACTTGATCATGAGTTGTTTTATGTGAAAACCACAGCAACTTAGAGACTGTTAAACGTAGGGCAACCAATAATAAAACTGCTACGAAAGTAAATTACTGGATTTTATTATCGATTTTACGCATTATACTACCACGATTTATTTTATTTATTTTCTTTGAGTTTGTAAAGTTCATTCGAACGTAGAAAATATAATCTATTCCTACTTTTTTGTTTTTTTTTTTCTAATCTGTTTGGCTTTACAGACCTTTTTGGTTTTTACGATGTGCCTGGGTATAATTTAGATATTTTTTTCTTTTTTGGTCTCTTTTTATCTTAAAGAACTGACCTCTAAAACACCATGATTGTAGGTAGGTAGGTCCATAGTTTCTTGACAGCTTTCCTGACTGTTCTCGGAAATACGTCGGTTACCATAACTCGTCGGTGTCTTCTAAGTAATAACATTACTGGGTAACGGTAACAGCATTACATAACGTGTAAGTAAACGGAAATCTTCTACAACCGTAGTTTTCTTGAAAATGCGCAGTTAACAGTCAAAAAATTTGCAATGAAAAATAAGATTTGGCTCAAAATTTATCCTCTTTAAAATTGTTTCTATGATAATTTCTCCCGAAGCGTTAGGCAGAGGTGTACCTAATATTATAGTACACCCACATTTCGCAGTTATGTTTAAAAATATGTTCTTATATAAAAAAAATATGTAAAAGTTGGTCCATACATATAACCCACATGTTACAATTATAGGAAATCGATACTTGAAAAAAAATATCGACATCCGCTTGTTTAATATGTTTGACAAATTCCACAATAATAAACCTGCATAATATTATAATGTGCGTAGTAGCTTATTATTAATGTACATACAAATAATTTCCTGTCATTTACTGGCTAAGTATTACAAGTACTATTATATAAAACTTAGTAACTGATTACTTGGCCTCCTTGTTGATTGATGAACTGCACAGTAAAAAACATTGTGCATCATTTAGCTTTATTAAACCTACTGTATTGTTCTATGATTTATCTAAGTACAAGTCCATTAAGCTATGTCTACCTACTCACAATTAGTATAATGGATGACGTAATTAAATCTAACGTAATGTTCACTTAGTTTCTCCGGAAATACTCGAAATGCTTGCCAGGTGACAAGTTTCTAGATATCCTAAGAACCCGGAGAACAAAACATAGGAAATATTATGTGCGTGACTTTATCTTATTGTTTTAACTCTGATACTAAATTATTGAGGCAGCGAATGCTCGCTGATGGCAAAGAAAGTACCAATTAAATTGAGTAACAGGACTTGGTGGTTTGAACACTGTCAATGTAATTGAATGTGAAATAGGTAATAATATTGACAGTAACTTGGCAATGATTGGACAACTTGATATTTCTAATATAATTTTAGTACGATAACTTTATGATGTCACTGATATTAATAACAAATTGAGACCCAAAGAAACATCATAAATTATTTCGAACAAAAACATCGAAGCTCACAAAAAGCAACCTTTAGAAAACATGAACCCCACAACAAAAAATACACCTAATTAATTGCCATCACACTTCTTGTAAGTTTTATATAAAAAAACTACATAAACTAATTCAAAACACGTTTACTTACTTTAGTCTCAAAATAAATCTTGTCTTTTCGAAGCCTGAGAAAATTAAGTATGACAATAACTATTTTAGCACACGTAGGCACGCGACGGGAGAAAAAAATATATAACAATCAGCAACCGCATCTTATCTTAGATCTTAATTCGATGTTGAATCATGCTGTGAGGCGTGAGCTAGGTTTCCATGTCGCGGGAGAAGAAAAAATAGAACCACAGATATAGTGGTATTGGTAATTGGTAGCTAGAACTTGCAGATATTTAGGTTTCGTGCGAAAACGAGGTTTGCATTTAGGCTTCTTGTTTTTTGCATAAAAATGAGAAACTAGATTGGTATACTTTCCTCTCTTTTGTTTTGTAAAGGATTTCTGTTGGTATTGTACAAAGTAGTGCAAATAAGTTTTAGGCAAAGATGTTTACGCTCTATGTATTACCTACTTACGAGCTGTGCACAATTTAAAGTGAAGATGTGTGAGGCGTGTTTGGGTAGTTTAAAATCTCATTACTCTGGTTGTGTTCTGATAATATTTGTTATAAAATCATTCCGAACATGTTGTAATAAATTATACGTCAGTAATTAGGAAATGATTAATTGATTGACGAGCTAGACATAAAACTCAGCATCCACTGCGTTCACCATTCCGTTGCCCAGTGCTATTTAGACATTCGTTGTAGCTTGGTATATAGGAGTCTAGATTATGGTCATCTTCTAAATGATAATAAAGTTAAGTACCTAGCCCTTTTTTCCTAATGATTTCTAACTATTTACACACGGCGATTATATAGAACTTACGCTAACATAAATAAGATTCAAGCACGAATATTTCTTCCACCATAACTTAAAAACAAATCTTCACCAGTTTTTTATAACCTGTAATTATTCAATGTCTGCCGTTGACAGCTTATTAAATTAACGGTAAAGCTTCACCACACCGAATTGTTGGAAATTATATAAAGCTTATCGGTAAACATATAAGTAGGCAACTAGGCGCTTATTACGGTCAATTTAAATCGTCTTTTTCGCAAGCGTTAGAGTAACCTAAAGCTTTTGAGCTAAATGACTAGGACAATACGAGCAAATAGGCAAATAAATAAATGGAAAAAAAAAAATGGAGTTCTGTAAATCGGTTCACTTACAGCCACGAGCACCAATATGTAAACACTTAACAACTTTTAAAAGTGTTTTTCTCCTACTGCTCTTATTAATATTTCATGTTGTTACGAACATAGTATTTTGGAACTCATATTTTATGAAAAAGATTCTATCTCCAAGTTACAATCGTTATTTCTCGCAAAAATTGATTTTTAATTTAGGAAAGTGTATACATATCGGTGCTCGTGACTGTACTGGAAGGCCAAAGAAAAGATGGATGCATTGTGTCAGGAATGGAAGGCAAAAGCAATAAATGACAGCGTGACGTCTGACAGGGGAGAATGGAAGAAACAACCGTGTTGTGCCGACCACAAGTAACATGGGACAATGGCAGGACAATGATTATAATGATGGGCCACATAAGTAAAGTTATACTTAAGTACTTCAACGTGTTGTGGTCAAGAGTACGGGCACTACGGACAGCGGTATCATCATCCTGTCCGCCAATAACAACATCCTGCTCTAAAGCCGTCACTCAAGTGAGATGATAACTTACCATTTTCCTACTTAGAAGTCGTTTAGTAATTATAACACCGGATCACTTAGCTTGGCTAAATATCATTTTCCTGTAAATAGAATAAACTATAAAGTATTTTCATTTGCTTTTTAACTAAGTACCTATAGAGTTTCTTTTCGGTACAGGATAATTTTTGGCATTTATTCAATGCATGTTTGTCTGTTTGTATGTGTTACGGCTAATAGCCGAAGTTCGGTTTCACCTAGTTTTAGCCGGGTACAACTAGGTGCAGCCGGTTAAACTTAGATGTGTCCTACTTATCTTCGGTTAGAACATGCAACCAATTTGGATGTAGCGCTCGCTGGGCACGCGCGCGTTTGGTCACAGTTCTAACCTAACCTAATTCATTTGGTGGTTGTGTCCTAGCATTTAAAAGGATACACAACTGTTACCGGCCGCACCTAGGTAGTAGGTATAGCCGGCTAAAACTAGGAGTAATCTTACTTCGGCTTTTAGCCTTAACATATGCATTTTGCTAACTTACGGTTATTTAGCAAAAAAAAAATTTAAACGTTTTTTCTGTAGTTTCAGCCTATCCCCAATGGTGGAAAAAGCGTAAATTATTGTACATATATAAACGCCCTTCGTCTCTTTTCGTCATATCTATTCCTATAAATAGTTGCCAACGTCACTCGATAGCCATACCCACAATTACGTAAACCTGAATTAAGTCGAAGGTGTTAATTACGGACACACAAATGAATGGATGTGTACACCCGTCGCCATGTTGTGTATTGTTATCTAACAGAACAGCAATACAGCATACCCACTTATTATTCAGATGCGAAGATAAGAATGTTGCAGACTGTGGTACTAGGTAGGTTTGGTACAGTTACTTGCAAAAGTTATTGACTAATAGGTACAATAGAGATTCAGCGCAACTTATGATAATAAAAATCAATCATTTTAGCGATAAGTCCGCCCATTGTGTCACACTATGTAAAACTGTCTGCTTTTTATACCTGAATTGTATAGTTTACATAATAAAGAGACTATCTATATCTATCAATTTTTTTTCGCAAGCTACACTTAATAAGTGTAGCTTGCGAAAACTACCTAGTTTTTTCGAAAACTACCTATTTTTTTCTGACTCACGTTTTTTCCTGTTGATAAGATATATTCAAAAGTGAATAAATGTCATGTAGATCAACATAAATAAAACTTTGAGCTTTTCAGCATCAATATTATATCAAACAAAGAATATTTTCCAAAACATTTTCACACAATTTCCATTAAGAAAATACACACAATACGGTGTGTGTTGTGTGTATTTTCGTAGTGGAAATTGTGTCATTGTAACTATCATAGGTAACAGCTGATATGAAACACGCACATTAAGTCGTCAGCACGCCAATTTGCTGAATGAAATAATTATCAAGGTCAACTATTACTACATCAAGCATAATTTACGCACACTCAACATTCTTCAGTAATAACATGCGAACGCATATATTTTACTTACCTACGTTCAAATTGCCATCTTCAGCAGACACGCAGGTACCTATAGTTTAATTGCTATGCATGTATAAAAGCCAGACATGGTTGTGGTGAGGCTGAGGTGCACGTCAGGACGAAACCAGTATCCTTTTATTTAGTATGAGCGTACCACTTTGCAACCCCGCAATATGAATCGAGTTATCGCCGGTTTTTCAATCGACAGAAAACTCTTGTATGAAAAATAAATATGGCGCTGCTCAAAAGCTGTCAAACTACATTATTTATTCCTCATATAAAACTTTCTGAATATAAAAAAAAATGGTCCTTAATATAAAGGTACCTTTTGAATGAAATTTCGTAGTGCGCCAAACTTATACGTTCACTTACGACACACTCCATACAGGAATTTGAATTTATTAAAACACTTCTGTAAGTGACTATACTATAGATAGCCCATACATACCGTGCGAATAGGTAGCTCCTTGCAAGACGCCATCATCACCATTAACTACGAGATCCCATCTAGAGGCTATCCGCCGTGTAATGCAATGGTATGCAAAGCTTGCAATAGCTTGCATTGATTACTGTCTTACTTCACTCGACAGTATAAAATAATATTAAATTTCTAAATAATATCTAAATATAGACACACTTGAGCATAAATATCCTAAACCTGTGTCCTAAACTTAATTATGCATCAAAAATTGATTATAAGGTTTCGTAGCAAACGCCTACGGGAACGTCTACGCGCTGCGCCGTAGTACCAAACGGGATATAATTGAGTTTATGGCTGAAATAGGACACTGATTACATTAATATCACGACGTGTAGGTTTAATATTTCTAGGCGCATGGTCATACACTGAATATTGTCTATATTTATTTTCTTGAGTAGATAGGTATCCATCATCGCAAGAATTCGGAAAGGCACCAAGAACAAGCCTTTAATTGATAATTTTATTAATGAGAGCGACTAAGCAGCATTGTAACAGCCGATCAAAGGAGGCTCTGTGATGTAAGTCATTAGGTTTAACCATTAATTATTTTAATCACCGTTTACATGCTCTTGCGCAAGTGCTTTCGCCCGTAAAATAATGTAACCATTGTTGTATAGTGTGAATGGACCTTTGTTGTAGGAGGCTCTCAATCGTTTTGCACACTTTCGTGCTATTAATTTTATTGTCGTATACTATCAAATCGGTTGCACAATCATTATTTGGTCGTAATTTTTATTTGGATTTCTCATTTATTGCGTCTAAGGCATGTGCACGGAAGTTTAATTAGGTAATTGGGTTTCATTGAATATTCTTTACTGAACGTGTTTTTTCTTTTCTATAGTTAAATCGATGAGGAAAATGACATAAAGCTATACTTGAATAGGTACAATACCAATCTTACGTATTTCGGTCGGTATCTAGGTGCACTATTGAATATAAAGTGGACGCATAATGAATAAGATCTAAACGAAGTTCATAACTATTATGGTCTTGATCGTTTTCAATCAATAGCTTACGTCACTTACATTACATCCAATTCCAATAAAGAATCGCAAGAAGCGGAATTGGTACTCCAATGTCTAACTATTATCACAAGAGAAATGAGCAAATGGTACTGCTTCAGTTTTAATTTACTACAAATAACCTGATACTCAGAGCAGCGGTGGGCCAGTGGTGGCGGCCCCGACTTACGAAGAGTAAGTCGTGGGTTCGAACCCAGGCAGGCGCTTTACTTTGTGTAATTTATTTCAAATCAAAAAAAAAATATGTTTATTTGTCAGAATATGGTACAAATAGATGTTACATTATACCAATATCCCGCATATCCTGCCATAATATGGCGTACAAATATTTTATTTTCCAAAATTAAAAATCACCACCACACCACTTCACACCACTCCACTTCCACTTTCATCACCACTGCTCTCAAAACGGTGAAGGAAAACATCGGGAGGAAACCGATATGTCCTAGAATCAAAAATTCGAAGACGTGTGACATCTACCAACCCGCACTGGGCCCGCGTGGTGGATTATAGCCCATTCCCTCTCATAGAGAGGAGGCCTGTGTCCCAGCAGTGAGAACATTATAGGTTGATTATGCTATGCTATGCTATGCTATGCTGACCTGAAACTTCGAGGACTAGGTTAAAACAAGCATTTTAAACCAACGAAGAGTTTCAAAACAAGCAGATACAGCTGCCCAAAACTAAGATCCGATCTACATAGATAAGGCTTACTACCAAACCGATTACTCTCCAGTATTTTCTCGAAAAGTCTGTCAAGACTTGGAGCCATGCCCGACATCTCCCGGGAGCATAATTGATCGTATTGGGGCTGTGACCTACCCCAGCGTGTGTACTCCCCACCCAACGGGAGCGTGACGCGGTGAGCGAAAGTACTCCTCTCTGTCTTCTTACTGATCGCAGGAATTTCCTTTTATCCTGTGTGACCGAAGAAGCTTCTTGTGTTATTATTTAGACTAGAAACGGGATATTTATTTAATTTTTAATTTCTATTTTTTTTTATGCGCCTTCTGGCCCAGTTTTTTAATTATTTTGTTCGTATTATAAGTAAAAATCATCTACCAATCTAAGTATTATACTTAGATCACCATCATCTCATCATCATCTGCTTCTCCTTAACACAGGTTTTCATAACCTAGCTAGGAGAGCAGTGCTCACCCACACGTTTGTAGATAGTACTTTTTTGTAAAACTGTATTTTAACGTGTACTACTATGTGTTGTTTTTGAGTAAATAAATATTTTTTTTTTAATCACCACCTTGATGTAATTTATCTAGATAGCTCTTTTATTCCAAAATTCAAAAGCTTCACATCTTTTTTTAGCACTCCTATTATATATTTGTGAGCAACTTACTTTTGTCACACGTAACAATAGTTCACAGACTTCACAGACATTCGATTAAACGAGAAGTTAGCATGGTTAGAATAATAATGTCTACTTATTATCGTAGCTTACATCATTGTCAATTTTCGCGATGATGATACAAATCAACCGGATAGACCGTTGAACTTCGGCCGGGCCTAAAATGATGTCATCAGAAATTGTTGAGACTTGAGAATTTGTTATTTCTTCCGTTTAACCAGTTTTGGCAATGTCAAGACGATTAATCATGTGACTTACACGTGTTTTACACCTTATTTCTATTAATAGCCATGATCATAATTGTGAGAAATACTAAACATTATGTGAGTTTTTTTGTTTGTATTGTACGCTTGACTGTAGTCGATAGTTAAACGCCTGGTAAATTTTATGAAGCAATAACACTCTCGCTGCATTGTCGGTTTATAATTTGGTAGGCGTTTATATGGAGGTGTTGTAAAACAACACAATAAATAATAGAATAATTAAATATAATTATTTAATATTGATTATATGTGCCTTTATCATTAACGGTATTCATCTTACAGATCATATCAAAATTAAATAGGGAAATTTTCCTGATATTGACCGCGCTTCGCGTGCCAAAATAAATGTTATTTTTCTTTCATTAATATCTAATATATTAATATATATAATCCAAGAATAGGCACTGATTAATTTATTCAAATTAAAGGTTAGTTATGTTATCGTTTGATTTATAACATTTATTAAACTTGTTCAAATAAATTAATGACATGCGTTAATCGTTTCCTGCCTAATGTTTATAAATGAACTTCCGTCAAAATATTACAAAGTTCAATATCAAATGAGTCAAAGCTTGAGCGTTTATTTGAGGCTTGCAGAATCGCATGACAAGAAAATAAGTTGAAGGCCTTGAGTGCGTTCGAGTTCGCATCGATGCTGCAAGCAAATATCTTAATTAAATAAATTCTGTTCGAGAGGGAGTGTAGCGCGCCGGTCAGTCGCAGGCATGGCGTCCCGCCGTCGCCATACCCGCCGTAGCCCTCGGTAGCCATAGCTCGTCGATACCATAGTCCCGACCCACGCATGCGCCCTGCGCCCCTGCACTACGCATGTGCGGCCCTGTACTAGACATCGAGGCATCCGAGTTGCGACACACGACTCCTCTTTACGCGACGCTGTCGCATAATTGATTGTCCATTCAATACTGACATTGAACGGCCGATGTTCGGCGGTCCACTGGTCGATTACAACCAGTTATTTGCTTACGGCTATCGAGATAAGGCGCTTCCGCGCGGCTCCACGCGACGACGTACGTCCCCGCGATCAGCTGGTGAAACTCGCAAATTCGGCATGGCTTCGTACTGTGATAAATATTGTGCACCCAGAGTTTGCGTGATGTAAACAGTGTTGAGAGTGCAAGTGGGTCAATCATCATGGAAGTGGCGAAGGAGAAGACCGCGGGCGTCGAGGAGTTCGACGAGGACGATGTTTCGTCTCGTCGCCGCATGTTAGACGGTGAGTCCGATCGATACATGCAGTGTTTATGCGTCATACTGTGCTAGAATCATAAAGCCATCTTTTACAAAGGGCATTGTGTAAAAAAATTAAATAAAACAAAGATCGTGTGCGCTGACGTGACAGAGCTCGCACAGCGTCCGCGTCGATTGATGGAAATGCTTATTGATTTTCCCCACGGACATCACCCGAAACGGCGCTTGTTTACACATTTCATGTCTTGCAAATAGTTGCAAATACTTGCTAATTTACCAATACCATAATGACGCTATTACTTCTAAAAAGCTGAAATGCCGGTGAATGCTGGTTTCAAAATTATTTATAAAATAAATAATAATCTTAAAACGTAATTTGGATAACATAAATCCCTTAATACCATTAAGTATGAGTAATATGAGTAATTTTCTAAAAGAATCAAGTGTGTATCAACTTGGTAGTAAAATTGACATAATCCAAACAAAATAATTAGGTTAGAAATAGTTTGATAACGCGGATAACAACACGTATGAATGGCGTTTAATTACAACACCGGCTTACTAAACTATTTCGAGGTCGAGCCGTTAACATTAAAACGGCCAGTCAGTGTTTAAATTAGGGCGAAATTACCACTGTGCTATCACGTGACTCAGATACACAACAAGCCGTAAGGTTTCGAAACGTGGTCAACTCAATATGACTGAAGTCTGGGACTCGAACTTTAGGAAACGTGAAGTGGGATGAGCACATCAGCTATTTCAAAATTCATTGTACCCTACATTCCAGTGTCATGAGTCCATGACCTCGATTTAACCCGAAACTGGTAAGTTCATGACTCACTTTCATGGAAGCTATAACAAATGACATTGAAAACTGGAGTTGTCAGTGGCAGGCAGGACGCGCGAGTGCGGCGAGTGCCCGTGCGCCCCGTTTTGGCGAACTTTTGCATTGTGGCGCGTCGGCGAGGGCGTTGACCGGTTCCCCTCGCTTCACCACTTTTATAGGGTTTTAAAATCGATTTTAGTACTGATACAACCCCATAATAGCTAATTAGGGAGTAAAAAACAACAGACTCTTCTAAATTAATATTACAAAGAATTAAAATTTGTTTGTAGGTTTAAGTAGGGGGTAATCTCCGTAACGAATAATCCAATTCTAAAAATTATTTCACTGGCAGAAAGCTACATTATTCGTGGGTGCTATAGGCTTTAAATTATATTGATATCATGCATATTAGCCGAGATATCGCAATTTTTGCGGACGAAGTCGCAGGCGAAGTGCTAATGTATTTTAAACTTAGCATAGAAATCAAAGTAAGAAGGTAACCATTTAGGTAACCTATACTTTCCACAAACAATTTATTTGTGATTCGTACGATGATTGAATTACAGGGAAAGTTAATTCAGAAAAAAAAAATGTTGCAGGTACAAAATATCCATTATTCATAAACAGGGCCTAACTGGATTTATTTTACAAAATGAAGTACAAACAAACCTGTTCGACATAAGTGGATTACCTATGTAGGTACGTTCACATTCCCAAAGTTTCACATTACTTGTGGTTTTAGTTGCTGGTACTTATTCAGCTAATGCAATTCAATGCATGACACATATCACAATTATTTAAGCCAACCATATTTATGAGAATGTTTTTGTAAGCCGCTTTTTCCATTGCAATTCGAATATGTACCAAGAATTTGTGTGGTATACTACCACTAAAAAAATCCGACTACTGAAAAATCACGCTCTAATTAAATTCGGGGTTTACAAGGTAAAATCGACTTCTCTTATTGTTAAAGTCGGTTAAAATGTAGCCTATGTTAGCCGGGCCATAATAACGAATCGATTGACACCTTATTCATCAAAATCGAATGAATAGTTTAGGCGCTACGGAGGAACATACGTAAATACAAACATACATAGACTGCTAAAATCATAACCCTTCCTTTTGGCTTCGCCGTAGTCGGGTAACAAAAAAATCCCCAATAAGGCCGAAAACATGATTTAAGTAACTGCTTTGGTATTTTTATCATTCTCTTTTTGCTTAATTAGTTTCTAAAGATGCTACAAATAATAATTAATATTTTAATGAGAAGCCATTTCAAACCTTGCCGACTGCTGAACTTTCTACGTGAATACTTGCTGCCTACTTTCTATGTCTGGTTCGTATTGACGTTTGGTCTGCAAAAACGTTGCTTGCTTTAATAATTCGAATTCCACTCGTTCTTACTTGAGGACAAGGAATGCAGGCTAATTTAAATGTCAACTAGTGCCGACCTTCGTACTTCTAGAATGACATTGGAATAATTCTACGGCATAATATTTATAACATACAAAAGCAACAGTATCAAAGAGCCACTTTGTGCGATATAGGAATCCCTAATTAAATACAGGCTCAAGGAGGAGGAGCTTCTGCAGGTAACATGGAATTTCGGGAACCTTAGTTATGATTAGGTAATTGTGTTGGAAGGTGCACGCAATAATTCTACGGAATAATTTTTATAACATCACATCATAACATCACGCCTATAATCCCCGAAGGGTTATTCAGAGTTGTGCCTAATAGTACTCCTATAGCCATCAACCGGGCACGAATCCGGACTCTGTGGTGCTGAGTTATTTCTGATGGAAAAACCCAATAACACTTTGCCCGGTCTGGGAATCGAACCCAGGACCTCATACTCAGCAGTCGCGCTTGCGACCACTAGACCAACGAGGCAGTTTATAATATTTATTTTCTAAATGTGTGGAAGGAGGTACTTACTTACCTTCTGTGGCCTACCTATAGGACATACAACTTCCATAGCTAAAGACGTCATCCCTATAAAAATAAAGACAGAACAATGGGCACCAAAAGGAGATCGAAATATCAATGGCCGATTGCGATTTCCGTTTCGCTTTAAAAGGAGATTTAAAACTCTTAAGACAATTGCAGTGCTCAAGTGCATGTTCAAGAACTTCAGAGCTAATTATAGATCTTAATGTACATTGTAAAGTTTCCGTTTTAACGTTCTGTATATGGACGTGCCTGCCCTTGAACCGGGCACCTGATACCTGATGGCTCAACCGGTTTTGAGAATAATTTTACCACATTGTTGGTTATAATTGAATATAAAGCTCAGGAAGTTGAAATTGCTGTATTATTTACTTTTTTGGTTAGGCTGTTTAAATTATGTTTGTACAGTTTAAGAGTTGGAAGTCGTTTTCCCTATTATGTTGTTGTTGTTCTGAAGCTGCACGCGGAATAAATTACCTGAATTCAGTAAAGTCACGCACTCATTATCTGCCTAGCCTTTTCCCAACTTTTTTGGGGTCGGCGTCCACCGGATGCAGCTGAATACCAGTATTTTACATGGAGCGACTGCCTATCTGACCTTCACAACCCAGTTAGTACTGGGTAATACGATACCCCTTGGTAAGACTGGTTGTCACACTACCTGACGACTGTCAAAGATCTACAAAAGACACTTGGGACCAAGGCTAAAAAAAAAAAGCGGCGGCTAGAAAAGTCACGCACTGTCTTCACCATATTAAAGTTGAGTAAAAATTCCATAAAGTACTTTGATGAGTCCGCAAGTCCTCTGTACATACATGGAAGCCGTAAAGCAGTCCATTCAATTCCACAACAATGGGCTTGTGACACCCAACTCTTATTACTTTAAGACGCAAATCGATCCAAGTCAGCGGTCTCCTTTTACTGGTGCCTTTAGCGCCGGCGCCGAATGCTCAAGCAGTCGTAAAATGCTACCGGTATACGCTGAGCATTCGAGCAGAGCCCATTATGAGCACAATAACCCGTACCTACCTACTGAGTTAAGAGTAAATCGGCGCTTGCGCAGTACACAGCCCTAATTGAATCATCTTGAATAAGTATTTGAGTATCGGTAGCAGCTAGTTAGTTTTGGCATCTATTGTAGAGCATCGTGTAAGAGATAAAAATTATGTTTTATGATTGTGTGAGTGATAATGATCGTTGCGTTGGAAGGCCTCCCACTAGGTGGACCGATGACTTGGTGAAGGTTGCAGGGATCCGCTAGATGCGAGTCGCACGGTAACGGTCAATGTGGCGACACTTGAGGGAGGCCTATGTCCAGCAGTGGACGTCTTTCGGCTGGAATGATGATGATGATGATGATGGTGATAAGAATCAGGCATTAATAATTTTAAATTAAGCCCGTTTTAAAGATAAGTATGATAGGATAATCCGTTACTCAGAAAGGAAGAAATTCTGAATCGATAAGTTAGTAATTAGTAAAAGATTTACACGAGCTGCGATAAGTAGAGATATCAATATCCTAATAGCGATGTAAATTGGTGATCGAAGTATTAAAAAAAACCGAATACAATTAAATTATCACTAATTCACGCCTTAAAATAATACCTATATAAGTCATTTTCCTGCTTCAATTTTGAATTTACAATTGATAGCTGCCTATACATAATGCGTATGGTATGAATGTATACGTGTATGAATGTGTATTTGTATGGTATGTATGTAAACAGGGTGGAAGAGACACCGACTCAAAATCGGTTACCACGTATTCAGTGCATCATTCAGAGCGGTTCGGTACCGGTTATTGTTTTTAAAATCTGCTGTTCCATACATTATGACCGTGTAGGTATTGCAGTTTTGTAGAAAACTGCTGTTTTTTTTAATAACTGATGAAAAATTTGTGGAGGGCTCAGAATGATGTACTGAATATGTGGTATCTAACCGTTTTCGCGTCGGTCTTTTCACTCCGTACGTATTTTGTGATCGCACTGTCTTTGAAACTGATAACGACGATGTTCTTAACAATATATAAGTCATCAGTGTCATAACAGACTGATAAGGACACTTTACAAATGACCGTTTATCTGAACCTATTACAAAGGTCATCACACACATTGTTTTAAGCAGACACTGGGTAATATCCTGTAGCTTATCTTGAGATCGTTAGGTAATTATTGTGTGTTGTTACTAGTTTGAGTCAATTATATTTATAAATATAAGGTCTAACGCCATTTCAAGGGATTTTTTTATCTAAGTATATTTTTATAAAAATAAATAATTTAAAATTACTTGACCCACAAAATAAATACTAGCTCCTTATTTTTCAACATTCTTTACGCTAGTTTACTACGTCGTATTTACCTACTGTCATAGTTAGAATAGGGAGTAACGGTTTTATGTAAAATAATAATTTTATAAAAACAAAAACACTTGAGATTTTTTTTTCTTTGCTATGGCGACTTTACGACATAAAGAAGTTACTCTTAAAATATTTAGTGTATGAAAAGATAGACCTTATAGATTGTGATAATTCCAACATGCTATCAGTTCCAAACCCTAAACATAAGTAGGTGTAACAAAGTACGGTTGTATTCTTTAAATCAAATATTTCGCAGTCTTGTAAAATTGAAACTGTGTAGAAAAATGTTAGTTGTAGGCGCAGCCGTGTTGCACACCTACGTGCGTATTGACCACATAAGCGCCGCTTTACAGTACTGAAATGTTTTTAGTTTTTCATCGCCGCTTGGAGTACCAATTTTCTACCTAATGCTTATACAGGGTGTAAACAGACCCTTCACGAAGCCGTCAACCAAGCATTCTGTACATCAAACTAAGTAACTTTACGCAAAAAAAATATTGCTGGGAAACGACTTTTTTTTTGGGTGAAAAATCACCGTTTTACTGTAGGACTCGATGGAATGCACTCAAAGCATTGTGTTGATGGATGGATTGAATAGTACGGGGGTCGTGGTAAAGTAAAAATCTTACATTAAAACATGTATTTAAAAAAAAAAAATGTTGGAACGAAAAAGTTGGAACTTTGACCCCCAATATCTCCGTAACTAGACGGTTCCCAGATACAGTCTAGAACAAAAAAATAATCACAACGACGGGGAGAACAAGTGCCTTTCGGTTTCGTTAAGGGTCTATTTACACCCTTTATAAAACATTAGTTTAACTTAGAATTCTACTGTCTATTATTTATTAGCGTCAATTATTGGCTGCACACCGGCGACACCATGATGCGGAAAATCACAGCCACTGACAGATAGAGTGATATTACCGTACTGTTATTAAATAATCGCTAATTGACAAGCACTCCTGAAACCTTTCAATATGTTACATAATTCAGATAAAAGCTGTCGTAAGATTCGTATCGTAACTTCAGCTGGTATAGACAGTTTTGACACAAGCGATAAAATGAAATGGCGCTTAATATAGTTCCTGAACAAACCTAGATTTCTCTCAATAAAGACAGCTTGTAGACAAGTTGTAGGCACTGTTGTAGACAGCAGCGGTGGGACAGTGGTAACCGCCTCGACTTACGAATTACCGTTCGTGGGTTCGAACCTAGGCAGGCACACGGAAAACATTATGAGAAAACCGGCATGCCATAAAAACAAAATCACTGAATCACTGAACCCGCGTCGCGTGGTGAATTATGGTCCATTCCCTCACGGGGACAATGCATGTACCCTAGTAGTGGGAACAGTAGGTATAGGCTGAGTATGTATGAATGTATGATGTGTATGTAGGCAGTTGTAGGCGAAGATTACGTATAACACTAACTTATTAGACATTTCCCCTACCTCCCACTGCTTATAAAGCCCTGGTACTAACTCCCACATTGTGATATGTTGCACATATCGTGTTCCGCGGACTGTCATCGACCGTTGTGTTAAATGAACGTTAATTCTGCTTCTCACGCCACGTGGCCTAGTTAGTTAACAAGGATGCAGGGCTGTCCATTAGAATACTAGGTTTATATACATAACCCAACTTTACACAACTGAAGCATATCTCTTCTTCTTCGTCATGTCGCTGCCACGACAGTATTTTAATTTTTTTTGGGCCAAAACTTCCCAACGTCCACGGCGGCAGCGCACGAGTCATTTTATTGCATTTCTTGTAGCATTAAGAGCAAAATAGTAGGTGGATTATAATTAGGCAGGTCTCAAAAAAACTATTGAAGTTCTAGATTTCCGAAATGGTCAGCTATAAAATAATATCTTCACCAATTATGAGTTTCTAATTGATTGGTTTATCAATATCGATTAGCGACTCTCTAAAATGCATCGAACAAGGAAAATCTCCAATAAAAATACCTGAAATCCGATTACTTGATTTGAACACAATTTTCATTGTTTTTGTTTGCGAACCGATAAACACCTGAATGTTAAAAACTTGGAAAAAACAGTGCAGCAGCTAATGGTATTTTATTAAAGGAAATTTACAAACAATTTATATAAGAACCTCGTCTTCTATGTAATCCTGTTAGGTACCTACACTACGTACTTACTTATTTACCTAACGACTTATTTACAGATATGAACTCATACAATAAAACGAAGATATTATCGCTGCACTTATTTATGGTGATAGAAGAGCGTCTTGTGCATACTAAATGCTCGTAATTTCCTATGACGTAGGTCTAGGTACCGTCTTTGTATGCCAATGACTTTTCAAACCCTACTGCGATTAGCTGTCCATGCGGAAGGCATTGTATTGTGATACCCATGGGCTCCAGCGAAACCCAACAACCAGAATAATTCCTACTAAGTACAATCTATCCGATATTGGTTGCAGCGACTACATTTTAATAATTCAATCACCCAAACTGTCGTCAATTGATACTACCTCATTGAAATGTCAAACAGGAGCTTTAACTAATGCACATGATCCATCATCTCTATAATGCTTCATTTATGCCAGACCAAATATCGTATGACGCGGTGACTTATAAAATATAGGTAACACATTGTGTCCCAACTCCCAAGTGATCTTGTACCGAGCTCGAGGTGACCTCATATCCACATGGTACGCGAGTCAACAAACACTTAATTACATAGTAAAGTGATGCAAGTGTTATTTGAACGTTACTTCACACGATACAAATCTAGTCGAAATAACATTCAGTTTCGATTTGTACATACAGACAGTAATGTATGTAATAATGTCACCGATAAGCCGACATTTGCAAGAAGATTATGATAAAAGTAGAACGCAATTCAATGCGTTATTTGTTCTGCTTTAAAGTAAATCAATTTCAATAATTCTGCGGTGGAGCTGTCACTCAATCTTTGTTAGAATTCGAGCAGAATAAAGCCTTTGGAGAGTTGCCAGCTCTAGACTGAAGTGAATGATTGATGCGAGATTAATTGGGTCATCATTCGAAGGCAACTAGCCAATTCAACGAACGACCCAATGCCAAGTCGTAAAGGCTGTATCTATCTACCATAGACACACCCATACCTAGTCGAAAATTCGTAAGCCGGCTTTGGGCCATCTAGCTAGGTACACGACGAGTTTCATGCCACTTAACCCCAACCTTCGTAAGATAGGAAGATGAACACTCTAAACCACTAGAGACACATTCAACTTTCATTGATTGATTGGAAATTAATTGAGACATCAATCAGAGTCAAGCACTCGATATCAGCGTCGACCCAAATACGACCTTATTTGCAAAGGCTTCCGCAGATGAACGAATGACAGACTTGGGTTTGTTATTTGTACGAATAGCAATTCGAACCTACTAGGCGTCGGCTTTGTAAATTCTAGGTGCATTTTATGGTTTGTAAAACTAACCAAACATAGTCATGCAAATACCCTCAATGTTGAATCATGATTTTGAAGCTGTATTTGTCCTGGAAGGAAAATATTTGACCGCACACAAGCATACCAAAAATGGTACAATGTCGTTGGAAATCAATGTGTTTAATATTGTATTATTTTAAACATAGGTATATAAGCAGCCTGGGACTTCATAACAAAAAAACCTTTTGAAACCGAACGCATGATTCACCGTCCCTGACAGTCCAAAGCCACTGCATTTCGTTATAGTATTTTGTCGTCGAAATGTTTCGTCATTTTGTTACGTAGATCAATTGCGCGTGCGTGCATACCGTTACCGTAAAATTCCAGCCATCTATCACTCTAACTTGTATGCGTTCTTTTTACAAAAGTGTGCTCAACAGACGTTGGTAAATATTATTCAGGGTCGCTGCTCAGACTTCTGAATGCATATTCATTAGGTCTACCACATATTTTACGAAAAATGTTCATTACCACTGAAGGGGAATAAAACGCAATGGACAGTCATGGTGTTTTTAAGCCCACATGTGGTCATTAGAAGCCCTATGATAATACAAACAGATGTAGAACACAAGGTCGCAATAAATGGCAAGGTTTTTCAGGTCCAGATGTCGGAAATAGGCCAACTTTATACTTCTTGTCCGAGTAGCCCGAAAATGAGATTAAGTAATCAGACGACATGTCAAGTTCATGAACAACTGCAGGCAGTTTATAATTTAGTACCTAATAAACTGAGTGTTAGAATGCCCTGCAGACAACAACAGACAATGAAATATTATTTTCCACTTTTGAAGCAAGAACCTTCCTCTCCGTAACAGCAAAAGTATTAAAAATAATTCACAAAGCATTCGCAAAAGGCGAGGCTATAGAACAATCTACTTTCTAAAACAAATTGATTCTACTTTCAACAGATTGCGGCATGCGCCCGCGCAGCTATGGGAACGATGAGCTGACATTTGTGGCCGCGATGCCCTTCCTGTTTCTTATCCAGGCTGGAACACTTTCTCTTCACCACAAATTGCTGGAGATTATTTATATTATTCAGACAGGTCATGTAAATAAATGTCGAGGGAAATAGACTGTGATCACAGTTCAGGTCTAAATGCAGAAGTTAACTAACTGCGTCCGTTGCTTATGATTTACTTTAATCCTTTGCTGGGTTTAACATGGACAATATGATCATCATTGTAGGTTGCTATCAACAGTGGTCAACGAACTTTTCGATTGGCCCTCAGTTTCAACTAGCCTGTGGTTGGAACTTACTGTTTCTGTTTACTTATCAACTGGGTTGTGGAGGTCAGATAGGCAGTCGCTCCATCTAAAAACTGGTATTCAACAGGTTAGACTGGAAGCCGACCGCAGCATACTTGGGAAAAAGGAGGCAGATGTCTTACTGTTTCTGTTTATCATTAACACTAGAAACGGGATATTTATCATGATTACTGTTTTCTTTGAGTTCCCGATATTTCGGCGCCGTTGTAAGCACCATGATCACGGATAAACTGAAGTCTGTTTTTGTTTGCCTGCATTTTTTCAATAATTTTGATTTTGTTTGCCAGCCTAGGTTCATTGTCGTATCATTATGTAGGCCTTTTGGTGATATGGCAGTATGGCTATAAATGCACACTGCGTGTAAGTAACAATTTAACTTATAAGTCCTCACTGAAACTGTCTTTAAATAACACTAAGGCCCTCAAGTAATCGCAATTCGACTTTTATTTCAATGAACTCCCAAGTTTATGTAAATCCATTTTTTGTCACAGCAACGAAACTGAGCAATTGTACCAATTTCATAACGGACCTCCGATTATGTACACTGTACACTGATACGTGCATTGAGCAAAATATTTTGTAACGATATTTATGTAATGTGGCAACATTTGGATTCTGACCGCTGATGAGTCTGAGATTTGTAACTAACACCTCTGCGTGGATGCAACATAGTTGGAGTAAATGGGTACTAAGATGTTTTGTTACTTGGGTTGCAATCTTCTTCACGTGGCGGACAAGCTCGAACGCCAGGGCCACTGCTTATGTTCAGTGTTGGTGCAGACTAGCAGAACTAACAATAATAATGGTCATTAGCTCGTGGCTAAATAATAACAGCGGCTCGGATCAATCTTCAGGTTAAGCCACGGCTTGCCTGGGTTGGTCCGTGGATGGATGGACACCCATTACATAGGTACCGAGTTTGTGTTGGTTCCGGCTGTCATTTGTAGATCTTGGATAATCGTTACAGCTAGTCAGTGGACCGAAAGTCTGACAACCAGTCTTACCAAGGGGTATCGTTTTACCCGGTCCTAAATGGGATGTGGAGGTCATATAGCCAGTCGCTCCATGTAAAATACTGGTTTTCAGCTGCATCCAGTTAGACAGAAAGCCGCTTTCCCAACATAGTTGAGAAAAGGCTAGGCAGATAATGGGTGTACATAATAACACCGAATACCCATGTGCCGAAGTTATTCGATTGAAAAGTGGAAAGGGCATAATATGATAAATTTGATTTTCTGTAGGTAGGTAAGCACGACTGCCAATCAAGCTTTACAAAACCAGTTTATTCGGATCGCTCTTTGTACAGAAAATCTATACAAAGCGGGCCAAGTTATACTGGAAATGTACAGCTTCATGTGCCGCCGTGTGTACAACATTTCTTTAGAGACATGATTAAGCTCTACTCTACGTAACAGAAAGCTCGTCTCACATTACAACCATAGCCAGACAAGCCCGAGTAACAAGATAGGTGTTAGCTGACAAATTATCTAACCGTCTTCGTGCTTCAAGTTCGACTAACCCAAAAATTTCCAATTTTTCGCGTTTCTGTGAATTAGCATCACTAATCAGTTATGATGTTGGTGAGCTGGGCGTTAAAAAGGTGGGACTTTACATAGAAAAAGTAAAAAAAAAAAATACAAATCACGTTTTCTTTTGACATTTGTGTTTTCGCAAGCAAAATATTAAAGATTAACTTGTAAAATATCGGTAGTTTGGTATTAAGAATCACAAAATTGCGAGAGTTTCGATCTATAATATGTATTAACTAGCTGTTGCCCGCGACCTTCGTCCGCGTGAAATTTTATAAACTTTCTCGATAAATGAATCCAACACTAAAAGAATTTTTAATTCGAACCAGTACTTTCTGAGATTAGCACGTTCAACCAAACAAACAAACTCTTCAGCTTTATAATATTAGTATAGATTTATTGAAAGTTATATCGGCATTTTAATCCTATCATTAATTTGCTTATCTCCGCAATCTATAATGTCTAATCGCACGCGATTGTATCTGGCAATAACATTAAATATTAGGGTGAATGAATTTACATTAGAACTTTACTGTGTTTAAGTAGAAATAGTAGGAAGGTAACAGTAGCGAAGGGTCATTTTTTATAAGAGGTAAGCTGGAGTACATATCTTTAATGTGATTATATTATTTGTCTATAGAATATTGATTGCGCTATTTTTTAAAGGGAAGCCGGTAAGAATCGAGTTCTATGGTACCTTCGCCACTGGAAGGTAATTCATAACGCTTATTTACTGTACCTGACAGCGACCCGTTAAGGTCGCTTCTACGAACAATCTTTATATAAGTAATTACCTACATGCACATGACCCCCTTCAACATACAATAGAATCCATGAATCTATTCTATACTAATATTATAAAGCTGAAGAGTTTGTTAGTTGGTTGAACGCGCTAATCTCAGGAACTACTGCTTCGAATTAAAAAATTATTTTAGTGTTGGATAGTCCATTTATCGAGGAAGGCTATAGGCTATATACCACCATGCTACGACCAATAGGAGCCGAGCAAAAAAAAAACAAGCCAGAAGCGGCGGGTGAAACGGCCGGGCACAGATAATAATAAAATATTAAAAAAAATATCTTTGCTGTAGGTTCGCACTATAACTAGCGCGTAATGACTACCTCGCCAGAAACTGGGTTCTAATCAATTTTAAACGCACGAATAGAACACGAATTGTTTGCAATCTTTACCTAGCTAGTACTTATTATATCTGCAGAAAGGTTATGACCGTTCATGGAAGATATGAATAAATCTCGACCTTTTTCATTACGTTATTATTTCAATTATTTGCTCAAATCATCAAAATAAACCAACTCTTGATAAATTTATAACTCGTTAAAATATTGAGTGATAATCTGTTGTTAAAATGTGTGTCAAGTCAATAATGATTAAGGTTTCTTATGAAATCGTTGGTAATTGTAAATTAATTTGATAAATATAACTATGATAAAGAAGTCGTTATAAATAACCAACATGCTTGAAAAATAAATAGACCACTTAAATTCAACGCTTCACGTTTTCTTTCTTCGAACTTTTAAACAATCACTTAGATTAGAGCTGCCATACCCCGGTTTGAAGTATTGTGTCCCGGGTGCTCCCGGTAGCCTATCAGAAAAGAATCGTGAAATTTTGCGCTCGCTCCGCTCGATGCTGTTTCCGTGTATGTGTTTCGAAATGAGTCACTTTTACCGCAAATGAAAACGTAGCTGTTCTGCTAGCCCACGAGCCCCAAGCTGACACTGATCACCCCTGCCCCCCCCCAAAATCTCTTCTTAAACGCCTCCTACTTCAATTACAAATGTCCCGGTCGGTATATCAGTACTTACGGCAGCATTGGCAGCCCCGTATCTTAGATGGATAAAAATATGCTGACTCATTAAACTAGGTAAATAAACAAGATTAAAGAGTTTAAGAAGTGCACTTAACTAGTACTTAATGATAATGCAAGCTATAAACCAAAGTGTTTCCACAAACATGGGTTAAATTAAGTAACATTAGCCTGCCCCGTTTTTATGTCTATTATTAGCGATCAAACACAATCACAATGCACGCATAAAGCTCATCTCTTTATATTTTCCAATTCATTTAGATGCATGTTATTGATGGTTCACACGTCATGAGAGATTTAGATTCAACGAAAGATTATCAATCTTCTCTTACTCCATTAACAGGCGAGATCACATAGTTTTGCCAACATCGGATACACTCTCAGTTTTTCTTTTCTTTTACTTTCATCAAGAAAGTACTATTTTCTAAAACTTTTCTCAATCGCATAAGTTATAATCTATAATCCCATCTTACACCTTCCCATTGAGAGAAACGAAGTACGCACGATCACACAGAAAAAAATGTCATAGTAACATAGATTAGTGTCGGACATCATCAATGCGATCAACATTAGGTCAAGAAGGCAATGTATCTAACAGCGATGGTGCATATGGAGGAATAAGGCAAGTCTCAAAAGAATTTAACACCCAAATAAAGATACAGAAAAGTGAACCGCAGACAAAGCTAGCGTGACTATGATAACATTTACTTCTGGTAGCACATAATTGAGATGAATGGCTAGTTGTGTCAACGCACCCGAACGTTCGTGCTGACCCACACGGACGTTGGCCAACCACAGTTTGAGAATAATTCATGATACGAAGACAATTCACTCAGCATGTCATGTTTTAAAGACCATTTTATTTACACATCCGTTCTTGCGGTTGTACATGTAATCTGAGTTCCCACGGAACAGTTATAGGACAAAGATGTAAATTGTAACTTCTCAATTAACATAGCAACTGTGAACTGCATCTTTGTTAGCTGTTTCCCTTACTGGACGTGATTGACACGAAAAGTTGCCATTGTTTTATGGGTATAGAATGAGGCGAATCAAGGAAAGAGACAGCCAAATAGAACAGAATAATAAGTTATTACTGTTGTAGGTGGGTCACAAATGTTCGTGTTCCACGCGCGCCTTAAAGAGATGTCAGCAACCACGTAGGGTTCCGCACGGGCCGATGCCTGCCAGGGCTGCGGGACTGTTCGAAAGAGATACCGCGGCCCTGGAACACAAAGGGCAAAGAAGGAACATGGATGGGTTTTAGTCAGTACAAGTCTGACACTCCCTTCCGCTCCGCCCAGAGCGGGGGGGGTCATTTGATGATTTCCCATCCTAAAACGATGGGTGGGTCACAAATAAAAGTGGTATTAATTGAAAAAAAATATCTCTACAACAAGGACCAGAAATGTAAGGAGTATCTAGTAGTCCTAAAAGTCTAAAAACCATTCTATTATCAATGGCAATTCTATTTCTGCAAGAATACTCTAGTCCCATATAATTATACAGGGTGTAAACAGACCCTTCACGAAGCCGTCAACCAAGCATTCTGTACATCAAACTGAGTAACTTTACGCAAAAGCTATTGCTGGGAAGCGACTTTTTTTTTAGGTGAAAAATCACATCATCATCAATGGAACGCACTCAAAGCATTGTGCTGATGGATAGATTGAATAGTACGGGAGTCGTGGAGGTGTTTAAAGTAAAAATCTTACATTAAAAACAAGTATTTAAAAAAAAAACTTGTGAAAAAGTTGGAACTTTGACCCCCAATATCTCCGTAACTAGAAGGTAGGTAGGTATGGTCTAGCACAAAAAAAATATCAACAAGTGCATTTCGGCTTCGTTATGGGCCTATTTACACCCTTTATAACTTGCAATGCAAAGTATCCGAACAATCAATGTTATGATTAGTTGATTTTCTATCTTCTTCGTGTCAGTATAGCAATAAACAAACATATCAATTCAAAGAAATAAATCAAGACAATTCAATGTTTGAATTACAGATTCACCGTGTCTTGTCTGAGAACTATTAATTACAGTGTTTTGGTATTCACTTTCTATTTTCGAGTGCATATCTCTTGACGGAGCAATTTTAGCTGACCCGTAACAACTGATGACCCTGGCTTGAGGACGAACCAATCATTGATAAATATATTTAAACAGCACTCGAGAATCAAGAAACGAACTCTTCAATTAGTTAATACTTATAACACTGGAGTGGTTATATCAATAAATAAACTGATCAAGAAGATAAAGCACTGAATTATGAACCCGGTTCTACGGTAAACTAACTAGAGCAAATTAATGTTTCCAATTCACGTCATTAGTTCAATTCCAATGCTTTTTCATCATGTTATAAGTCTAAGCTGAGTTTTATAAGTTATGTTATTTATAACTTGGCTACAAGTTACTCAGTAACAAGATATTAGTGTCGTGGGATTATGACCAATTGCGTAACGAAATGTCCTATTTATTTGATATGAAAAGCTGTCGCTGCGTAGTCTCGGTCTGGTGAGCGCATTCGATCAGCCGTGCGGCGATCAGACGGCGCGGGTGTTGCACCTGCTGCATCATCCGACCTCGCTTCCCCTGCATGTACCTCTACAATGTAATCAAGTTTATAGTTGTTTTGAATATTAACAACGGGACTCCTATATTAAATGTCAGATTAGACAGATACATCACAAGAACATCACCCAGATTCCCCCATAATTGCATCAAATAGATTACATAGAAATTGCTGCTGTTATGTTATTATGATAGATGGTAATCTATAATGACTTTAACGAATGCAAAGCGTGCGAAAGCATTGTGTACAGATCCAACACTTTCTAGCTCATCGTCACATACAGGTATATTTCCATACCGATATCCTCCTGATTGATTGCCAGTGGAATATTGCCGAGCTGCGTACTTTCTCTGGCGATTAGTTTAGACTTTTTGTTCAATTATGAATTACGTCGGCTGTACGACAACATTTGTTAATTTCTTCTTCTGTGCGAGTAATCGAAAGAAATGAGATTGGAACGAGATTGGGGCGAACGGGCGATGGCGCGCGGTAATTGCACCGTGCTGCGGGCTGCGGCCGAGCGCCGGCGGAGCGGCGGCCGAGGCTCAGTCCGTTCTGCGCCGCCGCTCCGGCCGCGTCTCCCAGCACTACCACTGAACATTGCAATGAATTAGCTAAACTATGGCCGCTAGCGCCGACACGTAAAGGCTTCGTGAGTGACCTCTAACTAGTGGTGGAAGATGAGCGAAGAACAGGAACAGTGCGATTCGTTCAACTCGTGGGAGCTGAACGGTCTTAACTCTTTGGATCTGTGGGACTACACTGTCGAGCTGGAGTGCCTGCAAGGAACCGAAGGTTAGTTTCGCAAGGCTGTGTGAGCGGCGCTCGGCGGCGTGGTCGTCGCCCTAGACGTTGCGCTCACCAAGCAATTCGTAACGCAAAGAACAAAAAACTAAATAGAATCGAAGCATGGAATTGTTTGAATAACGTCTGTTACGCTAGCGTTTACAGTACCGCTTTCTATAGGTCCTCCTTTCTACTTAGATTTAGATTATCTTCATCGATTAATGCCATGTTTATTTTCAAAAGGATATTAGTTACGAGCATTGAGTACGGAAGGTATGTGTTACGTACTGTTATTTATTGTGGCTATTATTTGTAAGCATTAGAGTGGTGACTCGTTCTTTCTATGGGCTATTGTCGAACAATGGCGAAAACATCGTGCCAGCTAAATCATGATTGTATTTGTCTGGTACGTTTTAGAGTTACGTGGTGTTACCGATGTGTTGAACTCCTTCGAGCACGTCCGTATGTGCGTCTTCAACAGTAACGGTATCGGAGTGTATCGCGCTGATTCGTGCTCGTCATGCTCTTGCATTTAAGATTATATTAACTAATTTATTTATTTAATGTTAAGGTTAACTATTGGAAAACTGCACAGACCTTGACAGAGTGCGGTGTCTGTTATCATTTCGCTGATATTGGTTTAATTATCTAGTTGATATAATAACGTGTTAACACTGATAAGGGTATGTGAATTTGATAAAATATCAGCTGCAACTGATGTAGATAGATATTATGCCAAAACGTCATTTCCTGTATGAAGTTTTCTCTCCCTGAATAGCAGGTGGTTCGACTCGATTACGTGCGCATAAAAACCTGAAAGATTGCTTATATGGTAATGCAAGTAAACAAATACAATATACCTACACATATTCAAGTAGGATGGTAAATATATAATATACCTATTGGAAAAAAGTATATTAGCTAACTAAGTAGTTATTAAACCATGAATTTACTGCACAAACCAAAAGCGATAATATTATATTTATGTACTAGGTTCCTAGTACTAATAGTCAAGTAGTTACATTTACATTGTTGTTAGTAAGACTTCAACAGATAAGTAATTAAGCTGTCTACAAATAGACATTATTACCTACGTAAGACAATGGAACATAAAATAACCAGTTCAGGATAATTCTTTGAAGCAAGACATTATCATGGATCCGTGTTAGCCAACGCAGTACTTCAACTTAGAATTAAAAACAGTGTACCTACATTCATAGAATATAAAAATTTAACGCGTTATTCAATGGAAAGATAGTAGTAACTTCTGCAATGTTTGTCAGTTCGGAGTTCAAATGCAACAGTAAGGGACCTCGCGCACTGCACGGCCACCACGACCACGACTTTCGGCAGAAGCGACTTTTGATCGAAACCAGGAAGAAAATTTGGCTGCACGAACGTTCGTCCCACCAGGTGGCCTACCATGAGAGAGAGATGGCGCTAGACGACCTGCATAGCCGTCTCTTTCCCACACTGGAATTACACCTGCTTTACGACGTCATAGTAACCGTAGTAGTGTGCAAGATTACTGCTGGTCATGCGAGAAGTCGTGGTAGTGGCCGCGTAGTGCGCGATGATCTTAACCCAGCATACCAACATCAATATCGACAACATAGGTCCAAGGGTTGTTAGTCTTGCCTACTACCCCCACAACCCCAACTATCCACAACTAAAGGTTCGGTCATACCGGTTACGGGCAACTTGCGCACTTGAAGCCGACATCGGAATCTGGACTTTCACAGATAGGTACTTACTTACTATTTTCAGTATAGTCAGGTACATGTCGTGAACCCACAATCTCACTCTCTCGCTTCCACTCACCAGGATATCAGCAGCAAAAAGAAACCACTGGTCTTTGCCCAACTAAATAATAGCCTAAAATCTCATAAAACATAACTATTTTAACTACTGCTTTTATTGCTACTTGAGTTCTTAACTTAAGATTCGACCCTGAATATTAATTCTTGCCAACATTACAACCATGGCAACCTTCGTACTTTGATCTTGAACTCTCAAGACTCGATGCTACACGACGTTTATAGACGGATACGATAATTTATAGTCATACGGTTATAATCAATATCTAATACATACCTTATGCATTAAAGAAGTAAGTATTTTTTGCTTTGATTCCAAATCGAGATAACCACAGTTATTAAGATTGGTAATGTCTGGAGCAAGGCTCTACCTGATAGTTACAGAAAGATTGAAATCTTTTCGCTCTATATTGTTAAAGGTTAAATTCAATACAATCTTAGTTTTCAAACTTCGCTGGAAACGTGATAATAAATAAAACGGTTATTTTCGTAAATAACCATAATGGACTGATCCTTTATGGTTAAACTGGTACGAACATTTATTGTTGACCGGCTGCGGACACCGCGGCGCCTATTTGTATGGAAGTGTCCATGTTCAGAGACGTATCACAAAATTTGTCAGTACCGGCTTGACCAATCAATTCTGCCTGACAGATCTCCATCTTGCCCGTGATTGTGACCAGAAACACATTAGAAATCATTTTCTTCACATTTGTAAAAGTAATAACAACGGCCTTTTTTTTAATTTAAACGGTTCAGTTTAAGTGATACGGACATTTAACAGACCGACTGCGGACACCGGCGAACACTGACAGATACACAGTACTGTCTGTTTATTATATGGAGGTGTCCATGCCTACAGACGTGTCCGTAATTCGTCCGTGCCGGCTTTACCGAACTTTAAGAGACAAAATCAATCTTGAGATCGCTTGTCTGTGTTTGAACCAAACATTTTTGCCATCGATATGCTAAGAAGAAGAATCCTGACTGTTCCTGGCTGATCTCCATCTAGATGGGGATGATGGCTAGCTATCATTAGTGGCCAGACCCAATAGAAATCATGTTCTTCACAGTAGTACACGAAATAGCAACGACCTTTTTTTAAAATAGCATGTTACTCTTTCCTAACGATGACACTATAACATTAAAACAGCGGCAAATGAAATTACTCATGCAGGTTAGCGAATGTGGCATACCGACCTCCGTGAGCTTCGCAAGCGCAGTCGGCATTGTTTTTCCTCATACTTGTACAGTCGTACAATCCAATGTTTTCGCAATAACCCGCAATCGACAGTAAAATAAGTTTTATAACTACTTTAACACGTTTATTACGCACTTTTGTGACGCGACCGTACTGGAGAATTGAACTGAAACTTGTATTGTCGGTCTAAGTGTCGTAATGGGACATAAGTATTACATGTGGTAATACAGGAGATTAACTCATTATTAATAATCACTTAAATCCAGATTACAAAATAATATTGAATCAACCGGTCTCCATTTCAATTTTATTGTTGCAAAATATCCTTACTTCAGAATGGTATCCTGCACCAATTTTTACAGAGTTAATGTTTTTGTATGAATTAATTACCAAAGATGTATGCTCAACCAACAATTATTTACCTACATACCTGCCTTGTACCTAGGTATTAATAACATATCTAAGTATCCTTTTTTTGCGGTCACTAACCCACCAGATCAGTGGCGAATTTAGTTAGGCACTAGGGCTCCTATCTAGAAGAATCTCATTTGTAAAGTTGTAAACTAAAGACAATATTTTCTGTGTTTTCCCCACAGTCAAATCAAATCAAAATAGCTTTATTAATTCCATGCATAATCACAAAAAAAGTAAACATTAAATTATTCAATTGTACTTAATGACAATAATTAGAATAAAATAAACAATTTCCCCACAGTAAAACTCCTAAATCATAATCTGTTTATAAATATCAACAACATAATGATGATGTGGTCTTTACTAATTAATGCTGCTAATTGAGTCATTTGAGAACGTTGAAGCGAGTTCTCCTAACGATTTTTCGTCCGATATAAAATAATAAGAATTCTGACAATATTTCTACGTCAAAGTGTAAATTTGTAACAACTGTTACAAAATCGGAATGTTCCGTTGAGTCGAAAGAATCGCGTGAGATAATAGTCAACAAAATCGGTACATCATCACGCCAGTGCGGTTTAACTGCAGTATTGCACAGCAAATATAAAGTCAAGGTTTCCACTGCACCAAACTATCGTGATTAGAATTAGCGCTGAAGCTTATTTGAATAAATTAACATAAGATTAACTTAAACGGATAGATAAATTATAGGCAGATATCTAACACGCTATGTTCGGTACGCGCCATACAAATATAACTCATAAGACTTATAACTTGATTAAATATCTCTGCCCGAAGCCGAAGTTTAGTCACTAGCCATAACATAAACAAAAAATACCAATAAAGTGCCAATCAAGCCATGAAATATTGTTCAAAAACCATATATTAATCAAGTATTTCTTAACTTCCAAATGAGAAAGAACTTAAAAATTAAAATCAATAAAAGAGAGTTGCTCAAGAAGTCATAAGTCAAGGGTCGTTCATTGTATGACTGACAATGATTCACAGAGGAGTCTGTGAATCATTGTCATGCATCTGTCACATTGTCTTAATTTAATTACTGGCAACCCAGTCGATTGGTATGCCGTACAAAGCGATACGAACAATTGAACAGTTTTTGTACCATTTAGTTTGTAAATTATGCTGCCGTCATCATAAGTCGTGGGATTTGCATTTGGACGTAAAATATGTCCACCTGTTTTTTATTACATTTAGCTATGGAGTAGGTAAACCACTTAGCAATCGTTTAAAATAAGAGCTACTTATTCAACTGAAACGCTCTATCATGCAAAAAATATCAAGCATAATTTTACGTTTTAAAAACTAGACTTATCCACCTATAATGCTGTAATATTTTTATGAATATAGCGGCAATAATATGATCGAGAAATACCCACACCAGCTCAAATTACTTTATCATGTAGATTAAAATGATTAGCAATTACACTTTTTCTTTTGCCAATTTTAAGTGAGTAATTTTAGCATCATTACACCTATTGTTACACTGTAGTGAAAACAGTTGGTACCCATAATTTTCTCTTTAAAATATCAGATCATCAAATCAGTACACTGATCTGAATATCATTGTGCGAGAAAGTTTCGCATTATGTTATAGCAGATTACATTCTTGGCAAAAACTCGATGGCCAAGAGAGAGTCGTATTGTTTCCATAATGCAGAATGCAATAAAATTACTGTGTAATAGAATTTTAAGTGATTTGATGATCAAATTATGGAAAGTGCATTGGCTAGGTAAAATTACTCGATGATGTCACTCGATTGTAAGGATCTTTGCTTGGTTTTATTCCGCTGAAAATAAAACAGGTACCAACGTCCAGTTTTCGTAATTTGGCCAACCTTCAGACATCCTCTACGTATTTGGTCTATGATTTTCAGCTATTTTTCCTCGTAATTTTCGGGGTGTAGTAGAACAAACGGATCATAAGCCCCATTGTTAGGATTGGGATTGTTCGGAAATACTGTGTTTTGTGAATCAAACACTTTACAATCGGAAGTCATTACTTGATCTGCCAGATAAACAGCGATAAGATCGCCGCCTGTCATGTTAAACCTAGGAATGTGGGTACTCTCACAACTGAAAAGCTGTATTGTAACTATCTATGAAAGTAACTACTGCTTTGTTTTCCTGTGCTTTCAAAAATTACGAGTTATGTTTGCAAGTATTGCAGCTTAACATTTTCAAAGTTATCTTTTTAAATCTGCTGAAAGACGTTTCTGGTATAGGTATTTAAATTGTCAATTATAATATGATTCAAATGGATTACCTAGAAAATGTTGAACTTCTCACGAATCCGTTTCTTTTCTTCATTTATTTCACGATTCCTTTTGTTTGCTGTCTAATTACAATAATTGCATCCTTCGTTCGACGGTCAAACACATACTTAAGTAGCAATAGAGCGGTGGACATAATTCCATGCCTTTAACCAGCTCAGGTGTGGAAGCAGGTTTGGAAACAATGTTGCAAGTTAAAAATATCTTACATCAGTAATAGGTGGCTGACTTGCAATTCCACTCGTTGCAAAAAAAAGACAGCGTGAAAAAATACTGGTTTGATGGCGAGTTAAAAGAATAAAAAGCATTTTTCGATTAGATGAAATTCAATACCCAATACGTTACGCAGTAATATGCATGCGATGGTTATAGAATACGTAATTTTTGAATTTCATTGGTGCATAACTAACGTGCGTCAGTTTTTTTTTTCTTACTTCTTAATAGCCTGTGCGTGCGGCGTAAGGCCTAAACGAGTTTTGTAACACCATTATAATATCATACGGCAGCTTGACTGGCAAACGTGCGGTCTGCGGTAAAAAACCAGGACTGAAACCGGTTAGCATGAAGTTACTGAAAGAAACACTATTTTTTACCACGATCAAAAAAGCGCTGTCCATTAATTTAAATGTATTATGTACAAGTTTAAACTCTACGTCGCATCTGAGTGCTTCCAATTAAAATCTAGTGTTGTTTGCGGTAAGTCCCTCGTACCATGAAACACGAAACAAGTATTCGACATAGCATAGCTCATACTATTTAGAGCGAAGAACATTTCCTGGCGCATATCATAATATGTGAAATGGCTTATCTCCTTATAGACATCAAAGTTTCTTGCAATGTTTTACTTGATACTGCTGCTGCTGCAAGGCATTTTATGATCCTAACAAAGTTCATTGATTGAACACAGGCATCTTTGAAAGTCTTTTAATATTTTTTATATCTAGTCATTGTTATTTCTCGAAGTGACTGTTCCGTAAGTACTATTCTCCCGAGATTCATATCTCTAATAAATCACAATTTCCTCAATATGTCCATCAACTTTCATCTACGTTCGTTCAGTAGGTACATACTCATTGACCTGGATTTCAACGAAAATATTTTAGCGTTTTGTTCTTTGCGCGGGCAAGGTTACACGGCAAAAACCTTTCACGGACGGATCGATGGAGGCGATATGCCTTGCGTCTTTTGTTTTAGTTACGGTTGTCAAAGTTGTTTGTTGCCAAGCGTTGTAATACATTGCGTGTAGATTATATGGCGGCATCGGCAGGTGTTCAGTTACCCGTGGCTGCTTGACAGCTGTCGCAAGCGCAAGGCGGTCGGTCGTCAACTGCACTGCGATGGTGTTCTGATAGGTTAATTACTCCGTCCAAGTCAAGCTTATCTTTAGATGCAATGTCTTTCACTTTTTGCATTCCAACGTCTTAACGTGTCCGTCTAGGCTAGACGGTTAGTCACGATGGTATTTGAAATGGATGGTTAAGTTAACATTGACATCAGTAATTATGTGTGGTGTTGATTATTTTATCGACAATCCCTGAGTTGTAATCTTGACTTGTGCCTCTGCGTATAGCACAAGAAATATTATTTTTGTTTTTTTTTTTTAAACGTTGCCCCACACTAGGAATTTCTCCTGTATCGTGGGTGCGTTTACAAACATTTAAACTCACATACACAAACAGCCAGACCCGGAACAACTATTTGTAGGCTATACAAATATTTGTTCCGTGCGGGGAACGAACCCGCGACACGCCGCGCAGCAGCCAATTGCTTAGCCACTGCGCCAAACGTCCCGTCGAAACATACGTACTTAAGCAGGATCGTAACATAATGAAGCAACTGATTTAAATTTTAACACTCTTGTTAGTTCTGCCAAGAATGTAATAAAATGATTAAAAACCTCATTAAGTTTAACTATGAACATAAATTTATAACAACGTCGTAATAAATTGCAATTTTGTTTAATTACAGATTTGCAGCTGGCAGCAGAACTCGGCAAGACCCTATTGGAGAGAAACAAGGAACTCGAAACGGCTCTTCGTCAGCACCAGAATGTCATCGAAGACCAAACACAGGAAATTGAGGTAAGAATTTTATTTGCGGGTAGTTCAATATTATTTATAGAAGGCAACAGATGAAAATCGTCACCCAAAATTGAAATACCCTACATAATAACATTAGAGTAATAGGTAATGGGCACATTATGCCCTATCATTATTCCTATGGAAAATGTAAATCATAATGGCGATCTTGATTACCGGTTGAACTTCGTAACCCTCCGTAATTACAGGCACTACCAGCGATTAGAACATCGTAAACAAACAATTTATATAAAGCAGTATTATGACAAAAACTCTTGTAAATTAAATCTCAAAATTATACCAACTGCGCAATATTGCGCTAAGATTAGCTGCTAAGATACCAGGCGAACATAAAGTAAGATAACGTTATTTTAATGCAAATTATATTGTTTCAGTACTTAACGAAACAGACGGTCGCTCTGCGCGAGGTGAACGACTCCAGGCTAAGGATCTACGAGCAACTCGAAGTGAGCATCCAAGACTTAGAGCGTGCCAACCACAGGCTAGCTGTCGACCATGCCACCGAAAAGAAACACATTAAAACGTAAGTTGATCGTTGTCTGCCTAACACTAACTACTTAGATGATGTGATTGCATCGATTTTTTATCTCGTTTTATTGTCAAAATGCGAAATTTTGAAAGACAATCATCTAACATCTCGTTACTGACAAATCAATTCTAATTCATGACTAATTTCAAAGAACAATGTGGTTGCTTACAGTCTATGCGCCACCATTGAAACGCTGGAGTCAAAATGTGAAGACTTACAAAAGACTGTGGACGACCTAAATGCCCAACTGGAGATCTCCAGGCGAAGGGCAGAACGGAAACCAGAAACTGAGAAACCCAAAGAAAAAGAGAAATCTGTGGAACTCACTCTCAGCGTCAAAAAGCCTGATGTAAACAGTACACCGATTAAGACGGTAGCACCTCTCCCAGAACTGACTAAAGAGGATGAGGATTTACTCAGGCTTAGTGATGAACTCAGAGAGAGCAAAGTGGCGTTCGCACAAGAACAGAGGAGAGTGACGGAGCTGGAGGAACAGTTGGCGTCAATGGTCCAGGAGAACAACAGAATACACGACCAGTTTAGGAATTGGCAACAAAGAGAAGATGAACCGAAATCGATGCATGAAGAATTCTCTATCCTTGAAGAAGTCAGGTAAGAACAACTCCCAATATGATGCTTTCAAACTATTTATTGGATGGCAGCAGCATTTCTGATGCCTTTTGTTTCTGTCACAGACAAGGACAACTATGCATACGATGTCTAAGGGGCGTGGAAAGAGGAGACGACATGTCGTCAATGCTAGACGGAGACGATGATGACAGGAGCGCGATCAGTTCCCTAATACTCCCTCCGTCTGGCCAAGACAGTCCACGTGAAGATCTTGTCACTAACAAACTTGTCAAATTCGACGTAAGTATCACAACGACAACCTTGCACGTTTCTAAAGAGTCTGTTAAAGCTTTATTATCTCTTTGTAGAAATTCTTTCCTGTTATTAACAAAGTGTACATTTAATTTTCCTTTTATTTCTTGTCTTGTGTAACAACATTAACTCACAGTTCTGCGTAATACGCAACTCGACTAACATCATTAACACGCTAAAGCTAATCAATGTGTAGTACAATGAGGAATTCCATTGGAAGATCATTCAGTATTCATTTGTACTCCCTATGGTTGAATACAGTTCAGCAACCGACACACGTATTACTTTCCCACTTTTCCACGGAGATGATCGTGTTGGCTAAATAAAACATTGGCATTGGATTTCGCCAACATTCTCATATGAATTTCGCTCGTTTCTAGGCGACAAAGCTTTTCCAACTGCCCCTGATGTTGTTGATCACGCTTTGCATATGCATTATGAAGCGCATTTGCAGTAGTTTTCTTTGGATATATCGTATGTAGTCGAAGGTACGTCCATTACCGACCAGTTATTATACTAAACGCGAATAGTGCACGCTGAACGACTCAACGGTGACGGTGATCAGTGTGATAGTTGGTAACATCACTACGTAACTAACGTTGTTTTATATGTACTAATGTAAATGTTTAATACATAATTGGTTACTACACGGATGTGGGATATTAATACTTATATTATTCATAATGTAAATAATATTTTTACAGGGTGTAACAGAAAGGGTATAGTCATATGAAAGGATATGCTGCAGACCATCAAACTGAACAACTTCCTCCACGGGTCCAATATCGTAAATGCGAAAAAAATATCAGCTGTCTCAAACTAAATTTCAATACCTACTTGACTCAAATGTATGGGACAGCTGATAATTTTTTCGCATTTAAGATATTGGGCCCATGGAGGAAGTTGTTCAGTTTGATGATCTGCAGCATATCTTTTCATATGACTATACCCTTTCTGTTACATCCTGTATATGTATCTGTCTACGAAATCTAATTATGATTATATTGTAATTATGTATATATTAGCTTATGTCTATCTAACATGCAAAGTGATATCAACTATCAATAATAATTATTATCATATATCAATTATTTAACTATGGAGTAATGGGTGTATTTTTGACTAATCATATTTGTAAGATTTTTTCTTTGAGTTTAATTTGTTTTTATCCAATGATCATTTCATGTTCAAAGTTCATCTGACTTCCTGTGAATCTAACTAGGGCTTCATTTTCAGTAACAGTATTGATGACGTTCATTTCTTTCAAATAACTTCATTCAGATAAAACATAATATTCAGTCACTTACATAACTAGCATTAAGTACATGTTTAAAAATCACATCACAACCGCAAGTAGTTTCACCTTCTCACTAGGATCAGAATAATAATCAATAATCACTGTCGACCTTTCAGAATGCCAAGGAAAAGCTACTCCAGGGTATATGGGCGAATAAAGAAGATGGCCATGATAACCCTTACAGAGAACTGGTGCAGAAGTACGAGGCTCTTCTAGAAGTTCAACTGTCACAAGTTAAGAACATCAGAAAGACTAAACCAACCATTTTGCCCAGCAATCAGAACCCGTGCGGACCTCTGTCTCTCCAGGATGAACTGCAAACATCTGGAGACTACAGCCAGTTCAGTGTCAAAGACACTGATGAGGAAAGCGGACACGGCGAGGAACAACAAAAAGGAGTCGGTCAGACAAAGAAAGTTGAAACCACCTCACGGAAGAAGATCATCCAAACTCCAGACTTCTCGGAGGCAGAGACTTCCAGCTCCGGATTTTCAGATGAAACCAGCAACAAAGCTACCCAGACGGAACGTGAGCGACCAGGATCATTCCTGTGCACAATCGCTGACGGTGAAGATTACCGTTTCAGCATTTACGATGATGTCAGCCCCATGGACAGTCGATTCCGTAACAGACCAGAATACCGCGAACTGTTCAAGGAAATCTTCACCATCCTTAAGAAGGCGGCGGAGAACAAGGACGATGGAGAACAACTGCCGCTCCTCGACGACACGACCGCCGGCAAGGTGCCGCCCGTCACACCCGCCAACGAGGAGGCGCCCGGTAACTTTACAGATGATACTCAAAGCGTATTTTCGTCTGTAATGTCTGAACAGTCGATTCCAGTGTCTGACATTACTATGCCAGAAACACCAACTTTGAAAGAAAAAGAGAAACCCCAGCCCGAAGTGGCCAAGAAGGAAGAGAATGGCAACAAAGAGAATAAACCAGTGGCCGAGAGCACCACGGAGAAACCCAAGCCGAGCCCCGCACGCCAACCCAAGGAGCACACGAGTGTGAGGGAGAAGAGAGATCAGAGCGTGCAGAGAGAGAAAGAGAGGAAGGAGGAGAAAGAAAGAGAGAGGAAGGAAGAGAAAGAACGGGTCTTGACTCCGCTGGTGCGTCAGCCACTGGAGTATATAGCGGCCACTAGAAAGAAGTCCAGACATCGCAACCGCAAACACAGCCAAGACCGCCAGGGCGCAGACTCTCCGGTGTTCCCGTCGCCACCTAAAATCGTCTACCAGAAGTCATCGAGCAAGAAGAGGAGGGACTACAGGCCGATCGAGGCCAGTCCCCTCGTCAAAACGGCAGAGAGCGAGTGGAACGGCTCCACGCTACAGTTCTACAACAGGAACCTAAACTCCCCAACACCCAGCGCAAGCGGCAGGACCGGCAAGATATACCAAGGATGGAACCCCGAGACCGACTCGTGGGACATCAAACAGAGCACTGCGTCACAGGAAATACACAAACTGAGGAAACTAGAGCTTTCCTACGCAGAAGTACTGAGGAACGCCGACAAAACTAAACCCCGGCGTAAAAAACATCAGTAAGATATAAGTTTTATTCATCGACCCCTCTTACTTGTAGTAAGAGTCGAGTGATCAACAGCCATTTGTCATTGCCAACTGGACATAATTAATTTAGATTAGTATTTGTGATCTGGTAGTGTAACTTTTTAATTTTTACCTATATATTCACAATCACAAATTGCCATAATAACCGGTATAGTTATTGTATACCAGTATATTTATGTATTGTATACTTCAATAGTCCTATAATCGATTTTAATTTATTGAACATTCACAATAATAAATACCCTTCCCTCCGATGTCACAAGCGCCTACCTACTTATTTCATATGAAATATTCTTGCATTTAGACCAGAGCACCTACCTATGTATGTCTCAAGATAGTTTTACTGCCTGAAATTGAGTTCAATTCGATAATTTCCACTGAATAATTTAATTTCTTCCTATTTTAGTCATTATTTTAATTGTATATTATGTATTTGATCATTGATTTGTAAATATGCATTTTTAAGTTAATTATATTTTTTTAATTGCCATCGATATTTTCGAATATTTCGAACAACGCGTTTATGTATGCTGAAGGTATTTAATGGAGACAAAGTGAGAGAGAGGTTGAAGGTATAAATAAAAATTTGCATTGATATTAACAAGTTTTTCATTTCTCCACCATTGAACCATGTATTATAAATTTATAAGTAAAAGCAAATAGGTAAGTATAAATTAATAATAAAAAACTATAATTATATTACAACGATATAATTTAAGGTTACTTTTTACATGGATATATTGTATACATGTGGGTAGGTGTGAAAATTGCGATAAGCGAGAATTGGAACACTTTGCCATGTCGTGCCGACGTGCCATCTTGGGCAATGTCAACCATCAAAATTCATAAGGGAGAAAGCGATAGCTTCACACCACAACAACAACACAAGTTATATAATAATCAGCCTACAAAACAACGGAATACATTGTGTACGGCGCGGGACACGACACGACACAGTGTAGCCATTCCGGCGGAATTGGTCTACTTGTTCTGCGCCTCGAGTTCCCTCTCGACGATCTTGCGGTACTCGTCGAAGCCTCCCTCTATACTGGTCACGGAGCCGCCGCCGCACACCCACAGCTCTTTGCACACCATTCGTATTAACCTTTCGTCGTGAGATACGAGGATAACTCCTCCCTGGAACAAACCAAAGTTATTATTAGTCAAGTTGACCGTGAGAGTGGAGTACTAGGATATTCAACAATAACTTATTTGGGTAAAACACGATGATTACCAAATAATAATAATAGTAGAATAGAATAATAATAATAGTTTTTTTTTTTTTGTATTGTTAGGTTTCTCTCTCAAGAGCCCTGACCACCGGTAGCTCAGACCCTGTTCCCGATGCCGGTGGGCTACTATTTTCTATATTTTTTATAAAATCTTTGTTAATTAAAATATTTAAAAATGGAATTAATATGTTAGAAAAATGAATAAAGCTGATAGAATACTTTATTTTTTAATTTAAAAAAAAAAGTATTCTACTGCTATTGGAATATGACTACATCACTTAACATTTTAAACCTAATTTGCAAAGACTTATGTAGGAACATAGATTCTGTCCATAATTAGCATAGATCAGCTAAATTAAATTTCTCTGGCGACAGGTACAATCAGGTACATTCTTACATGTATTATATACTCGCACAAAAACAAATAGTCTTGAAAAAAGGCAACCTATCAACAATTGAACAACTAGCAAGACAAAGGACATCATTGCACTTTTGCTTTTAAAAATAGAAGTCGCCTTTTTCGACCACAAACCAAAGATGCAAAAAATGGCTCTATATGCCAGAGGTGCTTTGCCATTACACATCTAAATAACATAAACATAACATCACGCCTGTAATCCCCGAAGGGTTAGGCAGAGGTGTACCACATGTAAATATCGCAAAAAAAACTGACCGTATATTTCTGAATAGCTTTTCCTAACGCCTCAATAGTCTCGATGTCCAAGTGGTTAGTAGGCTCATCAAGTACTAAGAAGTTGGGGTTGCCCATACACATCCTCGCGAAGGCGACCCGGGACTTCTGCCCTCCGGAGAGACTGGCGATCGTCTGCAGAGCTAGGTCGCCGCTCACGCCGAAGCTGCCCAGTTGTCTTCTGTATTCTTCTATTGTTTTACCTGTGGATGAGTTAGGTAAGTATTTAGGGAATAATTCGAACCTTCTTATTCTTCTTTATCGTGGGGATAGTGCCTAACCTGGAGTTAAAATTTTTATGCCGCTCATGGGCGGTCTGACTTGGCTTTACATGCCGTCAAGAAATATCTCTCAGACATGCTGGTTTCCTCACGATTTTTTCCTTGACCGAAGCAAGTGATAATTATACAATAGGCACATGAATCCGAAAAATCCGAAGTGCGTGCATTGGGTTCGAACTCGAGACCTATGACTTAGCAGTCCGACGGTCACACAACTAGGCTATGACTGCTATAATATAATTCGAATAATATCTGTCGAATGCATAAGGAGAGATGGGCCAGGGCCAACACTAGCCACTTCTATTACTGGTCCATATAAGCTAGAAAAGGCACCAAAATCCACAAGTACAGCAAAAAGTAATGTTTTTGTCAGTTACTAAATTACTTTTCTAACCATGTTTTTTCCGAATGAATGAATTGCATTTAATTTTTACATCCTAAACAACATGAACTCATCAAGTTTTTTAATTCAATTACAAACAAACAACTTCAGTAAAAAATTCCAAATAAACACATGAACTTATAAAAAGATAAGTTGCTAATAAATGACTCAGCATGAACTGAGACTTAAACAAATCAACCTTTTTGTATATTCAGAACATCACATCGCGAATACAAACATCTTAAAATGAGCTCTATTGCATAAAGATAAGGTGCATACCTGGATAACTTCTTTGTAAAAGTTCTACGGAATTGACGTTCATCTCCAATTGGTCGACGTGATGTTGCGAGAAGTAGCCGAATTTCAGCCCTCTGTGCACGCTGCGAATTCCACTATTAGGTGACAGGATGCCCATGATTATTTTTAGTAACGTTGTTTTACCGGCGCCGTTGTCTCCCACCTAGAATGAGAAATATTAAATAGTTAAATGATGTTAAATAAAGAGTTTTATAGTCGAGTCCCAACTTCATTGAAGCCGCTCTTTGGTAACATTTAAAATGCCTCCTGCTAAGTCCCAACAAGACGCTGTGTCAATTAATGTTTTTTTAATTCTTATATTAACAAAATCTGAAATATTCATCGCACAATAATTGCAATGAGCAAGTGTGCTGACCAATCAGTACACTAACATAACTGGTAAAAATGACGCCTTTATAACAGATTTTATGAAGGCGTTAAAGAATCTTTCACCAGGTTTCAATAAAAACTAAATTACAAAGTAAACAAACTTAATCGAGTCAATCAAGTAATTGTGCAGATAATAGCTAATAATAGGCCCCATAATTATTTCTCAAGTAAAAACTAAAAATACTCGCGATTCATGTTGCCAAGTCATTATATTGTCAATCACGGTCGACAATCGTGGATTTCTTCTCACAGTTCAGACATCTGTGTATCAAAATGATCACGACACGCCGATTATATGGTGAATTATAAATGCTTAATACGTTCTAGGAAATGGAAAATCTGTAGTTGGTATCCAGCTGTTGAATGGGACCGCAATATAATTCAATTGTTTTATTGGGAAAACATGTGTAACGGTATTTTTTCGTGGATGAATCATCCAGAAGTTTTTTTTTTATATTAAACGGGCTTACTCTTGACCTCAGTCTAGTCTTGAGGTCAGAGATGAGGTCGACGAAGGAACGAGCTAACCCAAAAGAAGCCTATTAATTCGCGACTTAAATAGATTGGGGTCATATGAACTTGGGAACACCGACGCAGGCAGGCCAGGCTTTGGCTGTGCGCATAATAAATGATGAAAGAAGTATATGAAGAATATTTCTATTACTTACAAATGTCCCTTAAGTTTGTCCTTCACTACAAAGTAGGCTTGGTGACATCAAAACGACTTCGAATAAATTTTATTACTGTCGTAAAAATATGAGTCAGTTTATGAACCGTGACTATTGTTAGTTAAGCGACATTCAACGCGGGAGAACGCTACAGAAGCATAATATATGTATATTTAAGAAACAAAGAGAGTTAATTGTGTTTATTTTTTGGCATTAAAAACGCCTTAAAAATTATCATTAACACTAGAAACGGGATATTTACCATGTTTACTGATTGTTTTGAGTTCCCGATATTTCGGCGCTGTTGCAAGCACCATCATCACGGATAAACTGAAGTTATTGCGGGTGTCTGTTTATGAGCACACAAATCGGTCTACCCTCTTTCTAGTTAGTTTTTATAACTTTAACATCGGGAACTCAAAACAAACAGTAAACATGGTAAATATTCCGTTTCTAGTGTTAATGATAATGTTAGTGACCCTGATAGTTTAAAACTTATGCCTTAAAAATTATACAAAATAAATTATTACTACCACCACTTACCACTTTTTCTACTTACTAACTATTACTATTTCGCTTGTATTTTGTTACATGCGGGCCTTACGCACACACGCCAAGAAAGAGACAATTATACGTCATTACTTCATACGATCGTAAGTAATTTATGTTGTTTTAATGTGACGGCACGGTTGGCGCAGTGGCTGACCGATTGACTGCTGCGCTTCGTGTCGCGGGTTCGATCCCCGCACGGAACAAATATTTGTATGGCCTACAGGTAGTTGTTCCGGGTCTGGCTGTTTGTGTATGTGAATTTAAATGTTTGTAAACGCACCCACGATACTGGAGAAATTCCTAGTGTGGGGCAACGTTTTAAAAAAAAAAAAAAAAAAATGTCTTTTTTCCTAGCCAGTATTGTGAGCCGCTTGGAAGCACACGATGTTTTATCAGTTTGTGACGTAGATAAAATCAAACTAGCATGCAGCAATATTGCGCTGTAGCCTTGCGTCAAACCTTCCACATATTTCAAAATTTAGACCCCCTTGCATTCATCAGCCTAGCCTTTTCCCAATGTTGGGGTTGGTTTCCAGTATAACCGGATGCAGCTAAATACCAGTAACTTACATGGAGCGAATGCCTATCTGACCTCCACAACCCAGTTTTGGTAAGACTGGTTGTCAGACTTTCGGGCCACTGACTACCTGTAACGACTGTCAAAGATGTATCGGAGGAAACTTGGTATGTAATGGGCGGTCACCCATCCACGGACCAACCCAAGCAAGCGCGGCTTAACCTTAATATCGACCCGAGCGGCTGTTATTATTTAGCCATGAGTTTCCCCCTTAACTGACTAAATACGTTTAACACTAGACGCATTTAAAATATCTAAAAATATCGTTCTTTTTCTATCCGTCATTTTAAGATGGCTTAGACAAAACGCTGTTTTAAAATTGAATTACAATGTATGGCTGAAGATACTCACGATACATATCCGGGACTCCAACGTCGCTCCAAGGTTGACGTCGACGAATATGACCTTATCCTTAGAGTAGTAGAAGCCGACCTCATTCAGCTGTAGAATGGGCGGCGAGAGAGGCTCTGTCTCGGGGAACCGGAGGACCACTTCGACTTCTTTCTCTACTGGTTTTAATTCTGGACTGTGGACAGAATAAACAAGTTTCAAATGAGCAGAAAAAATGGGTCGAATGGAATAATTATGTAGCCTTTGTACTGTGTTTACATCGCCCATTTTTTTGGACAGAGCTTAGGGGGTAAGCTAACTAGATTATCTGGGTCTGTCATAACAACAAGCATTTTCCTGCTTTTAGGTAAAACAAATTCAGTGGCGTGGTTGTACCTCTTTGGTATCACATAAATATCATCATCAACAACTTTCTCCTCCTTGGTATAATAGGGTAAAATTAAAAATCATTTAGTCTTAGTGATGCTCAACACTTTGTTTTTGACGAGACTATTCACTCAAAATCGTGGATCTGTGGTCACACTTTTCAAACTTAAAAGAACTTAATTCAATTTTCGTCCATACTCACAGCTTATCTAGCATCTTAATCTTGCTCTGCACGGAAGACGCACGGTTGGCATTGTATCGGAACCTATCGATGAACTCCTGCGTGTGCGCACGGTGCTGTTGCTGCGCCTCCCACTCGCGTTGCTGGTTCTTGTGCTTTTCCGTCTTCGTTTTGTGGAACTGGTCGTAGTTACCTCTGGAAAAGAAAAGGAGTAAATAAATATTGGGAACTTATTTGTTCACTGAGATTTTCTAAAATTAAAAACGAACTTCAATGGTCTGTTGCCAACATCGCCGGATAAGTTCTAGCAACTTGTCGCGTAAATCATTTCAAACAGTATCAGTTTCATTTAACTTTATTTTGTAGGCAGAGCCATTCAGACAATGGAAAACTGGTCCTTAAAACCAAGGTTGCAAGGTGTATTATCAGATTCTAAATCAAGCAGTAACTCTAACATTGTGGTAAATATAGAAGTTTGCACGATTAAAAACCATTAATGTCATTCAGAATATCAATCGTTATCTACCATTTGTCAAGGTACGAATATGATTTGTTTTATGTTATCTGGTAAACTAAAGATTGATTAGAAATATTGATTTTTTATGCCAACTATGGTAAATTATAAAGTTTCATAAAACATGATAATTTATGTTATAAGTTTAAGAATACAAGGCGGTATTAAATTCATAATGAAAAACATCAAAGTTCGTTATGTGTGTGTGTTCATGGTGTGTGTGTCATGTGTTGTGGGTGTGTGTGCGTGATGCAAGTGATGTGAGTGTTGGTGATGATAAATCAATTTTGCTTTTTATCAATTTTAGCATTGTTCTTAGCTAATTTTCTGAATTTATTGTTTTATACATGTGGTGTTTACCTTTAAGTAATTGTTGCGCTGTTATTTTATTTTAAGATTGTATTATGTCAGTGTGAACAATTGATGGTAAACCTAATAAAATAAATAAATATACCTGTATGTGTCTATTCGCTGCGTATGTAAGTGCATGATGTCCGTGGGCACCGTATCAAGGAAGTTGCGGTCGTGGGACACTACCAGCAGGGTGGTGGGCCAGTTCTGAAGGTAGTTCTCTAACCAGATGATGGCCTTTATGTCCAACATGTTCGTCGGCTCGTCGAGGAGTAGGAGGTCGGGTCTGTAGGAGACAATGGATTGTTTTAGCTTGAATGATGGTATTATGTCAAAAAATACGAAAGGTACTAAAATCAATAAAAAAAAAATTCGCTGCAAAGAGATCTAAACGCATTTGGTGGTGCCTTTATCTTATCAATTGTGCTTTACGATGGTGGTGAATTATCAAAACCATCCTTGGCGTGTCCGCCAACAGTGAACAGGTAGTTACTTGAATCAGATGGCAATCTACCACAAAATACGATGGCAGCCCAGACTAACACCATCATTTGTTTTAGTTTTAGTCAACTATTAATTCTGTCAGTCTCATCGAAATGAGAAAGCAGTTTCTTTAATTAAAAATACACTGTTCGTTTGAACTAAATACTTACTTAGAAAACAAAGCTCTCGCCAGTGCCAGCCTCATTCTCCAACCTCCGGAGAAGGTCTTGGTAGACCGCGCCTGCATCTCGGGCGAGAAACCCAAACCGCTCAAAATTATGGAAGCACGCGCCGGCGCCTTGTCCGCCTCTATATTCTCGAGTTGCGCGTAGATCTCGCTCAGCTCATTGGATAGACTTGGGTCGGTTGAACTGGAGGAAGAATGGAATTTTTAGAATTAGAAAATAGTGAAATATAATACATCTACTTAATATCAATTTTAAGCCGCGTACAGAGATCGCGAGGCGCGCGTCGCGAATGGTTCGTCACGGTACATTTATGCATGCGTCCCGAATGACACATGCTCAAGCTGAGCACGCTAACAACCATGCCGGCTCGCACTGAGGCAGCGTTCGTAAAGATCGTATGATGCGAATGCTCACTGTGAGCACATACGTCCACAAAGCCCGAGGCATGCGAGACGAACCATTCGCAACGCACGCCTCGCGATGTCTGTACGCGGCTTTCCATTCATTTACTGACCGACTTTGCACAGCCTAAAGCTGGGTTTATAGAAACTTACAATTTTGCAGAGTTCCTAATTTTACAAAAAGGGAGCAAAATGGTTTAATAGGGGACGAATGAAATTTAATACAGATGTTCGTCATTGGCCTATCTATATAAATCAGAGCTACCCGCCAATTCTCCTGTTTAAGGTGGAAACCTGCGAAATTCAAATTTTCCTACGTTTTTTGCAATTTGAAGGTCAGTGTCAGGTTGTATGTTGATGAATCGCGATATGATTCGCGTGTGTAACACGAAGGTAGTAACAGAATTAGAATCTTTAAAATCATCTATACAACCCCTAAAGTTCATTTAATCCCATTCAATAACTATTTTATGGAACAATCATTCAATTTCGCGAGCTACCCTGGTGCTTTCAGCTTAAGACATGATTTCTGTGTTAATTGCCAGAGCCAGTACGAGACTCAACAGCTACTCTCATAAGATATGTACGACTTAGATTAATACAACCATGTAACAATTTCAGTTTTAACTAATCTGCACTTAAATGCACATTTATTCAAATTATGTTAGTAATAAAACAGGTATGGATGCAGAAATGTCTCTTTCAGATTGCATCATTTTCAAGTTTCGTACTTTGTCTTATGGTAATGTTGTTTGTTTAGTAAACAGTTAAATACGAGACCTATCGAGGCTAACTGTAGGAACCAACTGATGTACTTATAATTAGAAGGCGATAGGAAACAACAAATCAAGTGACAGTTTTATTAAAATGGAAAATAAGCTTAAAGTGGACATAGCATTCAAAACTCCCATTTTTAGTTTTGTCGCTAGATTCGTTGTTTCTTAACATCCATTGTTGTCCTTTCATGGTCAACAGCACAGCAATATAAAAAGACAAAGCTTTTAACTGTTAGAAAAGTGTCACTAACACAAGAAACAGTGTTTTGCAAAATTCGGGCTTTTAATCTAACTTGTTTTCTCAGGGCGTGTTAAGATGTTGCCAACTTGTAAAGTTTAATTTTTCTTAAACAAATTGTATTTTTCTTTAAGTAAATTATAGCTTCATTCTTTAGTCTCCAAGCGGGTACAGTTTGAGACTCAGTAAGCGCTTATTGTAAGAAATAGAGTGTAACCCGCGTGTGTTTTTTTTGTTAGAAACTCATAAAAAATGAGAAACTTACCCAGCATTAACAAGTGAAGTAATTTCTTTCTCACGTTTCAACAAAAATTCTCTAACAGTATCACATTCTAACACACTCTGCAGTGCTATAGTCTCGTCACCCACGACTTCTTGTTCCACATGGAGGATTGATATATGAGAGGGGATCTTCAACTGTTTTGATGCAATCATTCTAAGGAGTGTTGTCTTGCCAAGACCGTTGCGACCAACGAGGCCGTATCGTCGGCCGAATGCTAGGACGAGGTCGGCGCCTTGCAGTAATACTCTGTAAGAAAAAGTTTTAATTATTTTCAAACTAAGATTTAAATCTCTCTTCTCAGTTTGAAAACTTTTTAATGAGACCAAAATTTGGTCAGGGCACATCTATTGCTTTTAACGTTTTTGCTCCAAATAATTATGCTAGAAAAGTAGTGCAATTTAGGGGACATTCAACTTGAAAATGGAATGCTTAAAAATGAAGAACATAACTATCACACAACATAGTCATAATTAATGCTTGCTGGTTTTCCTCAAGGAGTTGAATAGGATTGCACTAATTTCCGCTTAAAAGATGAGCTTCTAAATATAACATCGGCAAAATGGCGGAAAACAGGTGGATGAGGGACGCACAGAACAGAGAGGAATGGCAGAAGAAAGTGGAGGCCTGTACCCAACAGTGGGTGATTCTCGGCTGAAATGATGATGATAAAATATAGAGTGTAGTTCTAAAATACATTTTGAAATACCAAGTGGGTATTATTGAAATACTCTTGTACAAAAACAAAATGGATGCACTGTTAAATATTTTTAATATTTTGATTTAAAAGAGTGTCCATGGAGTTTCTTGCCCATTCTTCTCCATAGAGATCTACACTTTGGAATGTGCAACTTACAGTACTTTCTCAAGTTATTATGCCTTGTGACTGTGGCTTCGTTTTTTTTGTTTTTTTGACATTCAAAAGTGCCTGTAATGGTCTAATAGAAATAAATGCTTTGAGTTGAGTTGAGTTGAAATAATGTCCAAATATATTAAATCCATACCTGTCACCATAAGCAATGTCGAAGTTCTCTATCCTGATATCCTGTGTTCTATTGGTTCCCTTGGCCTCAAGCTTACTGTCCTTCTTGGAGGTAACCTGTGATGCAGTGGCAGTCTGAAGAACTGGTGCATTCACTGGTATTTTCAAGTCTTTCTGCTTCTGCTGTTTCTGTTGTAACTTTGCTTCAGCCTTCTCTAATTTCCTTGCATCTACTTTCTATAAAGAAATTCTTATTTGAATTAAGAATATAATTTCAAGTTGTAATAGAAAAACTTTATTTTTTTATTTTGAGAACTGCCTGTGAAATATATAGTGAGATACATAAGCTTGTATATATTTTTGCTTTTGGGTGTTGTGTTCTATAAACATAACCATGTACTTGAAATTCTTAAGAGTTAAATTTTAGAGAAAGTACTGAAAAACTTACTTCAGAAGACAAAAATGTTGTACTGTAGTAAAACCAATGACTCATTTAATACAGGCTGCTTTACAAAATGTTTCAAAATAAAAAAAGGTGTAATCCAATAATGGTAGTTGAGTGAAAGACAAAGACCAAACAATAAAGTTATTACAAAGAGGTAGTAGTTGGTCAGAACATACATAAATGCTATGAAATCTTTCACATAATATTTTTGATATTTTTAATTAATCATAAAGTTCTCATCTTTGTTCAGTACCCTGATTGTTTACAAAAGAATCTATGACAGAACCAGGGTTCTTTTACTTACTAACCTCATACTTTTAGCATTTATTTACAGAGTAGGAACTTTAAGTCTTTTCTTACCAAATTATCATCCCTAGTATTAATCCATATACTTCTGAGATCTTCAGTTTCAGGTACAGTGGTAGTCATGGAAGCCAAGTGTATTGGAGTGTCCAGGACTTTTCTAGGTCCATTACTGGTGCCTGGCTTGTCTGGTTGCAGCATATGCAACAGCTTCTCACATATGTCCCTGTAGTAAACATTTTATATGAAATATGAGTATTATGTAGTATTCTTCCTTGTTGTTTTACTAGAAGATGTTTCACGGCTCAAGCTGGTTTATTGCTTCCATCACGGAACCAGGTAATGGATGGGCATTAAGCTAAATTGATTCTCCCAAAGTTTATGAATAAAAAGGATAAAGTAACCTAATATCTTTTTCTGATTTTTCAGAGATTCCCTGGAGTACTTCTCCAACCGCCTCATAGACTTCTTCTGTGTCCTCGAACTCACCGGCACTGCTAGCCAATATATCTGCAAAGGCATGTAGCATGAAAGGACGATCTTTGGAACTCATGTCAATTATAAAACAATATCTAACAATGGCCGTACGAAAAACTAAATGGCTTAGTGGGCCAGTATATAGTTTTCATTAAAATTCCAACGTACTTATATGACTATCTAACACAATTGTATAACAAAAAAATTAAAAATAATGTCGTTCTTTATAACCTATAGAAAACATACCTCCAACATATTTCATCAATTCTTCATCTATTAGTGGGAATTGACTTTTAATAAAGTCGCCACATTGAGCCATTTTTATATGATCAGTTTGAATAACAATGGTTTGTTGTAAATATCATTTATTTATTTTAAAATTAAATGCAATTTCGCAAAATGCACTAATCGCCCGATGTCACGTCACGTCATCGAGCAAACGAATGTCAAATTCATGGCAACTGTCAATCATCGTTGACAGAGATGGGTAGTTACCATACTTAAAAAAAAACATTTTACTCATCATCATCATTCACAGCCTGAATTCAGCCACTGCTGGGTAAAGGCTTCTCTTTTTTTTCCAATCTCCACGTTCCTGTGCCAGCCTCATCCAGGTTTTTTCTTTCGACGCCAACAATTTCGTCTGCCCGTCTCGCCGCCAGTGACCAATATTTCTTTACTTTTATACGAGAACCTCGTGAAAGCTAAGAACAAATAAAATATCACAACTTACCGCACGAGGTTATCGAGAGGTGGAATGTAGGCTCAGCTCGAGCTAACATTCCACCGAAGAATAATCGGCACCAACCACTGGCTGGCTGGTTTTATAATCATCGATAGATGTCTCTGTGATCCCAACTTTAATGCAAATAATAAAATCAAATAATTAAGTTCTCTAATTTAATTTGTAGTATGTTTCTAGAGAAGAATTGTTACATTTTTCATCAAAATTATCACATTTTTATATTTCATAGCTGTCCAGTATTATCAATTATGGCAGCCTTGTCAAGGAAATATTTATTGTGTAACTTAAGGCGAGGGATTATAAGTCCGCAAACAATTTTCAATAACCAATGGACGTCAACCAATAGATGAAAAAACGCACAACAACCAATGAACAGGAACGGTCATTTCTATCCGGCGGACAAAAGTCCCTCGTCTGCGCAAGCCCTTATTCTGACTATATCACATAATGGCCGCCGCAACTTGCGCTTGCGCTTGCTTGTGTTTCGTGGGCATTTTATGTTTAATTGTTACAAATTACAATGAATAATTCTATTCAAACATAAATGTAGCCGGCGAAATTCTTTCTTGTTTTTTTCAAATAGAATCTGTGTTTACGTCGTATGTCGTCGTATCAATAATAGAATGTATTATCATGATATTCGCAAATCGCAATGTGATCAATATACGACGTAAGCACAGCTGCTATTTGCAAAAAACCAAGAAAACTTGAATAATCTAAATAAATACAGGGTGGAAGGGACACCGACGCGAAAACGTTTACCACGCATTCAGTACATCATTTTGAGCCAACATAGGAATTTTTCATCGGTTATTAAACAAAAACGGTTGTTTCCTGCAAAAGTGCAATACCTACACGGTCAAAATGTATGGAAAAGCTAATTTCTCAAAAAAATTACCGATGAAAAATTTCTATGACGTACTGGATACACGACGTGGTAACCGTTTTCGCGTCGCTGTCCCTTCCAACCTGTATACTGATCTATACGCACTCACGACAGCCAATCAAGCTATACAAAACCCGGTTTATGCGGATCTCTCATTGTATAGGAAATCTATACAAAGCGAGGCCAAGTTATACTGGAAATGTACAGCTTCATGTGCCGCCGTGTGTACATTCCTATCTACCTATAGAGCCTTAGTTCCCGTTAAGATATCTAGATGGCGTTTCGAATCTGTATGCTTCGAAAGCAGTACTCCTCGTGTCCTCGATACGGCATTGTGACTCGATACCGCATTGTGTCCTCGATACCGCATGTGGTTCCTGTCTCGGGAGTCCTAACCACCGATAGCTTGGACCCTGCACCCGACACGAAAAACAATTTCACAAAAAAAAAATCAAAGCCATGTCTCTACATTCAAAACATTTTGTAAAAGGTGTAAACAGATCATTAAGGAAACAAAGACACCATTGTCTTAATACTATTGTATTTATACATTGTTTTAATAATATTGTAAAATATTGGAATGTAGAGACATGGCTTTGATTTTTTTTAGTAAAATGGTTTTAAAAAAAAAAGTCTTGCAAGTAATTAGGAGTGTAAGGAGTTTATTATTTCAATATGCTTCATATGTGCATATTTCTTGTAATATTTCTCAACCTGAACCAATTATTTACCATCTTCTTCGTTTAACAGATGAATGACACTGGTGCTTGCCACTAACCAACTGATTGATGTCATGTTTGACATTAGCGTATTTACGGACGCAGTGTGTAAGAAATAAATTATTTTACCAACTTTTTATTACCCATTCTGTAGCGCTGTAGTACTTAAATTATTTTAGTATACTTTGAATACATTACGGCATTTATTTAAGTTCACTTAAAATAGTTACTACAAGCCTTGAGACCGCAATGGAGCGGTAAAAAAATTACTGTGCACTGTCTTCTCCCAGTTGGAAAACGCCCAAGTTGTCGACACAAAATGGATGAAAACATTGATAGCAATGTTGCCGTCTTGGCTATTTTGGATAATCAATGTGGGTAAACAAACTAGCACGTCAAACAATTCAGGGAATGTTATTTTCGAGTGATTTTGTAGACTTTTTATCAACAACTGTTGATTAATTTCCATAATATGCTTAATTTCAGCGACACAGTATAAGCCAAATATGAGTTTAACAAACTATAATCACAGCCACACTATAGGTCAAGAAGAAACAGATGCTAATGAGACCAATAAACAAAGTATGTACTGCATTAGAAATATTGCCTGCTGTAATCATTAGCATTGACTATTTATTCCAGTAGTAAAGAGACAACTTTCTTGTTTCAGATGTAATTTGGACAAAAAATGCAACTCTTATGCTTTTAAGTTTGTATGAAACAAAAATGCATATGCTGGACAATCCAAAAAAAAAATCTAAAATGTGGCTGTCAATAGCAGAAGAATTGAAATCATTAAATGTTGAGGTACTTACTAGATTACTATCTACTTTATTTATCTGTAAAAAATACTGTTTTAATTATTATTTTAAATGATTGTCTGATGTTTTAGGTGACACCAGATCAAGTTAGGTGGAAAGTTAATGCTCTTACAAAAAAGTACAAAGACTGCATTGATAATGGACAAGGCGCAATGAGTTTCAAATATTTTAATGAGATGCATCAAATTTTGGGTAGATACAGTGATAATACTGGAACTTACAGACTAGCTTCAGGTGTAATGCAAGGCTCAGAAGAAAAAGACAAAAGTAAAAGAAATATCTCCCTAAAGGGTTCAACACCATTCAGAAGATTAAGGGCAGAACGAAGAGCTAAAATAGAATTAGATAAACAATGGTTAGAGTATCTAAGAAAACAAGAAGATCAGAAACAGCTGCGAGATGAAAGATATGAAAGGAATTTAAGGCTGAGACAAGAAGAATTACAATTGAGGAAAAAGGAATTAGAAATCAAACAATCATTAGCATTAAAAAAATTACAGCTCAAAGAGCAAAAACAAGATGAAATGATAAAAATTGAAAGGGAAAAATGTGCTCTCCTACAGAAACTAATAGCTGACCAAGATTTAATGAGGCAATAAACATGTTTATACAAACTTCACTAAGCTATCTTTTGTACAAATAAAATTTAATGAAATAAATGTTTCCACTTCGTAAGTTTTCTATTCATGTTCTTCTAAAACTAAATGATCATTTTCATTCAGACAATAGTTATGCAAAATACATGCAGCTACAATAGTGTCAGTTATAAATGCAATATTTCTATACACAGTAAATAGTTTTATGCGTCGAAATCTTCCCTTTAATAGACTGAAAGCTTTTTCACTTAATTTCCTTGTGGATGTATGCAAGGAATTAAATTCTCTCTGCTGTGGTGTTAATCTTTTGTTTTCTCGAAATGGTGGCATAAGCCAGGGTAAAGATGGATAGCTTGAGTGACCTACAAGAAAAGTATTATGTGGGAATAGGGCATTTCTGTTTTGAGATGCGGTATTGTACAAAGGCGACTTCTTTAGAACTCTAGCACAATTAGAAGAACCAGGTTCCCCACAAAATACATTAGTAAACCTTAAATTTGCATCAATGGTTGCTTGTAAAATTATTGAAAAGTATCCCTTAGGATTGCAATATTCTCTTGCATTTTTGGGTTTTTCTATTTTAATGTGTGTACAGTCAATAATTCCTACCATATGTGAAATTCCAGTCTTCATATGAAATGAATCACATAATAAGCTTATCTCTTCAAAATTTTGGGGCCATTTAATAGCATCATTCAGTTTAGTAAGAATCCAAGCAACTACTCTCCTTATAACTCTAAATGTTGATGATATAGAAATATCAAATCTTGTTGCAATTGGAGTAAGTGGCTCTGTATTTGCAATAAATGACAGAAAAATGTAAAAGCAAAGTTTTGGTTCCAGTGGTTTTAGCCCAAATTTATGTGATGCTATGAATCCTGATTTCTCCAATTCATCTGAAACAAATCATTGTTGGCTGTAGTGGGTACATAAAATTATACTCCTAGTAATATTAATAATATACTCCTAATAACCCGTTTCCTGTCTAAGTAATAATATACTCCTATACAACATAGTTGCCATTGGGGAAAAAACCTAGATGATACTGGCACGGGACCATGGAGATTGGCACAAGAATAGAGAGGCCGATACCCAGTGGGTGAGTTCGGGCTGTGGATGATGTTGATGATGAAGTACTTGAAAATAAATATGCGCTTAGGATGTGGAATTGCAGATACCAGCCTGTTATGCAACAAGTACTTGAAAGTTTCGAATTACCAATAAGCCGGTATGCAGTATTTCTTGATAGTCTCATCCGATTTTTAAATTCAGCATCTGTCCAAGAGTCTACAATATGTAAGTAATCATCTACTCGTTTCCGTCTCAGTCTTATTAAATATTGCATAAGAGGAAAAAACAATGTATCCTCCTCTTCATCACTGTTATCCTCATCTTCAGAAACATCTTGTCTTACAGAACAAACATCACTCCATTCACTAGAATCACTTCCATCGCTGCTAACTGCTGTTTCACTTAACCAAAGAACGAGTTGTTGTTTGTCCATTTTACACAACAGTATACTTATCGTGGTATTATTCTTATTATAATTTCAATCATACTCTTCATATTTTCTCCGAAATAATTCAAAACAAAAACAGAAGCATTGTTTATCTTCGAAAAGATAAAGTATATTTATTTTTGTGATCTGTCTGACTGACAAGCCTGGTGGCTGTTTTTTGACAGTGACGTTAAAAAATCATATTTAAATTAGAAAGAGAACGATTTTATGTTCTAAATGGTCTAAAATCAGACTAGGTTAACCTGAAAAAACATATTTAGCTATGGCTCATTTGCCTGTCAAAATAATGTCAATGTGACAGAGTGTTTTTAATACAAATAAATTATTTTTATTCAGCGTTAAATTAAATTGCTGAAGTGTAAACTATTTGAGATTTGTGTGAATTAAAAAAACTGTTCGGTTTCTGCGATTTAATATTTTGCTAACCTTCTCTAATGTAACATTCGAGTGCCGCATTCTGTCATTTTGTTAATTGTATCAGAAGTCATAATTGAACGAATAAAATTAGTATGCTCATGCTTTAATAAACCGGAGTTTTGCTAGGATTCGTAAAATCGTTCAAAATGGATGTGTGTGAAGCAACTGACACATACTGTATTTTGGAAGAAGGCTAGTAATAATATAAAATAATGGTATAATAAACACCACAGACTTCGGGTTATTCACAAATTATGTTTCACTTACAGCCTCACAAGATAACTTGGAGATTTGCGAAAGTACTAGTGATATAAACACTCTAAATGCAGAAGGAATTGAGGGAAAGCTAAATGATGGTTCAGATAAACCTTGTATGTATAAATAAACCAAACTTTTTTATATTTTTCATTATAAATAAATTGGGATAAGGGTAAGAGAATGCAGCCCTAGTGTAACACAGTCAAAAGTGCCAAAAACGATAAAAATACAAAGATTACAGTTTTGCATTGTTTTGTACATATAAAAGTTTGATAATATTCTCAGGTGCAGTTTGGACATCAAATGCTACCACAACTCTATTAAAATTATATGAAAACAAATTGGAAATGTTAGAAACTCCTAAGAAGAAGACAAGGATCTGGATTGCAATATCACAAAGCCTAAGTGAATATGGCATTGAGGTATACAATAGCAATGGGGTATTATCACCTTGATTATTTAGTTTCTAAGGCTAATCATTTAATGTTTTAGATGTCGCCGGATCAAGTAAGGTGGAAAATAAATGCACTCACAAAGAAATACAAACAATGTGTTGATAGTGGGCATCATGATAAATTCAAATATTTTAAAATAATGAATGAAATTTATGCCCAATATCATGTAGATTGTGATTCATACACACTCACTGAACTGTTACATAAAAAGAAAGATGTTAACAAAATGAATGTCAGAAATGAAAACAATTTAAAACTGAGCCTTGAAAGTAAAGCTGTAATTGAAATGAGGAAAATAAGACTTGCCAATAGAATAGAAAGTGACAGAACCCAAGGGAAAATTCAATTGGAAAAACAGTGGCTAGAATACTTGCGGAGACAAGAAGAACAAAAGCAATGGCGAGATGAAATCTATGATAGAAACTTAAAATTACGTGAAGAAGAATTAGAACTGAGGAGAAAAGAGTTAGAGATAAAAGAAACACTTGAATTGAAAAAGATACAATTAAAAGAAAAAGAATATAGAGAGACATTGCAAATTGAAAGGGAAAAGTGTGAATTACTCAAAGAAATATTTAGTAAAAGGTATTAAGACAAGTTAAATAATGTGTTTTATTGTCCAATAGGTTTTGTGCCTTTGGAGGTTGTCAATTATTTCCCAGGATAAAAATTACCCTAGCCCTGTCTCAGGCTCAGGTCTATACCAAAAGGCATCCAAAGCCTTGTTACAGGATACATAATAAGCCTATTAAGGTGGAAGTGCCTGGGTATCATGCAAAATTCAAATTTTCTTACGTTTTTTTACAATTTGCAGGTCAGAGAAATAATATGAAATAGTTATTTAATACAGCCCTCCTAACTTCATTTAACCCCATTGAATGACTTTTCATGAAATAGTTATTGAATGGGGTTAAATGAACTTAAGAGGGTTGTATTGATGATTTTAATGATTATAATTCTGTAACTATATACGTGTTACTTGCGCGACTCATTTTTCATCAACACAACCGAGACTGACCACCAAATTGCAAAAAAACGTAAGAAAATTTGATTTTCGCGGGATATTCTGTCTCTTTCACCTTAATGGATTAGGGTGACCTTTGGTATGGCCAGAAATTGGATCCGTGAACTAAAGTTATCTCATAAAAACAGTTGACTTCGTTTATCCACGTTCCGATACCACAGGTTAATTTTTTCCTTCCCTGTGTCCCCTGTCGATCTACATTGTTTTTTTTTTTTAAATTAGTGGGCAGTTGATATTCAAATTTTCAAAAATAACCCTCAACAAGCTAGGGTTGTATTATCGTATTATGTTCCATTTTCGATTCGTAAGTGGCTATAATAAGATATAGAACTACCTGACTCCTTTTTATATAAAAGAGACAAGTAAAACGGTTCGGTTCGGTTTCGATAATGTGTATTGACACATTTTAACGAATCACCTTGTTTGGTGTACCTCAATTTGTACAATCAACCGCACGTTTGTGGCAATACTTTAGCATACCCTATTCAAGCCAAGCCAAGAATTTGTGATTGTTTGCCAAGCGTGTGTGTTTTAATAAACCTCTGTCCGGCTTCCTACATACCAAAAAATAAATTATAGAACATGAGTTCAGGTAGGGGAATGGACATCTATTTTTATCAAGAAGTTTACGACCTAGAATTTGAAATTGCTAAGATTATTTAATGCACTTTCTACGATTGTACCACAGTGGTTATAAAAAACCATGGACAAAATGTGATTCTAAGAAAATCGACTAAAAGATTCCAGTGATAGCGACACTACTCTCTATGGTTTAAAAAAAAATCTGCTTACGTCGCAATGCTACCAACATAATGTCCCGCCGCGACGCAAAATTCTACAGAAATCTTCGTTTATTTGAGAAGAATTATAAAATTTACAGTGAATTTCGGCAATGACGGACTTGAAATCTAAGAGACATGAAAAGTCTTTGGGTTTACTCACAACTAAATTTGTGTCATTGCTGCAAAAAGCAAAGGATGGTGTTTTGGATTTGAAAGTCGTAAGTATAGCTTGATTTGCCTCCCATTGATCTGTCAAGTGAATTTGGGCACGAAAAAGAAATATTTTAAACATTATTTGCGAATTAATTGGTGGATTAAAACATTTTCAGGCGACGAATTTGTTAGCCGTTAGACAAAAAAGAAGAATATATGATATAACTAATGTGTTGGAAGGCATCGGTTTGATTGAAAAACGAAGTAAGAATAGTATACAATGGAAGTGAGTGTACATTTTATTGTTTGTATTGTTTTATTTTCATACCTACTGAATGTTCTCAGATGAATGTTGTAAAATGTTACAAAAATCTATTTCAGAGGTGCAGGTCCAGATTGCAAAACGAGTGATATTGGTCAGAAAGTGATAGTTTTGAGAAGGCAGATTGGGCGCCTAGAAGATCACGAAAAAGTGCTTGATAAGTGAGTATTACTTGATTTAACGAGACACTTATTTTTATGAATGAATTCAACATAACATCATCTCAGTAATCAGAATTAGGTTCTTAGGCCTAAATGAGTAAATTAATGACCCAGTGGAAATTACTACTGAAATGAGAATGAAATTAATCATTACCAAACTCCTAATGATATTGTGTACTCAACAACATATTCCGTCATAATCATATTGGTTCTGTTCCATCATCTTTAGCCTGGAGATTATTGAGATATGTGAGCAAAATATATTTTAACTAAACAAAAACACATTTATTTCAGTCAGCTACATTGGATTGAACAGAGTATAAAGAATGTACTGGACGAATCGGATAATAATGACTTATGTTTTGTTTCTGACAATGATATCAAGGAATGTTTTGATGATAGCCAAGTTTTAGTATTAGAAGCACCCTTAGGGGCCAATTTATCAGTTGGGGCAATACCTAGTAGTAAGGTAAGGATGACTCCATGAAGAGCCTTAAACCATTTATATTTTATTTTCTTGTAACAATGTGGCACATGTTGTTGATTATTCTTCAATCATCATCGGCCTAGCCTTTTTGTCAACTATGTTGGGGTTGGCTTCCAGCTTAACTGGATGCAGTTGAATACCAGTATTTTACATGGAGCAACTGCCTACCTGACTTCCACAACCCAGTTAGAAATGCGTAATACTCATGGTAAGACTGGTTGTCAGACTTTGGAGCCACTGACTACCTGTAACAACTGTCAAAAATTTACAACTGATAGCCAGGACCAACAGCTTCACATGCTTTCCATGGCATGGAGGAAACTGTATGTAATTGGGTATAAATAATGAAGATAAAGCATAAAATGGCTTGACAGTGAAACTGCGCTGCTGACCGCTGCCACTTCGGTGTGAATTGCTAATATAAAGTCCTAATTGATAATATAACCCTAATATAATGTTGTCCTAAAATAAAGATTTATGTAAAGTTTACTTATCACAGAGGAGGCCTGTCTCCCAGCCGTGAGAACATTATAGGCTGATTATGCTGTATATAACATCATTCCCATTTTTCTGAAGCAAAGTGACAAGTACAGAATGTGTTTGCCATGAATCCCACATTAATTTCTAGTACTTTCATGATTGTGATTATGATGTATTTTCTTTTGTTTCTTTGCAGAGTAAACCAAGGTATTCAAACCTGAGTGATAGACAAGCTGGGATGATAAAACACAGCAGAAATGTAAATGCACATGTTTTTTCTAATTAGTAAATACAATTTCCAGATAGTAAATGAAAAATGATATGTATTTTGACTATACCGCAATATTTATAATGTGATTTATGTTGTTGGTGGGAAAGTGTTACTCAATTAGGGTGCAGGTTTGGAGTTATTATTATACATAGTGACAATTGTGATTTTAAGTGGAACTGATAATATTGCTTTTTTAAATTCAATGCAATACAGCTCATTGCAAAGGCTTTTTGCCCTGCGTTCGCTGCAACCGATGGATCAAAATGGTCCCTCTGTTTGTATGAAGTTATTTTAGTTGTCTACTTAAGTTTAATCCCCTGTAAATACCATACTCACTAAAAGATTTATACCATGCTTTGTAATGATTTTGTAATTAGAATTTGTTTCTGTTTCAGGATCAAGATCAGCAATATTTTTTACATTTAAAATCAACAGAATCCATTGGAGTTATACTTTTAAGTGATAGTGACAGTGAAAAGGTATGTCCAATTTTATATATATTTTTATTATTATTTATATTTTGTTATTGTTTAAAAACTTGACACTGACATATTGTTTAACATTGTCTCCACTCTAGAACCACTGTAAAAATAAAAAAGTTTATTGACAATATACATATAAGAACAAACCTTACATACAAATCCCAATAATCTTGTGTCTACTGATACAATATATAATCACGTATACAGATACTTAGTGGATAGTACCCACTAAGTTGTTGAAGACAAAAAAAACGCTGTTGTTATATGAGACTCTAGCCAACCATTCACTTTGCTTGGTGACGGATTTTCATACAAGCTTTAAACCCTCTATTTCATCTGCTTAAAGAGTTTGAATTTACAAACATCCTTTCTTAGCGTATGCCTACCTTTGAGCTGTGTCAACAGTGTGATAGTCTGGACAAATGATTCTATGTGTAGAAGATTGATATATGGGGGTGAACTGCTAATCTGAGTTCCATATAGGCGAGTAGCTAAGTTATCCACTTTCAATATTGTCACTAGCAGTTGCCAATTGTCTATGCTGCTGTACTCCTTATCTAATGAGATATGTTATTGCTGGCTAAGCTGGCAAAGGCAATTTTTTAACATATTTTGGTTTGTTACAGGAAACAGACGATGATGCAAGTATGGATGACCAAGAAGTACAGAAGTACATTGAAAGCACATGTGGAGATATACACAACAATAGTTAGTATATCTTGCTGTTTTGGAACAATGATTGAATTTTATTTGAGTTTGCGTCATTGGTATAGTTTTTGCATTCACTGCTGTTGAGCATGATGTCCTGAACTCGATTCTTGTGACTTTTCTAGCAGCTCGATTGATGGCAATAAACTCGCCTTCTAATACATAGGACTCAGACGTAACTGTCGAAATGTAACTCTTCAGTAATTTCAGGCGTGATGTTATTTTATGAGAATTATAACGACAACAAAACATTTGTCAGTTTGTGGTCCATAGAACAAGTTTGCTCAGTCTTAGGGCTGATTGCAAATATACATGCATGACATGACTTACCTGATTTCTGAATTAATAGTTTGAAGTGTCCTATTGTTCAAAATTTCTTAAATTTTTGCAAATAAATATTTGAATTTCGAGTGCTATATTGAAATAGAGTTCAATTTAGAAACTGGATATTATGATGGCACACTTTTAATCAATTGATTTTCTCTATATCATAAGAGATTGATCCTATGCCACTAAACAGATTATTTTACTGCTCCCTACTTATTAGTAATTCTCATGCAGCTCATGAAGGTCCAAACTTATTATAATTTAACTTCCAGATTACCTGCTACGGCTGAGTCCACCAGTAACTAAATACGACTTCTCCTTTTCTCTCCATGGATCCGAAGGATTGTGCGACTTATATGATATCCCATGTTAACTAGTAATAGACCTTTTTATACCTTTGTTTTGAAAGACATTTTTATTAAGTACTCTATTTTTGATCATGTTGAAGTTTATTGTATACTAAAATTGTAAATAAATTGTGTAAATATGGAAAATCGTTTCGGAATTATGAAAGGACAGAAATAAATGATAAGTTTATTTGTATACAAAGTATTTGTTTTATTTCCTAGTTTTAACTGTTGGCACGAATCTGTCGAGAACACCAAATGATTGCTTCTTTGCATTTTGGGCTTCTGGTAGATTGAGCAGTTTCTGTGCTTCTTTTGCTTGCTCGATGAATTCCTGAAAATTAAAAGGACGAATTGTTATTATGTAATAAGATTGTATGTGTTTACACGGCTATTCATGGGCGATTTTAATAAAACACCATGACGACTTTTAATGTAGTTTACCTTTCTAGCTACTTGTTTTATAATCTTCTTTCTTGCTATCTGGGTCTTGCCTTTCTTCTTATGCCTGGGAGTGAAGTCCATTTTCTTAGGCTTGAGATACTGAAATAAAAATATAGGAAAAAATTACAAACTAACTTTAAAAGGTTTACTTTACGATTTTGTCTACGATGAATGAATAAACTTCATAAGGTTCACGGTCTAGATCAATTAGGGTCACCCACTAATCTGTTAACACAGTTCAGAGTTATACAAAAAGAGATGAAAATCTCAAGTTATTTACCCAGGACGTCTTGTTATTGAGTTGTTTGAAAAAAAAACATCGAAAAAAGGAGTCTAGCTTCATGCTCTATAAATCTAACGATAATCAGACAAAGGTCAATTGAAGTATTTATGGGGCCAATGAAAATTCGTTATTTTTGACCTAGGAGTCCTAGTTTTTGAGATATTTGCGTAAAATTAAAAAAGAGGATTTCAAGTTATGCCGAACGTACAACAGTGATAATTATATTCCCTGTATGGGGAGAGGTCGAGTATCTGTTTGAACTTTGGTACACTCCTGGCTACTGGTAGGTACTGCATGACTGTGTGTTGCATCATCTTACGACGTATACCCGGCTATAAACCTGCTGCGCCTGTTTGTCGAAACCAAGCGACCATTTGCTCTTACGAACTTACCAAAAGTTTCTTCTTCGCCTCCATCTGTTCTTGCATGGAGGGCACGTCAACTTCAGTGATATCAAACGGATTGAGTGTGATAAGTTCTGCAGGGATCTTGTCCAGTAACGATTTGACCTCAGCCTCCTTTCGTTGTGTCTTGTTCTGGAACGGATTGCTTTCCAACGCATCGAAGTTCGGCTCACCACTGCCTGTAATAAAGGTTATCCTTGAAAGGCCATAAAATAACATCACATCTGTATTTTCCAAAGTCAGAGGCGTTCAGTAAACCCTCGTTTCGACGGTTACGGTTTAAGTCTCGTGTAATAAGGAGTGCGCCTATTGCCATCAACCAGGTACTTCTCCAGACTCTGGGCTGCTACTGAGAATTACATGATGGAAACATCCAATAATATTATGTCTAACCTGGGAATCAAATCGAGGACCTCATGCTCAGCAGTAGCTCTTCTAACTATAGAATTAAGGATCCTTAAAAGAATATACTATTTTAGGCAGAATGGTAGTTGATCTTTCAGTATTTGGAGAGAGGCTAAAATACTATTACATTTTACTGGGGAAAGTAAGAGTGAAACTTACCTGGTACAATAATACTTGTAAATCCATTGCTAGTTCCAACTCCTAATACATCTTCATAGGGACAAAATTTGAAGTTATTTATAGTTTTTGCCATCCTATGCCTCAAGTATGGTTTCTCTGTTGTTTGTGAGCAGCAGTTACTGAAAAACAAAACACGGTGATGAGTGAGATTAATATAATTTCTATTTTCATGGTGGTAGGTCCTCAAACTATCTTTTGTTCAAATTCTAAGGAACATACTTGTATATCTCTACGACTTCATCTAGCCCGACAGCAAGCATGTCCTTCTGAGAGAACTCGAGGTCCACCGGGGCACTCCTTAGCCTGTAGTCTTGTATAGGTCCGTCTAGGTTCCTAATGTCCCAGATTTTCATACTTCTGTCCACTCCTGATGTGGCCATGTACCTGTTAATTAATCGAAATTATTTAACAAAACAAAATGTAAGGGCATGAAAACTATAAATTTAACCATGTCACCAATACGCGAAATTACAAGATTGTAAATAGTAATGCAATATTTTTATGTGTCTGTAAATTTAGTCTAATCTAAAACTTGTATGACAAAGTCAAAAGAGTTTATGTTTATGGGTTGTATGATCATTTGAAAGAAAAATAATTAGCATGATACATACATTCCCCTGTTATCCACAGCAATAGCAGTCAGCGGTGTCTTATGGCACAATATCTTTGCCAACGGTTCCTTGATAGTAGGTGACCAGAGTGATACAACTCCTTTGGAGTTCCCTATGCATAGGGTGGCATTGTATGGGTTCTGCGCCATGACTGCTGTTCTGCCCAAGTGGTTGTTGTAGTGCCCCACCACTTCTCCGATGGAAATATCTAGCCATGTCATGAAGCCATATTCATTCTGGAAATTAGATAAAAATGCTTTAAGTTAGCAGGAATATTTCTTACTAATCATTACTTTTTTAAATAGATTGCTTGAGCCCTATAAGCATTATCTATAATGACTACTGCTAGCTGCTCTGTGGGAGGCAGTGGCCAGTGGGCTGTAATTCACCCTGCAGCAACACTTGTATTGATGTATGTTTTATGAAAAACCAGTTATGGAAGAAATATTTGTGGTAATACTTACAACAGCAGCTAGCAAGAAGTGGTATGGTAGGAATTCCATCCTCAAAATCTTATCCATTTTCTTGACACAGTGTATCTCAGTCCCTGTGTTGTCATACATGTACAGCCACTCCTTTTGAGCAGCTGCCACCATTGTTTCTGTGTGCAACCAACTGTAAAATAAAGTTGAGGTGGAATAAAATTTATTCAGTAAAATTTCAAGTATAAATGAAAACAGCAGGAGAAGGGTTATGAAAATAAAAATTTGATAGCTAAGATTGAATGTTGAATAAGGATGCTGTGGATGGTATGTTTACAAGATATTTCATCATCATTTTATTTTATTGCCGTTGTCCCAAATCATTTGAGGTTGGCGCAGCATGTCTTCTTCTTCCATACTTCTCTATAACACATCTCATCAGACAACTCTATTCGTGCCATATCATCCTTCACACAGTCCATCCATCGTTTCCTCACAACATTTTCCTCATTCCTCCGCATCACATGTCCATACCACGACAACTGATTACCACACAATTTTTCAGTCACCAGCGCCACTTTCAGACTTCCTCTTATGTACTCATTTCTTATTTTATCCATTCGCGTAACATCACACATCCTCTTTAGCATTCTCATCTCAGCCACATGCAAATGCCTTTCATTCATCCCTTTTGTGGCCCAACATTCTGATTCATACAAGACAGCAGGTCTAATTGTTTTATAAATCTTCGCCTTAAGTTTAAGGGGAATGCGGGAGTCACAGATTGTTACCAAGATATTTGATTGGTGGAAATGAAGTAGGTGGTCAAGTGTGGAAGATTATGGCTTTCTTTTCTCTCACAGAGAGGAGAACCTGTCTATATCCGAGCAGCTGGAATGTAAAAAGCTAATTATGTACTGTAAAAAATACTACAAGTTTACCTGACATCATGAATAGACTCCATAACATTAATTTCAAAATGTAACTTTTTAGTGACCCAGTCAAAAGCAGCCAAGTGTCCTTTCTTGCTGCCCAACAGTAGATGTCTTCCATTCCTAGAGTACTTAGTCCGGTAGGGTCCAAACTCTAGGTTCAGTTCGAAAATCTTGGATGCAGCAGATATGTCAACATTCTCTGCTATGATCTTCTGCGATATAGCTGTTGTTTTACTGTCCTCATCCACTTCTAAGCCACTGAAATGTTTAAAATGAGTAAGATAAAATATAAGGAATGTGCACATGCATTTCATACAAATTTCGTTTTTATTGCCATTTTGCATATGGAGGTAAATATTATTTGGCTAAAGAGTATAATTAACAAGAGGGCTTGCTGTCAACCACCACCTAACCCATGTAACTGATCAGCAAGGTTTTGGTTATGTTTCAATACTGAATCTTACTGACTATAAGTTAATGAGTAAAAGCAATGCTTGAAATAAATGTCATAAGAACTCTTTTTTACCCATGGTCCTCTGTTAACAATATTTCAGCTCTGGCTGCTTGTTCTTGGGCATAAGTAAACTTTCTCTCCCTTTTCCTTAATTTCTCGGCATGTAGTGGATGTCTCACACCTTTGCCAACACCCTCGCCACGGGAATGTGCTTCTAACTTTGCTGGATCTATGGGTGCTTTTCCTTCGAATTTTTTATTGGGTTTACGTTTTTGGACAGGTTTTCTGTGATGTTCTCTGTGGCTCTGAAATTAAAAGTGATATTTATTTTGGTACAGAAAAGCAAAGGATTGTAGAGAATACAGCTAACCTACACTGTTTACATATAAAACGAAAAAAACGTTTACCTTGAATTTGTGTGTTTTTAGCAGACCTGGAGTTATCTTAATGTTGTATACTTCCACATCTTGATTTTGTTTTTCAGTCTTTTGGTCTGGTTTCTTGTCTTCGGTATCAAAATACCGTTGAGGTGCTTTCTGTAAATAGCAAGTTAGGATTTACCCAATTCTATGTTCAATTATTGGGATCAACACATGAGATAGTTAAAATTAATTTACCTTTTTAGGATTCTTCATTGTAGATGTCTCCTAATTTGCAAATAATGTTCGTCACATGTGGTAAAAACTGTTTTGACAGCAGAACATGCGCGTTTGACAATTTTGACATTGACGACAAACCAATTTTACCACAGATTATGTTATTAGACGTTCCAGTTTTATTAGACTTTTAGCATTTGCCATAGTCGATTAGTATGGAAACGATGGAGAACGAGTGTTGATTCTCAAATTGAAATAATCTTTTGCCGTTTTATTGGGAAGCTAGCTTTTCATTGAGACAACGGTGCGTCCGTGGCCTAAGTTAGTTACTTTATGAAAATATGTAGTAATGCGGTTGGGGAGAGTTTATTGAACGCAAAGCTTTACCCTTAGCCAACCAGGCAACAAAGTCCATCACAGCACAGGCCACTGAAACATTCTCAAAGGGGGATTCTTGGGGAAAACAGAAACCACCTTAACACGATTAGGAAAAACTAAAGTTTTATCAGCCTGATCTAATTCAGGAACAGTCACATGGAGGATTTCTCGTTGCCGACATTCCTCAATGTCGCACTCCTAACAGTTAGTTAGAATAAGTTTATCTGTTGTAAAATGTTCACTGATGACTCTGTTCTGCCTACCAGAAACCAATGCGTAGCGCAACTTGCGCATTAGGTAGGTAATACTTATAGAACTGTAGATAGATAGTCCGAATTTAATAATTGAATTTCAATATGCACTGAAACTGAGATAGCATACCAAATATAACTGTAATAAGTATCTCATTATAGGCAACTAGTAAGGAATGAGGGAAAATGGAATTATTACCTTGTTCGGTACAGTCACATGGTAAAAGATAACTGATAGTAGGTATTTGGCAAAATTATATTAACCACTAGCTGTTGTCCGCGAGAAATTATTATAAAAATATTACTTCCGTAGTTCCGTAGTTGAATCAGATTTTGTTAACAATTTCAAGGGTTTTATTTTTTATGCACGGAACCCTAATACTTTTTTTTTCTTTTTGGGGTATCGTATTACCTAGTAATAACTGAGTTGTGGAGGTCAGATAGGCAGTCGGTCCATGTAAAATACTGGTATTCAGCTGCGTCCGGTTAGACTGGAAGCCGACCCCAACATACTTGGGAAAAGGCTAGGCAGATGATGATGATGATCCTAATAATTTTTCTAGCCTGAGTTACTCCTTATAACATCAGCTACCTTCTAGTAAAAGTCCCGTCAAAATCGGTCCAGCCGTTTTGGAGATTAGTCTGAACAAACAGGCAGACTAAAATAGAGACATTTAAAAAAATGTTTGTTATAAGTACCGTACTAATATACCTTCATATGCATTCTGTAAAATGCTGTTATTTGAAATTACAAACAGACACTTTTAATTTTATTTATTTGTATTGTATAGATGAAAGTATTTTTTTGCATGACTGTGACCGTATCTACCTACCGACTAGGTACTTTGGTTGTACGGGTTAAACCTACATACCTACCTATTAGCTATCGTTAAGGAAAATAAAAACCACTGAAATAATCATGGTATTTATTATTTTTATTCTCTTTAACAACACATACTCAATATTTTACAGAAACGTATATGACAATCAGAGTAGTAACATAGTAATAGGTTTTAGTATTTAAATGCGAATATTTATAATTCCTGTGTACCAATGTGATAACGTCAAAACAAAATATTTCGTTATAAAGTCTTTATTTCTGATTACTTAATTAACAAAAACGAGATTTGTGTCTAAAACGATAAAATTGCGCATGTTCTTGTGTAAAGCGCATTAACTAAATTTATTGCAAATTAACATTAACTTGAGTTAATTAAGCTATCACATATTCCGTAAAGTTAACAATAAATAAGTAATACGTAACATAATCACAGCAAAGTGAACATTGGCTAACAAAGAAAGTAGGTATTCATTTATCCCTAAAATCGATTATCAATTAGTGACTGAATTATTAACTTACACGATCTAATGAGATCTCATTATTTCCTAATACAAATAAAAACGTCCCTATGACGTGACAACTATCGTTATTCACAATTTTATTTACAAACTGACTAGAAAGTCCTCTAAGGAGTTATTTTTTTGTTTACATCGTTCATATTTCTATCTCATTAATTTAGTCTTAATAGGTCAGCGTTCGGGAGCTGCTGCGACTCTGAAGCATTTGGCACATTCCCAGCGTTCTCAACTTGTTAAGACAGATTAACAGTGTTCACTTATGTACTAATTTAGTTTCTTCTGCTTGATAAAAATCTGAGTTTGCATCTGAAATTATAAAATTTCTAAAGAGACCACCGTTCAGCGGCTGGCCAATTAAATTATATATTTATTTATATCCAAATGAAAGTAGGTACAATATTTACACAATTGATTTTAATGCGTTTGTGAGACTAAAATCGCTTACATACAATAGTATAAATTTCTCACCTAACAATTAATTTAATTTTAAGCATATGAGTAACAGTGTTTAAAATTTATTTAATGTCTATTATAGTCCAGCTTACAGATAAAAGTCGAACGAATCTTCGAGTGTTATGGTGATGTCATAAAGAAGTCACACATCGTATACAACGGTTTACAAAAGACATCGTTACCTAATACTTAGTAGAACACAAATACCTGTCCGGATGACCCACACGGGACGCGGACACGCTGTACAGTTATACATATCACGAAACTATTTAGTCCCTCACATAATATCATGCAGTCAAAGTCTTTGTCTAATATCTTTGGTGAGTAGCTCCGATTCTGCTTCCGCACTACCACGAACACTAAATTGTACTAGATTCAAGTAGTCTGTATCACTGATAAGCTCCGCCGATGGCACTCAAGTTGGTCAACTACAGATCACTGTCGCTCCGACTCGGCGGCGCTCTGTGAACCTTATATGGGTGTGGGGAGCACTGTGAAGTCCTGAAGCGCATTTTTCACTGTCTCGTAGATGGGTCGGTTCTCGTCGGGGCAGTAGCCGTCGGGCGAGCACAGCGTCTGCAGCTTGGTGAGGTACGAGTCGAAGTTGTCGTGCGCCGGCTTGTCGCCGGGGACGGGAGGAGGCGGCGCGCCGGGCGGTCCGGCCGGCGCCGGCGCCGTGCCGCCGCCCGGAATGCGCACGTGCTCCAGCAGCGTGATCACGTTATTCCGCAGACTTTCATAGTACTCATTCAAGTTATTGTTACGTGATATTAAAGTCTGGTTCTCCTGAAATAGCAAGCAACATTTCAAAATCCCAAATCAACCGTCCCACACCTCAAGCAAAACGGGCAAATCATAAATTTTTGACTTGAGTGGCTGCTGATAATGATAGTGGTACCAAATTATAAAAAGGTGTTGGTACTCACAAATGTGTGATGTGTTAGTAGCACTCAAAGTTGGATGTTTCGAGCCATGACAGTACCATCTAAGTTATCAGACAAAAATTTTGGGTTAAAAATTTTCATGAGGTGAATGAAGTTTTTTTAGCTCATGGTTGTATCTATTCTGGGGCGCCGAAAAGCCAAGAATTTGAAACAAAAATAAAAATGATTGTTAGTTTAAATGTTATGAGTGGCGACCTCCATACGGTCTTTGAAAAAATCTTGTATGTTACTTACCCTATCTCCATGTGAAAGATGCGTCTCCATAGCGTTGATATCTGATTTGAGCCGCATCATCTGCGACTCTACGCGCGCGTTCTCTCGCTGCAGCTCCGTAATCTCCTGTTCGAGGGTCATCAGATCCTCGCCGTTCCCCGTCTGCATATTCATCTCCATCCCTGAATTCCAGAACATTATCTGTAGTAAGTTTGTGGATCTTAATCATATGATTTTTTTGCAGAAGAAAATTTCAGGTCCCTATCGGGGAGAATATTTACTTTATAAATCTTTGTTTTGCTCAATAAATAAATACAAAGGGAAGGCTTGAAAGAATTTAGCAATAAAGTAAAATACACACCTGTATAAGGCTTTGGGTATAACGGCGTGATATCATCCGGGTATTTGGGCTTTTTTGGTTGCGGTGTGGGCGTCGCGGCTCCTGCAACCGGGCATCCAGACAGCGAGCGGTGCGTTAGGAACGAGCCGTTGATGTGTCCCGATCCGTCGCAGCCGGGCGTCGGGCAGTTCACTCCGTCGAACTTTATAGCCGACGCCGCCGCAGCCACCGCCGCTTTGTGTTGCTCCACTGTTCCACCACTTTCGAGCACTCGCATTTTGTTGCGGTTTGCGATCGGGCACCCCGAGGCACTGCGGAACAAAAACCAAGGACATTAATACACAAACTTTTCTCCATATGCACACACTACTATATCTACTATCTACTCTCTACACCAAATATCTACTTTCCACTGAGAATCAGTCTTACCTTCGATGTGATAAGAATTTCCCTGTAGCGTGTCCAGATCCGTCACAGCCCGGTATAGGGCATCTAAGCAGCGTGGAAATAACCAAGAAACTTATTGGATTACAGAAGAAATGCGGTTTTCTCTAAATACTTCTTACAATAGTTAGAACTGAGTTGGAAGGTCAGAGGTATGAAAGCTATGCACGTGTTTGTTGTGGAACTCCTAGAAATTCAATGCCGCACATAAATTACGACAATACATTGAATGTAATTAGTTGGAGCCAGCTCAGATGTCGAGTGTCGTATTACTATCTGCGATTACAATAGTAAAACTGCAGTAAATTACTTACTCGTGTAAGCAGTTTTCTGTTTAGCAAGTAAGTTTTTTACTGTCATACTTATTTTTACTAACTCTGTAATAGCTAGGTATTAGTCAAAGTTTATTCTAAAAATAGAAGTGTTAGAGTGTTAGGATAGAAAATAAGTAAACCATATTAATTTGGCTAAACTTGTTTAATTCTAACTGGTCCTGACAGAAAACCCCAGATGTCTAAACGTTAATTAGGCTTTATTTATTCGACCACGACTATAATTTAGATAAGTTAATGTTAAATTGCACCCAGCACCATTACACAAATCAGTTGACCAAATGGTGAACTCACCTCAGTGGCTCGGAGTCCTGTCCGTCTCTAGGCTTGCTCTTGGGCTTGTTAGCTCTGGGGCAGCCAGAGAGGGAGCGGTGCGAGGAGTAGTTGCCGGTGACGTGTCCGGAGCCGTCGCAGCCGGGCGTGGGACACTTGAGCTCCTGCGAATGCGGCTGCACATAAACAGACTGCTTACAATGGCGTCTCGGCGCAGCGTACTGTAGCTTGCAGCGGCTCGCATAGTGGACACTGGACATGGCATGCGCTGGATTCTTGTTCACAGACACACATTGGAAGCCATCTAGCCCTAGATTGTGGGACTAAACCTTGCTGGGCTGGATGCATTTTACTAGAGGATTTATTTTATTTCCTAGTTTTAACTGATATTTGTTTTATTTCCTAGTTTTAACTGTTGGCACGAATCTGTCGAGAACACCAAATGATTGCTTCTTTGCATTTTGGGCTTCTGGTAGATTGAGCAGTTTCTGTGCTTCTTTTGCTTGCTCGATGAATTCCTGAAAATTAAAAGGACGAATTGTTATTATGTAATAAGATTGTATGTGTTTACACGGCTATTCATGGGCGATTTTAATAAAACACCATGACGACTTTTAATGTAGTTTACCTTTCTAGCTACTTGTTTTATAATCTTCTTTCTTGCTATCTGGGTCTTGCCTTTCTTCTTATGCCTGGGAGTGAAGTCCATTTTCTTAGGCTTGAGATACTGAAATAAAAATATAGGAAAAAATTACAAACTAACTTTAAAAGGTTTACTTTACGATTTTGTCTACGATGAATGAATAAACTTCATAAGGTTCACGGTCTAGATCAATTAGGGTCACCCACTAATCTGTTAACACAGTTCAGAGTTATACAAAAAGAGATGAAAATCTCAAGTTATTTACCCAGGACGTCTTGTTATTGAGTTGTTTGAAAAAAAAACATCGAAAAAAGGAGTCTAGCTTCATGCTCTATAAATCTAACGATAATCAGACAAAGGTCAATTGAAGTATTTATGGGGCCAATGAAAATTCGTTATTTTTGACCTAGGAGTCCTAGTTTTTGAGATATTTGCGTAAAATTAAAAAAGAGGATTTCAAGTTATGCCGAACGTACAACAGTGATAATTATATTCCCTGTATGGGGAGAGGTCGAGTATCTGTTTGAACTTTGGTACACTCCTGGCTACTGGTAGGTACTGCATGACTGTGTGTTGCATCATCTTACGACGTATACCCGGCTATAAACCTGCTGCGCCTGTTTGTCGAAACCAAGCGACCATTTGCTCTTACGAACTTACCAAAAGTTTCTTCTTCGCCTCCATCTGTTCTTGCATGGAGGGCACGTCAACTTCAGTGATATCAAACGGATTGAGTGTGATAAGTTCTGCAGGGATCTTGTCCAGTAACGATTTGACCTCAGCCTCCTTTCGTTGTGTCTTGTTCTGGAACGGATTGCTTTCCAACGCATCGAAGTTCGGCTCACCACTGCCTGTAATAAAGGTTATCCTTGAAAGGCCATAAAATAACATCACATCTGTATTTTCCAAAGTCAGAGGCGTTCAGTAAACCCTCGTTTCGACGGTTACGGTTTAAGTCTCGTGTAATAAGGAGTGCGCCTATTGCCATCAACCAGGTACTTCTCCAGACTCTGGGCTGCTACTGAGAATTACATGATGGAAACATCCAATAATATTATGTCTAACCTGGGAATCAAATCGAGGACCTCATGCTCAGCAGTAGCTCTTCTAACTATAGAATTAAGGATCCTTAAAAGAATATACTATTTTAGGCAGAATGGTAGTTGATCTTTCAGTATTTGGAGAGAGGCTAAAATACTATTACATTTTACTGGGGAAAGTAAGAGTGAAACTTACCTGGTACAATAATACTTGTAAATCCATTGCTAGTTCCAACTCCTAATACATCTTCATAGGGACAAAATTTGAAGTTATTTATAGTTTTTGCCATCCTATGCCTCAAGTATGGTTTCTCTGTTGTTTGTGAGCAGCAGTTACTGAAAAACAAAACACGGTGATGAGTGAGATTAATATAATTTCTATTTTCATGGTGGTAGGTCCTCAAACTATCTTTTGTTCAAATTCTAAGGAACATACTTGTATATCTCTACGACTTCATCTAGCCCGACAGCAAGCATGTCCTTCTGAGAGAACTCGAGGTCCACCGGGGCACTCCTTAGCCTGTAGTCTTGTATAGGTCCGTCTAGGTTCCTAATGTCCCAGATTTTCATACTTCTGTCCACTCCTGATGTGGCCATGTACCTGTTAATTAATCGAAATTATTTAACAAAACAAAATGTAAGGGCATGAAAACTATAAATTTAACCATGTCACCAATACGCGAAATTACAAGATTGTAAATAGTAATGCAATATTTTTATGTGTCTGTAAATTTAGTCTAATCTAAAACTTGTATGACAAAGTCAAAAGAGTTTATGTTTATGGGTTGTATGATCATTTGAAAGAAAAATAATTAGCATGATACATACATTCCCCTGTTATCCACAGCAATAGCAGTCAGCGGTGTCTTATGGCACAATATCTTTGCCAACGGTTCCTTGATAGTAGGTGACCAGAGTGATACAACTCCTTTGGAGTTCCCTATGCATAGGGTGGCATTGTATGGGTTCTGCGCCATGACTGCTGTTCTGCCCAAGTGGTTGTTGTAGTGCCCCACCACTTCTCCGATGGAAATATCTAGCCATGTCATGAAGCCATATTCATTCTGGAAATTAGATAAAAATGCTTTAAGTTAGCAGGAATATTTCTTACTAATCATTACTTTTTTAAATAGATTGCTTGAGCCCTATAAGCATTATCTATAATGACTACTGCTAGCTGCTCTGTGGGAGGCAGTGGCCAGTGGGCTGTAATTCACCCTGCAGCAACACTTGTATTGATGTATGTTTTATGAAAAACCAGTTATGGAAGAAATATTTGTGGTAATACTTACAACAGTAGCTAGCAAGAAGTGGTATGGTAGGAATTCCATCCTCAAAATCTTATCCATTTTCTTGACACAGTGTATCTCAGTCCCTGTGTTGTCATACATGTACAGCCACTCCTTTTGAGCAGCTGCCACCATTGTTTCTGTGTGCAACCAACTGTAAAATAAAGTTGAGGTGGAATAAAATTTATTCAGTAAAATTTCAAGTATAAATGAAAACAGCAGGAGAAGGGTTATGAAAATAAAAATTTGATAGCTAAGATTGAATGTTGAATAAGGATGCTGTGGATGGTATGTTTACAAGATATTTCATCATCATTTTATTTTATTGCCGTTGTCCCAAATCATTTGAGGTTGGCGCAGCATGTCTTCTTCTTCCATACTTCTCTATAACACATCTCATCAGACAACTCTATTCGTGCCATATCATCCTTCACACAGTCCATCCATCGTTTCCTCACAACATTTTCCTCATTCCTCCGCATCACATGTCCATACCACGACAACTGATTACCACACAATTTTTCAGTCACCAGCGCCACTTTCAGACTTCCTCTTATGTACTCATTTCTTATTTTATCCATTCGCGTAACATCACACATCCTCTTTAGCATTCTCATCTCAGCCACATGCAAATGCCTTTCATTCATCCCTTTTGTGGCCCAACATTCTGATTCATACAAGACAGCAGGTCTAATTGTTTTATAAATCTTCGCCTTAAGTTTAAGGGGAATGCGGGAGTCACAGATTGTTACCAAGATATTTGATTGGTGGAAATGAAGTAGGTGGTCAAGTGTGGAAGATTATGGCTTTCTTTTCTCTCACAGAGAGGAGAACCTGTCTATATCCGAGCAGCTGGAATGTAAAAAGCTAATTATGTACTGTAAAAAATACTACAAGTTTACCTGACATCATGAATAGACTCCATAACATTAATTTCAAAATGTAACTTTTTAGTGACCCAGTCAAAAGCAGCCAAGTGTCCTTTCTTGCTGCCCAACAGTAGATGTCTTCCATTCCTAGAGTACTTAGTCCGGTAGGGTCCAAACTCTAGGTTCAGTTCGAAAATCTTGGATGCAGCAGATATGTCAACATTCTCTGCTATGATCTTCTGCGATATAGCTGTTGTTTTACTGTCCTCATCCACTTCTAAGCCACTGAAATGTTTAAAATGAGTAAGATAAAATATAAGGAATGTGCACATGCATTTCATACAAATTTCGTTTTTATTGCCATTTTGCATATGGAGGTAAATATTATTTGGCTAAAGAGTATAATTAACAAGAGGGCTTGCTGTCAACCACCACCTAACCCATGTAACTGATCAGCAAGGTTTTGGTTATGTTTCAATACTGAATCTTACTGACTATAAGTTAATGAGTAAAAGCAATGCTTGAAATAAATGTCATAAGAACTCTTTTTTACCCATGGTCCTCTGTTAACAATATTTCAGCTCTGGCTGCTTGTTCTTGGGCATAAGTAAACTTTCTCTCCCTTTTCCTTAATTTCTCGGCATGTAGTGGATGTCTCACACCTTTGCCAACACCCTCGCCACGGGAATGTGCTTCTAACTTTGCTGGATCTATGGGTGCTTTTCCTTCGAATTTTTTATTGGGTTTACGTTTTTGGACAGGTTTTCTGTGATGTTCTCTGTGGCTCTGAAATTAAAAGTGATATTTATTTTGGTACAGAAAAGCAAAGGATTGTAGAGAATACAGCTAACCTACACTGTTTACATATAAAACGAAAAAAACGTTTACCTTGAATTTGTGTGTTTTTAGCAGACCTGGAGTTATCTTAATGTTGTATACTTCCACATCTTGATTTTGTTTTTCAGTCTTTTGGTCTGGTTTCTTGTCTTCGGTATCAAAATACCGTTGAGGTGCTTTCTGTAAATAGCAAGTTAGGATTTACCCAATTCTATGTTCAATTATTGGGATCAACACATGAGATAGTTAAAATTAATTTACCTTTTTAGGATTCTTCATTGTAGATGTCTCCTAATTTGCAAATAATGTTCGTCACATGTGGTAAAAACTGTTTTGACAGCAGAACATGCGCGTTTGACAATTTTGACATTGACGACAAACCAATTTTACCACAGATTATGTTATTAGACGTTCCAGTTTTATTAGACTTTTAGCATTTGCCATAGTCGATTAGTATGGAAACGATGGAGAACGAGTGTTGATTCTCAAATTGAAATAATCTTTTGCCGTTTTATTGGGAAGCTAGCTTTTCATTGAGACAACGGTGCGTCCGTGGCCTAAGTTAGTTACTTTATGAAAATATGTAGTAATGCGGTTGGGGAGAGTTTATTGAACGCAAAGCTTTACCCTTAGCCAACCAGGCAACAAAGTCCATCACAGCACAGGCCACTGAAACATTCTCAAAGGGGGATTCTTGGGGAAAACAGAAACCACCTTAACACGATTAGGAAAAACTAAAGTTTTATCAGCCTGATCTAATTCAGGAACAGTCACATGGAGGATTTCTCGTTGCCGACATTCCTCAATGTCGCACTCCTAACAGTTAGTTAGAATAAGTTTATCTGTTGTAAAATGTTCACTGATGACTCTGTTCTGCCTACCAGAAACCAATGCGTAGCGCAACTTGCGCATTAGGTAGGTAATACTTATAGAACTGTAGATAGATAGTCCGAATTTAATAATTGAATTTCAATATGCACTGAAACTGAGATAGCATACCAAATATAACTGTAATAAGTATCTCATTATAGGCAACTAGTAAGGAATGAGGGAAAATGGAATTATTACCTTGTTCGGTACAGTCACATGGTAAAAGATAACTGATAGTAGGTATTTGGCAAAATTATATTAACCACTAGCTGTTGTCCGCGAGAAATTATTATAAAAATATTACTTCCGTAGTTCCGTAGTTGAATCAGATTTTGTTAACAATTTCAAGGGTTTTATTTTTTATGCACGGAACCCTAATACTTTTTTTTTCTTTTTGGGGTATCGTATTACCTAGTAATAACTGAGTTGTGGAGGTCAGATAGGCAGTCGGTCCATGTAAAATACTGGTATTCAGCTGCGTCCGGTTAGACTGGAAGCCGACCCCAACATACTTGGGAAAAGGCTAGGCAGATGATGATGATGATCCTAATAATTTTTCTAGCCTGAGTTACTCCTTATAACATCAGCTACCTTCTAGTAAAAGTCCCGTCAAAATCGGTCCAGCCGTTTTGGAGATTAGTCTGAACAAACAGGCAGACTAAAATAGAGACATTTAAAAAAATGTTTGTTATAAGTACCGTACTAATATACCTTCATATGCATTCTGTAAAATGCTGTTATTTGAAATTACAAACAGACACTTTTAATTTTATTTATTTGTATTGTATAGATGAAAGTATTTTTTTGCATGACTGTGACCGTATCTACCTACCGACTAGGTACTTTGGTTGTACGGGTTAAACCTACATACCTACCTATTAGCTATCGTTAAGGAAAATAAAAACCACTGAAATAATCATGGTATTTATTATTTTTATTCTCTTTAACAACACATACTCAATATTTTACAGAAACGTATATGACAATCAGAGTAGTAACATAGTAATAGGTTTTAGTATTTAAATGCGAATATTTATAATTCCTGTGTACCAATGTGATAACGTCAAAACAAAATATTTCGTTATAAAGTCTTTATTTCTGATTACTTAATTAACAAAAACGAGATTTGTGTCTAAAACGATAAAATTGCGCATGTTCTTGTGTAAAGCGCATTAACTAAATTTATTGCAAATTAACATTAACTTGAGTTAATTAAGCTATCACATATTCCGTAAAGTTAACAATAAATAAGTAATACGTAACATAATCACAGCAAAGTGAACATTGGCTAACAAAGAAAGTAGGTATTCATTTATCCCTAAAATCGATTATCAATTAGTGACTGAATTATTAACTTACACGATCTAATGAGATCTCATTATTTCCTAATACAAATAAAAACGTCCCTATGACGTGACAACTATCGTTATTCACAATTTTATTTACAAACTGACTAGAAAGTCCTCTAAGGAGTTATTTTTTTGTTTACATCGTTCATATTTCTATCTCATTAATTTAGTCTTAATAGGTCAGCGTTCGGGAGCTGCTGCGACTCTGAAGCATTTGGCACATTCCCAGCGTTCTCAACTTGTTAAGACAGATTAACAGTGTTCACTTATGTACTAATTTAGTTTCTTCTGCTTGATAAAAATCTGAGTTTGCATCTGAAATTATAAAATTTCTAAAGAGACCACCGTTCAGCGGCTGGCCAATTAAATTATATATTTATTTATATCCAAATGAAAGTAGGTACAATATTTACACAATTGATTTTAATGCGTTTGTGAGACTAAAATCGCTTACATACAATAGTATAAATTTCTCACCTAACAATTAATTTAATTTTAAGCATATGAGTAACAGTGTTTAAAATTTATTTAATGTCTATTATAGTCCAGCTTACAGATAAAAGTCGAACGAATCTTCGAGTGTTATGGTGATGTCATAAAGAAGTCACACATCGTATACAACGGTTTACAAAAGACATCGTTACCTAATACTTAGTAGAACACAAATACCTGTCCGGATGACCCACACGGGACGCGGACACGCTGTACAGTTATACATATCACGAAACTATTTAGTCCCTCACATAATATCATGCAGTCAAAGTCTTTGTCTAATATCTTTGGTGAGTAGCTCCGATTCTGCTTCCGCACTACCACGAACACTAAATTGTACTAGATTCAAGTAGTCTGTATCACTGATAAGCTCCGCCGATGGCACTCAAGTTGGTCAACTACAGATCACTGTCGCTCCGACTCGGCGGCGCTCTGTGAACCTTATATGGGTGTGGGGAGCACTGTGAAGTCCTGAAGCGCATTTTTCACTGTCTCGTAGATGGGTCGGTTCTCGTCGGGGCAGTAGCCGTCGGGCGAGCACAGCGTCTGCAGCTTGGTGAGGTACGAGTCGAAGTTGTCGTGCGCCGGCTTGTCGCCGGGGACGGGAGGAGGCGGCGCGCCGGGCGGTCCGGCCGGCGCCGGCGCCGTGCCGCCGCCCGGAATGCGCACGTGCTCCAGCAGCGTGATCACGTTATTCCGCAGACTTTCATAGTACTCATTCAAGTTATTGTTACGTGATATTAAAGTCTGGTTCTCCTGAAATAGCAAGCAACATTTCAAAATCCCAAATCAACCGTCCCACACCTCAAGCAAAACGGGCAAATCATAAATTTTTGACTTGAGTGGCTGCTGATAATGATAGTGGTACCAAATTATAAAAAGGTGTTGGTACTCACAAATGTGTGATGTGTTAGTAGCACTCAAAGTTGGATGTTTCGAGCCATGACAGTACCATCTAAGTTATCAGACAAAAATTTTGGGTTAAAAATTTTCATGAGGTGAATGAAGTTTTTTTAGCTCATGGTTGTATCTATTCTGGGGCGCCGAAAAGCCAAGAATTTGAAACAAAAATAAAAATGATTGTTAGTTTAAATGTTATGAGTGGCGACCTCCATACGGTCTTTGAAAAAATCTTGTATGTTACTTACCCTATCTCCATGTGAAAGATGCGTCTCCATAGCGTTGATATCTGATTTGAGCCGCATCATCTGCGACTCTACGCGCGCGTTCTCTCGCTGCAGCTCCGTAATCTCCTGTTCGAGGGTCATCAGATCCTCGCCGTTCCCCGTCTGCATATTCATCTCCATCCCTGAATTCCAGAACATTATCTGTAGTAAGTTTGTGGATCTTAATCATATGATTTTTTTGCAGAAGAAAATTTCAGGTCCCTATCGGGGAGAATATTTACTTTATAAATCTTTGTTTTGCTCAATAAATAAATACAAAGGGAAGGCTTGAAAGAATTTAGCAATAAAGTAAAATACACACCTGTATAAGGCTTTGGGTATAACGGCGTGATATCATCCGGGTATTTGGGCTTTTTTGGTTGCGGTGTGGGCGTCGCGGCTCCTGCAACCGGGCATCCAGACAGCGAGCGGTGCGTTAGGAACGAGCCGTTGATGTGTCCCGATCCGTCGCAGCCGGGCGTCGGGCAGTTCACTCCGTCGAACTTTATAGCCGACGCCGCCGCAGCCACCGCCGCTTTGTGTTGCTCCACTGTTCCACCACTTTCGAGCACTCGCATTTTGTTGCGGTTTGCGATCGGGCACCCCGAGGCACTGCGGAACAAAAACCAAGGACATTAATACACAAACTTTTCTCCATATGCACACACTACTATATCTACTATCTACTCTCTACACCAAATATCTACTTTCCACTGAGAATCAGTCTTACCTTCGATGTGATAAGAATTTCCCTGTAGCGTGTCCAGATCCGTCACAGCCCGGTATAGGGCATCTAAGCAGCGTGGAAATAACCAAGAAACTTATTGGATTACAGAAGAAATGCGGTTTTCTCTAAATACTTCTTACAATAGTTAGAACTGAGTTGGAAGGTCAGAGGTATGAAAGCTATGCACGTGTTTGTTGTGGAACTCCTAGAAATTCAATGCCGCACATAAATTACGACAATACATTGAATGTAATTAGTTGGAGCCAGCTCAGATGTCGAGTGTCGTATTACTATCTGCGATTACAATAGTAAAACTGCAGTAAATTACTTACTCGTGTAAGCAGTTTTCTGTTTAGCAAGTAAGTTTTTTACTGTCATACTTATTTTTACTAACTCTGTAATAGCTAGGTATTAGTCAAAGTTTATTCTAAAAATAGAAGTGTTAGAGTGTTAGGATAGAAAATAAGTAAACCATATTAATTTGGCTAAACTTGTTTAATTCTAACTGGTCCTGACAGAAAACCCCAGATGTCTAAACGTTAATTAGGCTTTATTTATTCGACCACGACTATAATTTAGATAAGTTAATGTTAAATTGCACCCAGCACCATTACACAAATCAGTTGACCAAATGGTGAACTCACCTCAGTGGCTCGGAGTCCTGTCCGTCTCTAGGCTTGCTCTTGGGCTTGTTAGCTCTGGGGCAGCCAGAGAGGGAGCGGTGCGAGGAGTAGTTGCCGGTGACGTGTCCGGAGCCGTCGCAGCCGGGCGTGGGACACTTGAGCTCCTGCGAATGCGGCTGCACATAAACAGACTGCTTACAATGGCGTCTCGGCGCAGCGTACTGTAGCTTGCAGCGGCTCGCATAGTGGACACTGGACATGGCATGCGCTGGATTCTTGTTCACAGACACACATTCGAAGCCATCTAGCCCTAGATTGTGGGACTAAACCTTGCTGGGCTGGATGCATTTTACTAGAGGATTTATTTTATTTCCTAGTTTTAACTGATATTTGTTTTATTTCCTAGTTTTAACTGTTGGCACGAATCTGTCGAGAACACCAAATGATTGCTTCTTTGCATTTTGGGCTTCTGGTAGATTGAGCAGTTTCTGTGCTTCTTTTGCTTGCTCGATGAATTCCTGAAAATTAAAAGGACGAATTGTTATTATGTAATAAGATTGTATGTGTTTACACGGCTATTCATGGGCGATTTTAATAAAACACCATGACGACTTTTAATGTAGTTTACCTTTCTAGCTACTTGTTTTATAATCTTCTTTCTTGCTATCTGGGTCTTGCCTTTCTTCTTATGCCTGGGAGTGAAGTCCATTTTCTTAGGCTTGAGATACTGAAATAAAAATATAGGAAAAAATTACAAACTAACTTTAAAAGGTTTACTTTACGATTTTGTCTACGATGAATGAATAAACTTCATAAGGTTCACGGTCTAGATCAATTAGGGTCACCCACTAATCTGTTAACACAGTTCAGAGTTATACAAAAAGAGATGAAAATCTCAAGTTATTTACCCAGGACGTCTTGTTATTGAGTTGTTTGAAAAAAAAACATCGAAAAAAGGAGTCTAGCTTCATGCTCTATAAATCTAACGATAATCAGACAAAGGTCAATTGAAGTATTTATGGGGCCAATGAAAATTCGTTATTTTTGACCTAGGAGTCCTAGTTTTTGAGATATTTGCGTAAAATTAAAAAAGAGGATTTCAAGTTATGCCGAACGTACAACAGTGATAATTATATTCCCTGTATGGGGAGAGGTCGAGTATCTGTTTGAACTTTGGTACACTCCTGGCTACTGGTAGGTACTGCATGACTGTGTGTTGCATCATCTTACGACGTATACCCGGCTATAAACCTGCTGCGCCTGTTTGTCGAAACCAAGCGACCATTTGCTCTTACGAACTTACCAAAAGTTTCTTCTTCGCCTCCATCTGTTCTTGCATGGAGGGCACGTCAACTTCAGTGATATCAAACGGATTGAGTGTGATAAGTTCTGCAGGGATCTTGTCCAGTAACGATTTGACCTCAGCCTCCTTTCGTTGTGTCTTGTTCTGGAACGGATTGCTTTCCAACGCATCGAAGTTCGGCTCACCACTGCCTGTAATAAAGGTTATCCTTGAAAGGCCATAAAATAACATCACATCTGTATTTTCCAAAGTCAGAGGCGTTCAGTAAACCCTCGTTTCGACGGTTACGGTTTAAGTCTCGTGTAATAAGGAGTGCGCCTATTGCCATCAACCAGGTACTTCTCCAGACTCTGGGCTGCTACTGAGAATTACATGATGGAAACATCCAATAATATTATGTCTAACCTGGGAATCAAATCGAGGACCTCATGCTCAGCAGTAGCTCTTCTAACTATAGAATTAAGGATCCTTAAAAGAATATACTATTTTAGGCAGAATGGTAGTTGATCTTTCAGTATTTGGAGAGAGGCTAAAATACTATTACATTTTACTGGGGAAAGTAAGAGTGAAACTTACCTGGTACAATAATACTTGTAAATCCATTGCTAGTTCCAACTCCTAATACATCTTCATAGGGACAAAATTTGAAGTTATTTATAGTTTTTGCCATCCTATGCCTCAAGTATGGTTTCTCTGTTGTTTGTGAGCAGCAGTTACTGAAAAACAAAACACGGTGATGAGTGAGATTAATATAATTTCTATTTTCATGGTGGTAGGTCCTCAAACTATCTTTTGTTCAAATTCTAAGGAACATACTTGTATATCTCTACGACTTCATCTAGCCCGACAGCAAGCATGTCCTTCTGAGAGAACTCGAGGTCCACCGGGGCACTCCTTAGCCTGTAGTCTTGTATAGGTCCGTCTAGGTTCCTAATGTCCCAGATTTTCATACTTCTGTCCACTCCTGATGTGGCCATGTACCTGTTAATTAATCGAAATTATTTAACAAAACAAAATGTAAGGGCATGAAAACTATAAATTTAACCATGTCACCAATACGCGAAATTACAAGATTGTAAATAGTAATGCAATATTTTTATGTGTCTGTAAATTTAGTCTAATCTAAAACTTGTATGACAAAGTCAAAAGAGTTTATGTTTATGGGTTGTATGATCATTTGAAAGAAAAATAATTAGCATGATACATACATTCCCCTGTTATCCACAGCAATAGCAGTCAGCGGTGTCTTATGGCACAATATCTTTGCCAACGGTTCCTTGATAGTAGGTGACCAGAGTGATACAACTCCTTTGGAGTTCCCTATGCATAGGGTGGCATTGTATGGGTTCTGCGCCATGACTGCTGTTCTGCCCAAGTGGTTGTTGTAGTGCCCCACCACTTCTCCGATGGAAATATCTAGCCATGTCATGAAGCCATATTCATTCTGGAAATTAGATAAAAATGCTTTAAGTTAGCAGGAATATTTCTTACTAATCATTACTTTTTTAAATAGATTGCTTGAGCCCTATAAGCATTATCTATAATGACTACTGCTAGCTGCTCTGTGGGAGGCAGTGGCCAGTGGGCTGTAATTCACCCTGCAGCAACACTTGTATTGATGTATGTTTTATGAAAAACCAGTTATGGAAGAAATATTTGTGGTAATACTTACAACAGTAGCTAGCAAGAAGTGGTATGGTAGGAATTCCATCCTCAAAATCTTATCCATTTTCTTGACACAGTGTATCTCAGTCCCTGTGTTGTCATACATGTACAGCCACTCCTTTTGAGCAGCTGCCACCATTGTTTCTGTGTGCAACCAACTGTAAAATAAAGTTGAGGTGGAATAAAATTTATTCAGTAAAATTTCAAGTATAAATGAAAACAGCAGGAGAAGGGTTATGAAAATAAAAATTTGATAGCTAAGATTGAATGTTGAATAAGGATGCTGTGGATGGTATGTTTACAAGATATTTCATCATCATTTTATTTTATTGCCGTTGTCCCAAATCATTTGAGGTTGGCGCAGCATGTCTTCTTCTTCCATACTTCTCTATAACACATCTCATCAGACAACTCTATTCGTGCCATATCATCCTTCACACAGTCCATCCATCGTTTCCTCACAACATTTTCCTCATTCCTCCGCATCACATGTCCATACCACGACAACTGATTACCACACAATTTTTCAGTCACCAGCGCCACTTTCAGACTTCCTCTTATGTACTCATTTCTTATTTTATCCATTCGCGTAACATCACACATCCTCTTTAGCATTCTCATCTCAGCCACATGCAAATGCCTTTCATTCATCCCTTTTGTGGCCCAACATTCTGATTCATACAAGACAGCAGGTCTAATTGTTTTATAAATCTTCGCCTTAAGTTTAAGGGGAATGCGGGAGTCACAGATTGTTACCAAGATATTTGATTGGTGGAAATGAAGTAGGTGGTCAAGTGTGGAAGATTATGGCTTTCTTTTCTCTCACAGAGAGGAGAACCTGTCTATATCCGAGCAGCTGGAATGTAAAAAGCTAATTATGTACTGTAAAAAATACTACAAGTTTACCTGACATCATGAATAGACTCCATAACATTAATTTCAAAATGTAACTTTTTAGTGACCCAGTCAAAAGCAGCCAAGTGTCCTTTCTTGCTGCCCAACAGTAGATGTCTTCCATTCCTAGAGTACTTAGTCCGGTAGGGTCCAAACTCTAGGTTCAGTTCGAAAATCTTGGATGCAGCAGATATGTCAACATTCTCTGCTATGATCTTCTGCGATATAGCTGTTGTTTTACTGTCCTCATCCACTTCTAAGCCACTGAAATGTTTAAAATGAGTAAGATAAAATATAAGGAATGTGCACATGCATTTCATACAAATTTCGTTTTTATTGCCATTTTGCATATGGAGGTAAATATTATTTGGCTAAAGAGTATAATTAACAAGAGGGCTTGCTGTCAACCACCACCTAACCCATGTAACTGATCAGCAAGGTTTTGGTTATGTTTCAATACTGAATCTTACTGACTATAAGTTAATGAGTAAAAGCAATGCTTGAAATAAATGTCATAAGAACTCTTTTTTACCCATGGTCCTCTGTTAACAATATTTCAGCTCTGGCTGCTTGTTCTTGGGCATAAGTAAACTTTCTCTCCCTTTTCCTTAATTTCTCGGCATGTAGTGGATGTCTCACACCTTTGCCAACACCCTCGCCACGGGAATGTGCTTCTAACTTTGCTGGATCTATGGGTGCTTTTCCTTCGAATTTTTTATTGGGTTTACGTTTTTGGACAGGTTTTCTGTGATGTTCTCTGTGGCTCTGAAATTAAAAGTGATATTTATTTTGGTACAGAAAAGCAAAGGATTGTAGAGAATACAGCTAACCTACACTGTTTACATATAAAACGAAAAAAACGTTTACCTTGAATTTGTGTGTTTTTAGCAGACCTGGAGTTATCTTAATGTTGTATACTTCCACATCTTGATTTTGTTTTTCAGTCTTTTGGTCTGGTTTCTTGTCTTCGGTATCAAAATACCGTTGAGGTGCTTTCTGTAAATAGCAAGTTAGGATTTACCCAATTCTATGTTCAATTATTGGGATCAACACATGAGATAGTTAAAATTAATTTACCTTTTTAGGATTCTTCATTGTAGATGTCTCCTAATTTGCAAATAATGTTCGTCACATGTGGTAAAAACTGTTTTGACAGCAGAACATGCGCGTTTGACAATTTTGACATTGACGACAAACCAATTTTACCACAGATTATGTTATTAGACGTTCCAGTTTTATTAGACTTTTAGCATTTGCCATAGTCGATTAGTATGGAAACGATGGAGAACGAGTGTTGATTCTCAAATTGAAATAATCTTTTGCCGTTTTATTGGGAAGCTAGCTTTTCATTGAGACAACGGTGCGTCCGTGGCCTAAGTTAGTTACTTTATGAAAATATGTAGTAATGCGGTTGGGGAGAGTTTATTGAACGCAAAGCTTTACCCTTAGCCAACCAGGCAACAAAGTCCATCACAGCACAGGCCACTGAAACATTCTCAAAGGGGGATTCTTGGGGAAAACAGAAACCACCTTAACACGATTAGGAAAAACTAAAGTTTTATCAGCCTGATCTAATTCAGGAACAGTCACATGGAGGATTTCTCGTTGCCGACATTCCTCAATGTCGCACTCCTAACAGTTAGTTAGAATAAGTTTATCTGTTGTAAAATGTTCACTGATGACTCTGTTCTGCCTACCAGAAACCAATGCGTAGCGCAACTTGCGCATTAGGTAGGTAATACTTATAGAACTGTAGATAGATAGTCCGAATTTAATAATTGAATTTCAATATGCACTGAAACTGAGATAGCATACCAAATATAACTGTAATAAGTATCTCATTATAGGCAACTAGTAAGGAATGAGGGAAAATGGAATTATTACCTTGTTCGGTACAGTCACATGGTAAAAGATAACTGATAGTAGGTATTTGGCAAAATTATATTAACCACTAGCTGTTGTCCGCGAGAAATTATTATAAAAATATTACTTCCGTAGTTCCGTAGTTGAATCAGATTTTGTTAACAATTTCAAGGGTTTTATTTTTTATGCACGGAACCCTAATACTTTTTTTTTCTTTTTGGGGTATCGTATTACCTAGTAATAACTGAGTTGTGGAGGTCAGATAGGCAGTCGGTCCATGTAAAATACTGGTATTCAGCTGCGTCCGGTTAGACTGGAAGCCGACCCCAACATACTTGGGAAAAGGCTAGGCAGATGATGATGATGATCCTAATAATTTTTCTAGCCTGAGTTACTCCTTATAACATCAGCTACCTTCTAGTAAAAGTCCCGTCAAAATCGGTCCAGCCGTTTTGGAGATTAGTCTGAACAAACAGGCAGACTAAAATAGAGACATTTAAAAAAATGTTTGTTATAAGTACCGTACTAATATACCTTCATATGCATTCTGTAAAATGCTGTTATTTGAAATTACAAACAGACACTTTTAATTTTATTTATTTGTATTGTATAGATGAAAGTATTTTTTTGCATGACTGTGACCGTATCTACCTACCGACTAGGTACTTTGGTTGTACGGGTTAAACCTACATACCTACCTATTAGCTATCGTTAAGGAAAATAAAAACCACTGAAATAATCATGGTATTTATTATTTTTATTCTCTTTAACAACACATACTCAATATTTTACAGAAACGTATATGACAATCAGAGTAGTAACATAGTAATAGGTTTTAGTATTTAAATGCGAATATTTATAATTCCTGTGTACCAATGTGATAACGTCAAAACAAAATATTTCGTTATAAAGTCTTTATTTCTGATTACTTAATTAACAAAAACGAGATTTGTGTCTAAAACGATAAAATTGCGCATGTTCTTGTGTAAAGCGCATTAACTAAATTTATTGCAAATTAACATTAACTTGAGTTAATTAAGCTATCACATATTCCGTAAAGTTAACAATAAATAAGTAATACGTAACATAATCACAGCAAAGTGAACATTGGCTAACAAAGAAAGTAGGTATTCATTTATCCCTAAAATCGATTATCAATTAGTGACTGAATTATTAACTTACACGATCTAATGAGATCTCATTATTTCCTAATACAAATAAAAACGTCCCTATGACGTGACAACTATCGTTATTCACAATTTTATTTACAAACTGACTAGAAAGTCCTCTAAGGAGTTATTTTTTTGTTTACATCGTTCATATTTCTATCTCATTAATTTAGTCTTAATAGGTCAGCGTTCGGGAGCTGCTGCGACTCTGAAGCATTTGGCACATTCCCAGCGTTCTCAACTTGTTAAGACAGATTAACAGTGTTCACTTATGTACTAATTTAGTTTCTTCTGCTTGATAAAAATCTGAGTTTGCATCTGAAATTATAAAATTTCTAAAGAGACCACCGTTCAGCGGCTGGCCAATTAAATTATATATTTATTTATATCCAAATGAAAGTAGGTACAATATTTACACAATTGATTTTAATGCGTTTGTGAGACTAAAATCGCTTACATACAATAGTATAAATTTCTCACCTAACAATTAATTTAATTTTAAGCATATGAGTAACAGTGTTTAAAATTTATTTAATGTCTATTATAGTCCAGCTTACAGATAAAAGTCGAACGAATCTTCGAGTGTTATGGTGATGTCATAAAGAAGTCACACATCGTATACAACGGTTTACAAAAGACATCGTTACCTAATACTTAGTAGAACACAAATACCTGTCCGGATGACCCACACGGGACGCGGACACGCTGTACAGTTATACATATCACGAAACTATTTAGTCCCTCACATAATATCATGCAGTCAAAGTCTTTGTCTAATATCTTTGGTGAGTAGCTCCGATTCTGCTTCCGCACTACCACGAACACTAAATTGTACTAGATTCAAGTAGTCTGTATCACTGATAAGCTCCGCCGATGGCACTCAAGTTGGTCAACTACAGATCACTGTCGCTCCGACTCGGCGGCGCTCTGTGAACCTTATATGGGTGTGGGGAGCACTGTGAAGTCCTGAAGCGCATTTTTCACTGTCTCGTAGATGGGTCGGTTCTCGTCGGGGCAGTAGCCGTCGGGCGAGCACAGCGTCTGCAGCTTGGTGAGGTACGAGTCGAAGTTGTCGTGCGCCGGCTTGTCGCCGGGGACGGGAGGAGGCGGCGCGCCGGGCGGTCCGGCCGGCGCCGGCGCCGTGCCGCCGCCCGGAATGCGCACGTGCTCCAGCAGCGTGATCACGTTATTCCGCAGACTTTCATAGTACTCATTCAAGTTATTGTTACGTGATATTAAAGTCTGGTTCTCCTGAAATAGCAAGCAACATTTCAAAATCCCAAATCAACCGTCCCACACCTCAAGCAAAACGGGCAAATCATAAATTTTTGACTTGAGTGGCTGCTGATAATGATAGTGGTACCAAATTATAAAAAGGTGTTGGTACTCACAAATGTGTGATGTGTTAGTAGCACTCAAAGTTGGATGTTTCGAGCCATGACAGTACCATCTAAGTTATCAGACAAAAATTTTGGGTTAAAAATTTTCATGAGGTGAATGAAGTTTTTTTAGCTCATGGTTGTATCTATTCTGGGGCGCCGAAAAGCCAAGAATTTGAAACAAAAATAAAAATGATTGTTAGTTTAAATGTTATGAGTGGCGACCTCCATACGGTCTTTGAAAAAATCTTGTATGTTACTTACCCTATCTCCATGTGAAAGATGCGTCTCCATAGCGTTGATATCTGATTTGAGCCGCATCATCTGCGACTCTACGCGCGCGTTCTCTCGCTGCAGCTCCGTAATCTCCTGTTCGAGGGTCATCAGATCCTCGCCGTTCCCCGTCTGCATATTCATCTCCATCCCTGAATTCCAGAACATTATCTGTAGTAAGTTTGTGGATCTTAATCATATGATTTTTTTGCAGAAGAAAATTTCAGGTCCCTATCGGGGAGAATATTTACTTTATAAATCTTTGTTTTGCTCAATAAATAAATACAAAGGGAAGGCTTGAAAGAATTTAGCAATAAAGTAAAATACACACCTGTATAAGGCTTTGGGTATAACGGCGTGATATCATCCGGGTATTTGGGCTTTTTTGGTTGCGGTGTGGGCGTCGCGGCTCCTGCAACCGGGCATCCAGACAGCGAGCGGTGCGTTAGGAACGAGCCGTTGATGTGTCCCGATCCGTCGCAGCCGGGCGTCGGGCAGTTCACTCCGTCGAACTTTATAGCCGACGCCGCCGCAGCCACCGCCGCTTTGTGTTGCTCCACTGTTCCACCACTTTCGAGCACTCGCATTTTGTTGCGGTTTGCGATCGGGCACCCCGAGGCACTGCGGAACAAAAACCAAGGACATTAATACACAAACTTTTCTCCATATGCACACACTACTATATCTACTATCTACTCTCTACACCAAATATCTACTTTCCACTGAGAATCAGTCTTACCTTCGATGTGATAAGAATTTCCCTGTAGCGTGTCCAGATCCGTCACAGCCCGGTATAGGGCATCTAAGCAGCGTGGAAATAACCAAGAAACTTATTGGATTACAGAAGAAATGCGGTTTTCTCTAAATACTTCTTACAATAGTTAGAACTGAGTTGGAAGGTCAGAGGTATGAAAGCTATGCACGTGTTTGTTGTGGAACTCCTAGAAATTCAATGCCGCACATAAATTACGACAATACATTGAATGTAATTAGTTGGAGCCAGCTCAGATGTCGAGTGTCGTATTACTATCTGCGATTACAATAGTAAAACTGCAGTAAATTACTTACTCGTGTAAGCAGTTTTCTGTTTAGCAAGTAAGTTTTTTACTGTCATACTTATTTTTACTAACTCTGTAATAGCTAGGTATTAGTCAAAGTTTATTCTAAAAATAGAAGTGTTAGAGTGTTAGGATAGAAAATAAGTAAACCATATTAATTTGGCTAAACTTGTTTAATTCTAACTGGTCCTGACAGAAAACCCCAGATGTCTAAACGTTAATTAGGCTTTATTTATTCGACCACGACTATAATTTAGATAAGTTAATGTTAAATTGCACCCAGCACCATTACACAAATCAGTTGACCAAATGGTGAACTCACCTCAGTGGCTCGGAGTCCTGTCCGTCTCTAGGCTTGCTCTTGGGCTTGTTAGCTCTGGGGCAGCCAGAGAGGGAGCGGTGCGAGGAGTAGTTGCCGGTGACGTGTCCGGAGCCGTCGCAGCCGGGCGTGGGACACTTGAGCTCCTGCGAATGCGGCTGCACATAAACAGACTGCTTACAATGGCGTCTCGGCGCAGCGTACTGTAGCTTGCAGCGGCTCGCATAGTGGACACTGGACATGGCATGCGCTGGATTCTTGTTCACAGACACACATTGGAAGCCATCTAGCCCTAGATTGTGGGACTAAACCTTGCTGGGCTGGATGCATTTTACTAGAGGATTTATTTTATTTCCTAGTTTTAACTGATATTTGTTTTATTTCCTAGTTTTAACTGTTGGCACGAATCTGTCGAGAACACCAAATGATTGCTTCTTTGCATTTTGGGCTTCTGGTAGATTGAGCAGTTTCTGTGCTTCTTTTGCTTGCTCGATGAATTCCTGAAAATTAAAAGGACGAATTGTTATTATGTAATAAGATTGTATGTGTTTACACGGCTATTCATGGGCGATTTTAATAAAACACCATGACGACTTTTAATGTAGTTTACCTTTCTAGCTACTTGTTTTATAATCTTCTTTCTTGCTATCTGGGTCTTGCCTTTCTTCTTATGCCTGGGAGTGAAGTCCATTTTCTTAGGCTTGAGATACTGAAATAAAAATATAGGAAAAAATTACAAACTAACTTTAAAAGGTTTACTTTACGATTTTGTCTACGATGAATGAATAAACTTCATAAGGTTCACGGTCTAGATCAATTAGGGTCACCCACTAATCTGTTAACACAGTTCAGAGTTATACAAAAAGAGATGAAAATCTCAAGTTATTTACCCAGGACGTCTTGTTATTGAGTTGTTTGAAAAAAAAACATCGAAAAAAGGAGTCTAGCTTCATGCTCTATAAATCTAACGATAATCAGACAAAGGTCAATTGAAGTATTTATGGGGCCAATGAAAATTCGTTATTTTTGACCTAGGAGTCCTAGTTTTTGAGATATTTGCGTAAAATTAAAAAAGAGGATTTCAAGTTATGCCGAACGTACAACAGTGATAATTATATTCCCTGTATGGGGAGAGGTCGAGTATCTGTTTGAACTTTGGTACACTCCTGGCTACTGGTAGGTACTGCATGACTGTGTGTTGCATCATCTTACGACGTATACCCGGCTATAAACCTGCTGCGCCTGTTTGTCGAAACCAAGCGACCATTTGCTCTTACGAACTTACCAAAAGTTTCTTCTTCGCCTCCATCTGTTCTTGCATGGAGGGCACGTCAACTTCAGTGATATCAAACGGATTGAGTGTGATAAGTTCTGCAGGGATCTTGTCCAGTAACGATTTGACCTCAGCCTCCTTTCGTTGTGTCTTGTTCTGGAACGGATTGCTTTCCAACGCATCGAAGTTCGGCTCACCACTGCCTGTAATAAAGGTTATCCTTGAAAGGCCATAAAATAACATCACATCTGTATTTTCCAAAGTCAGAGGCGTTCAGTAAACCCTCGTTTCGACGGTTACGGTTTAAGTCTCGTGTAATAAGGAGTGCGCCTATTGCCATCAACCAGGTACTTCTCCAGACTCTGGGCTGCTACTGAGAATTACATGATGGAAACATCCAATAATATTATGTCTAACCTGGGAATCAAATCGAGGACCTCATGCTCAGCAGTAGCTCTTCTAACTATAGAATTAAGGATCCTTAAAAGAATATACTATTTTAGGCAGAATGGTAGTTGATCTTTCAGTATTTGGAGAGAGGCTAAAATACTATTACATTTTACTGGGGAAAGTAAGAGTGAAACTTACCTGGTACAATAATACTTGTAAATCCATTGCTAGTTCCAACTCCTAATACATCTTCATAGGGACAAAATTTGAAGTTATTTATAGTTTTTGCCATCCTATGCCTCAAGTATGGTTTCTCTGTTGTTTGTGAGCAGCAGTTACTGAAAAACAAAACACGGTGATGAGTGAGATTAATATAATTTCTATTTTCATGGTGGTAGGTCCTCAAACTATCTTTTGTTCAAATTCTAAGGAACATACTTGTATATCTCTACGACTTCATCTAGCCCGACAGCAAGCATGTCCTTCTGAGAGAACTCGAGGTCCACCGGGGCACTCCTTAGCCTGTAGTCTTGTATAGGTCCGTCTAGGTTCCTAATGTCCCAGATTTTCATACTTCTGTCCACTCCTGATGTGGCCATGTACCTGTTAATTAATCGAAATTATTTAACAAAACAAAATGTAAGGGCATGAAAACTATAAATTTAACCATGTCACCAATACGCGAAATTACAAGATTGTAAATAGTAATGCAATATTTTTATGTGTCTGTAAATTTAGTCTAATCTAAAACTTGTATGACAAAGTCAAAAGAGTTTATGTTTATGGGTTGTATGATCATTTGAAAGAAAAATAATTAGCATGATACATACATTCCCCTGTTATCCACAGCAATAGCAGTCAGCGGTGTCTTATGGCACAATATCTTTGCCAACGGTTCCTTGATAGTAGGTGACCAGAGTGATACAACTCCTTTGGAGTTCCCTATGCATAGGGTGGCATTGTATGGGTTCTGCGCCATGACTGCTGTTCTGCCCAAGTGGTTGTTGTAGTGCCCCACCACTTCTCCGATGGAAATATCTAGCCATGTCATGAAGCCATATTCATTCTGGAAATTAGATAAAAATGCTTTAAGTTAGCAGGAATATTTCTTACTAATCATTACTTTTTTAAATAGATTGCTTGAGCCCTATAAGCATTATCTATAATGACTACTGCTAGCTGCTCTGTGGGAGGCAGTGGCCAGTGGGCTGTAATTCACCCTGCAGCAACACTTGTATTGATGTATGTTTTATGAAAAACCAGTTATGGAAGAAATATTTGTGGTAATACTTACAACAGTAGCTAGCAAGAAGTGGTATGGTAGGAATTCCATCCTCAAAATCTTATCCATTTTCTTGACACAGTGTATCTCAGTCCCTGTGTTGTCATACATGTACAGCCACTCCTTTTGAGCAGCTGCCACCATTGTTTCTGTGTGCAACCAACTGTAAAATAAAGTTGAGGTGGAATAAAATTTATTCAGTAAAATTTCAAGTATAAATGAAAACAGCAGGAGAAGGGTTATGAAAATAAAAATTTGATAGCTAAGATTGAATGTTGAATAAGGATGCTGTGGATGGTATGTTTACAAGATATTTCATCATCATTTTATTTTATTGCCGTTGTCCCAAATCATTTGAGGTTGGCGCAGCATGTCTTCTTCTTCCATACTTCTCTATAACACATCTCATCAGACAACTCTATTCGTGCCATATCATCCTTCACACAGTCCATCCATCGTTTCCTCACAACATTTTCCTCATTCCTCCGCATCACATGTCCATACCACGACAACTGATTACCACACAATTTTTCAGTCACCAGCGCCACTTTCAGACTTCCTCTTATGTACTCATTTCTTATTTTATCCATTCGCGTAACATCACACATCCTCTTTAGCATTCTCATCTCAGCCACATGCAAATGCCTTTCATTCATCCCTTTTGTGGCCCAACATTCTGATTCATACAAGACAGCAGGTCTAATTGTTTTATAAATCTTCGCCTTAAGTTTAAGGGGAATGCGGGAGTCACAGATTGTTACCAAGATATTTGATTGGTGGAAATGAAGTAGGTGGTCAAGTGTGGAAGATTATGGCTTTCTTTTCTCTCACAGAGAGGAGAACCTGTCTATATCCGAGCAGCTGGAATGTAAAAAGCTAATTATGTACTGTAAAAAATACTACAAGTTTACCTGACATCATGAATAGACTCCATAACATTAATTTCAAAATGTAACTTTTTAGTGACCCAGTCAAAAGCAGCCAAGTGTCCTTTCTTGCTGCCCAACAGTAGATGTCTTCCATTCCTAGAGTACTTAGTCCGGTAGGGTCCAAACTCTAGGTTCAGTTCGAAAATCTTGGATGCAGCAGATATGTCAACATTCTCTGCTATGATCTTCTGCGATATAGCTGTTGTTTTACTGTCCTCATCCACTTCTAAGCCACTGAAATGTTTAAAATGAGTAAGATAAAATATAAGGAATGTGCACATGCATTTCATACAAATTTCGTTTTTATTGCCATTTTGCATATGGAGGTAAATATTATTTGGCTAAAGAGTATAATTAACAAGAGGGCTTGCTGTCAACCACCACCTAACCCATGTAACTGATCAGCAAGGTTTTGGTTATGTTTCAATACTGAATCTTACTGACTATAAGTTAATGAGTAAAAGCAATGCTTGAAATAAATGTCATAAGAACTCTTTTTTACCCATGGTCCTCTGTTAACAATATTTCAGCTCTGGCTGCTTGTTCTTGGGCATAAGTAAACTTTCTCTCCCTTTTCCTTAATTTCTCGGCATGTAGTGGATGTCTCACACCTTTGCCAACACCCTCGCCACGGGAATGTGCTTCTAACTTTGCTGGATCTATGGGTGCTTTTCCTTCGAATTTTTTATTGGGTTTACGTTTTTGGACAGGTTTTCTGTGATGTTCTCTGTGGCTCTGAAATTAAAAGTGATATTTATTTTGGTACAGAAAAGCAAAGGATTGTAGAGAATACAGCTAACCTACACTGTTTACATATAAAACGAAAAAAACGTTTACCTTGAATTTGTGTGTTTTTAGCAGACCTGGAGTTATCTTAATGTTGTATACTTCCACATCTTGATTTTGTTTTTCAGTCTTTTGGTCTGGTTTCTTGTCTTCGGTATCAAAATACCGTTGAGGTGCTTTCTGTAAATAGCAAGTTAGGATTTACCCAATTCTATGTTCAATTATTGGGATCAACACATGAGATAGTTAAAATTAATTTACCTTTTTAGGATTCTTCATTGTAGATGTCTCCTAATTTGCAAATAATGTTCGTCACATGTGGTAAAAACTGTTTTGACAGCAGAACATGCGCGTTTGACAATTTTGACATTGACGACAAACCAATTTTACCACAGATTATGTTATTAGACGTTCCAGTTTTATTAGACTTTTAGCATTTGCCATAGTCGATTAGTATGGAAACGATGGAGAACGAGTGTTGATTCTCAAATTGAAATAATCTTTTGCCGTTTTATTGGGAAGCTAGCTTTTCATTGAGACAACGGTGCGTCCGTGGCCTAAGTTAGTTACTTTATGAAAATATGTAGTAATGCGGTTGGGGAGAGTTTATTGAACGCAAAGCTTTACCCTTAGCCAACCAGGCAACAAAGTCCATCACAGCACAGGCCACTGAAACATTCTCAAAGGGGGATTCTTGGGGAAAACAGAAACCACCTTAACACGATTAGGAAAAACTAAAGTTTTATCAGCCTGATCTAATTCAGGAACAGTCACATGGAGGATTTCTCGTTGCCGACATTCCTCAATGTCGCACTCCTAACAGTTAGTTAGAATAAGTTTATCTGTTGTAAAATGTTCACTGATGACTCTGTTCTGCCTACCAGAAACCAATGCGTAGCGCAACTTGCGCATTAGGTAGGTAATACTTATAGAACTGTAGATAGATAGTCCGAATTTAATAATTGAATTTCAATATGCACTGAAACTGAGATAGCATACCAAATATAACTGTAATAAGTATCTCATTATAGGCAACTAGTAAGGAATGAGGGAAAATGGAATTATTACCTTGTTCGGTACAGTCACATGGTAAAAGATAACTGATAGTAGGTATTTGGCAAAATTATATTAACCACTAGCTGTTGTCCGCGAGAAATTATTATAAAAATATTACTTCCGTAGTTCCGTAGTTGAATCAGATTTTGTTAACAATTTCAAGGGTTTTATTTTTTATGCACGGAACCCTAATACTTTTTTTTTCTTTTTGGGGTATCGTATTACCTAGTAATAACTGAGTTGTGGAGGTCAGATAGGCAGTCGGTCCATGTAAAATACTGGTATTCAGCTGCGTCCGGTTAGACTGGAAGCCGACCCCAACATACTTGGGAAAAGGCTAGGCAGATGATGATGATGATCCTAATAATTTTTCTAGCCTGAGTTACTCCTTATAACATCAGCTACCTTCTAGTAAAAGTCCCGTCAAAATCGGTCCAGCCGTTTTGGAGATTAGTCTGAACAAACAGGCAGACTAAAATAGAGACATTTAAAAAAATGTTTGTTATAAGTACCATACTAATATACCTTCATATGCATTCTGTAAAATGCTGTTATTTGAAATTACAAACAGACACTTTTAATTTTATTTATTTGTATTGTATAGATGAAAGTATTTTTTTGCATGACTGTGACCGTATCTACCTACCGACTAGGTACTTTGGTTGTACGGGTTAAACCTACATACCTACCTATTAGCTATCGTTAAGGAAAATAAAAACCACTGAAATAATCTTGGTATTTATTATTTTTATTCTCTTTAACAACACATACTCAATATTTTACAGAAACGTATATGACAATCAGAGTAGTAACATAGTAATAGGTTTTAGTATTTAAATGCGAATATTTATAATTCCTGTGTACCAATGTGATAACGTCAAAACAAAATATTTCGTTATAAAGTCTTTATTTCTGATTACTTAATTAACAAAAACGAGATTTGTGTCTAAAACGATAAAATTGCGCATGTTCTTGTGTAAAGCGCATTAACTAAATTTATTGCAAATTAACATTAACTTGAGTTAATTAACCTATCACATATTCCGTAAAGTTAACAATAAATAAGTAACACGTAACATAATCACAGCAAAGTGAACATTGGCTAACAAAGAAAGTAGGTATTCATTTATCCCTAAAATCGATTATCAATTAGTGACTGAATTATTAACTTACACGATCTAATGAGATCTCATTATTTCCTAATACAAATAAAAACGTCCCTATGACGTGACAACTATCGTTATTCACAATTTTATTTACAAACTGACTAGAAAGTCCTCTAAGGAGTTATTTTTTTGTTTACATCGTTCATATTTCTATCTCATTAATTTAGTCTTATTATGTCAGCGTTCGGGAGCTGCTGCGACTCTGAAGCATTTGGCACATTCCCAGCATTCTCAACTTGTTAAGACAGATTAACAGTGTTCACTTATGTACTAATTTAGTTTCTTCTGCTTGATAAAAATCTGAGTTTGCATCTGAAATTATAAAATTTCTAAAGAGACCACCGTTCAGCGGCTGGCCAATTAAATTATATATTTATTTATATCCAAATGAAAGTAGGTACAATATTTACACAATTGATTTTAATGCGTTTGTGAGACTAAAATCGCTTACATACAATAGTATAAATTTCTCACCTAACAATTAATTTAATTTTAAGCATATGAGTAACAGTGTTTAAAATTTATTTAATGTCTATTATAGTCCAGCTTACAGATAAAAGTCGAACGAATCTTCGAGTGTTATGGTGATGTCATAAAGAAGTCACACATCGTATACAACGGTTTACAAAAGACATCGTTACCTAATACTTAGTAGAACACAAATACCTGTCCGGATGACCCACACGGGACGCGGACACGCTGTACAGTTATACATATCACGAAACTATTTAGTCCCTCACATAATATCATGCAGTCAAAGTCTTTGTCTAATATCTTTGGTGAGTAGCTCCGATTCTGCTTCCGCACTACCACGAACACTAAATTGTACTAGATTCAAGTAGTCTGTATCACTGATAAGCTCCGCCGATGGCACTCAAGTTGGTCAACTACAGATCACTGTCGCTCCGACTCGGCGGCGCTCTGTGAACCTTATATGGGTGTGGGGAGCACTGTGAAGTCCTGAAGCGCATTTTTCACTGTCTCGTAGATGGGTCGGTTCTCGTCGGGGCAGTAGCCGTCGGGCGAGCACAGCGTCTGCAGCTTGGTGAGGTACGAGTCGAAGTTGTCGTGCGCCGGCTTGTCGCCGGGGACGGGAGGAGGCGGCGCGCCGGGCGGTCCGGTCGGCGCCGGCGCCGTGCCGCCGCCCGGAATGCGCACGTGCTCCAGCAGCGTGATCACGTTATTCCGCAGACTTTCATAGTACTCATTCAAGTTATTGTTACGTGATATTAAAGTCTGGTTCTCCTGAAATAGCAAGCAACATTTCAAAATCCCAAATCAACCGTCCCACACCTCAAGCAAAACGGGCAAATCATAAATTTTTGACTTGAGTGGCTGCTGATAATGATAGTGGTACCAAATTATAAAAAGGTGTTGGTACTCACAAATGTGTGATGTGTTAGTAGCACTCAAAGTTGGATGTTTCGAGCCATGACAGTACCATCTAAGTTATCAGACAAAAATTTTGGGTTAAAAATTTTCATGAGGTGAATGAAGTTTTTTTAGCTCATGGTTGTATCTATTCTGGGGCGCCGAAAAGCCAAGAATTTGAAACAAAAATAAAAATGATTGTTAGTTTAAATGTTATGAGTGGCGACCTCCATACGGTCTTTGAAAAAATCTTGTATGTTACTTACCCTATCTCCATGTGAAAGATGCGTCTCCATAGCGTTGATATCTGATTTGAGCCGCATCATCTGCGACTCTACGCGCGCGTTCTCTCGCTGCAGCTCCGTAATCTCCTGTTCGAGGGTCATCAGATCCTCGCCGTTCCCCGTCTGCATATTCATCTCCATCCCTGAATTCCAGAACATTATCTGTAGTAAGTTTGTGGATCTTAATCATATGATTTTTTTGCAGAAGAAAATTTCAGGTCCCTATCGGGGAGAATATTTACTTTATAAATCTTTGTTTTGCTCAATAAATAAATACAAAGGGAAGGCTTGAAAGAATTTAGCAATAAAGTAAAATACACACCTGTATAAGGCTTTGGGTATAACGGCGTGATATCATCCGGGTATTTGGGCTTTTTTGGTTGCGGTGTGGGCGTCGCGGCTCCTGCAACCGGGCATCCAGACAGCGAGCGGTGCGTTAGGAACGAGCCGTTGATGTGTCCCGATCCGTCGCAGCCGGGCGTCGGGCAGTTCACTCCGTCGAACTTTATAGCCGACGCCGCCGCAGCCACCGCCGCTTTGTGTTGCTCCACTGTTCCACCACTTTCGAGCACTCGCATTTTGTTGCGGTTTGCGATCGGGCACCCCGAGGCACTGCGGAACAAAAACCAAGGACATTAATACACAAACTTTTCTCCATATGCACACACTACTATATCTACTATCTACTCTCTACACCAAATATCTACTTTCCACTGAGAATCAGTCTTACCTTCGATGTGATAAGAATTTCCCTGTAGCGTGTCCAGATCCGTCACAGCCCGGTATAGGGCATCTAAGCAGCGTGGAAATAACCAAGAAACTTATTGGATTACAGAAGAAATGCGGTTTTCTCTAAATACTTCTTACAATAGTTAGAACTGAGTTGGAAGGTCAGAGGTATGAAAGCTATGCACGTGTTTGTTGTGGAACTCCTAGAAATTCAATGCCGCACATAAATTACGACAATACATTGAATGTAATTAGTTGGAGCCAGCTCAGATGTCGAGTGTCGTATTACTATCTGCGATTACAATAGTAAAACTGCAGTAAATTACTTACTCGTGTAAGCAGTTTTCTGTTTAGCAAGTAAGTTTTTTACTGTCATACTTATTTTTACTAACTCTGTAATAGCTAGGTATTAGTCAAAGTTTATTCTAAAAATAGAAGTGTTAGAGTGTTAGGATAGAAAATAAGTAAACCATATTAATTTGGCTAAACTTGTTTAATTCTAACTGGTCCTGACAGAAAACCCCAGATGTCTAAACGTTAATTAGGCTTTATTTATTCGACCACGACTATAATTTAGATAAGTTAATGTTAAATTGCACCCAGCACCATTACACAAATCAGTTGACCAAATGGTGAACTCACCTCAGTGGCTCGGAGTCCTGTCCGTCTCTAGGCTTGCTCTTGGGCTTGTTAGCTCTGGGGCAGCCAGAGAGGGAGCGGTGCGAGGAGTAGTTGCCGGTGACGTGTCCGGAGCCGTCGCAGCCGGGCGTGGGACACTTGAGCTCCTGCGAATGCGGCTGCACATAAACAGACTGCTTACAATGGCGTCTCGGCGCAGCGTACTGTAGCTTGCAGCGGCTCGCATAGTGGACACTGGACATGGCATGCGCTGGATTCTTGTTCACAGACACACATTGGAAGCCATCTAGCCCTAGATTGTGGGACTAAACCTTGCTGGGCTGGATGCATTTTACTAGAGGATTTATTTTATTTCCTAGTTTTAACTGATATTTGTTTTATTTCCTAGTTTTAACTGTTGGCACGAATCTGTCGAGAACACCAAATGATTGCTTCTTTGCATTTTGGGCTTCTGGTAGATTGAGCAGTTTCTGTGCTTCTTTTGCTTGCTCGATGAATTCCTGAAAATTAAAAGGACGAATTGTTATTATGTAATAAGATTGTATGTGTTTACACGGCTATTCATGGGCGATTTTAATAAAACACCATGACGACTTTTAATGTAGTTTACCTTTCTAGCTACTTGTTTTATAATCTTCTTTCTTGCTATCTGGGTCTTGCCTTTCTTCTTATGCCTGGGAGTGAAGTCCATTTTCTTAGGCTTGAGATACTGAAATAAAAATATAGGAAAAAATTACAAACTAACTTTAAAAGGTTTACTTTACGATTTTGTCTACGATGAATGAATAAACTTCATAAGGTTCACGGTCTAGATCAATTAGGGTCACCCACTAATCTGTTAACACAGTTCAGAGTTATACAAAAAGAGATGAAAATCTCAAGTTATTTACCCAGGACGTCTTGTTATTGAGTTGTTTGAAAAAAAAACATCGAAAAAAGGAGTCTAGCTTCATGCTCTATAAATCTAACGATAATCAGACAAAGGTCAATTGAAGTATTTATGGGGCCAATGAAAATTCGTTATTTTTGACCTAGGAGTCCTAGTTTTTGAGATATTTGCGTAAAATTAAAAAAGAGGATTTCAAGTTATGCCGAACGTACAACAGTGATAATTATATTCCCTGTATGGGGAGAGGTCGAGTATCTGTTTGAACTTTGGTACACTCCTGGCTACTGGTAGGTACTGCATGACTGTGTGTTGCATCATCTTACGACGTATACCCGGCTATAAACCTGCTGCGCCTGTTTGTCGAAACCAAGCGACCATTTGCTCTTACGAACTTACCAAAAGTTTCTTCTTCGCCTCCATCTGTTCTTGCATGGAGGGCACGTCAACTTCAGTGATATCAAACGGATTGAGTGTGATAAGTTCTGCAGGGATCTTGTCCAGTAACGATTTGACCTCAGCCTCCTTTCGTTGTGTCTTGTTCTGGAACGGATTGCTTTCCAACGCATCGAAGTTCGGCTCACCACTGCCTGTAATAAAGGTTATCCTTGAAAGGCCATAAAATAACATCACATCTGTATTTTCCAAAGTCAGAGGCGTTCAGTAAACCCTCGTTTCGACGGTTACGGTTTAAGTCTCGTGTAATAAGGAGTGCGCCTATTGCCATCAACCAGGTACTTCTCCAGACTCTGGGCTGCTACTGAGAATTACATGATGGAAACATCCAATAATATTATGTCTAACCTGGGAATCAAATCGAGGACCTCATGCTCAGCAGTAGCTCTTCTAACTATAGAATTAAGGATCCTTAAAAGAATATACTATTTTAGGCAGAATGGTAGTTGATCTTTCAGTATTTGGAGAGAGGCTAAAATACTATTACATTTTACTGGGGAAAGTAAGAGTGAAACTTACCTGGTACAATAATACTTGTAAATCCATTGCTAGTTCCAACTCCTAATACATCTTCATAGGGACAAAATTTGAAGTTATTTATAGTTTTTGCCATCCTATGCCTCAAGTATGGTTTCTCTGTTGTTTGTGAGCAGCAGTTACTGAAAAACAAAACACGGTGATGAGTGAGATTAATATAATTTCTATTTTCATGGTGGTAGGTCCTCAAACTATCTTTTGTTCAAATTCTAAGGAACATACTTGTATATCTCTACGACTTCATCTAGCCCGACAGCAAGCATGTCCTTCTGAGAGAACTCGAGGTCCACCGGGGCACTCCTTAGCCTGTAGTCTTGTATAGGTCCGTCTAGGTTCCTAATGTCCCAGATTTTCATACTTCTGTCCACTCCTGATGTGGCCATGTACCTGTTAATTAATCGAAATTATTTAACAAAACAAAATGTAAGGGCATGAAAACTATAAATTTAACCATGTCACCAATACGCGAAATTACAAGATTGTAAATAGTAATGCAATATTTTTATGTGTCTGTAAATTTAGTCTAATCTAAAACTTGTATGACAAAGTCAAAAGAGTTTATGTTTATGGGTTGTATGATCATTTGAAAGAAAAATAATTAGCATGATACATACATTCCCCTGTTATCCACAGCAATAGCAGTCAGCGGTGTCTTATGGCACAATATCTTTGCCAACGGTTCCTTGATAGTAGGTGACCAGAGTGATACAACTCCTTTGGAGTTCCCTATGCATAGGGTGGCATTGTATGGGTTCTGCGCCATGACTGCTGTTCTGCCCAAGTGGTTGTTGTAGTGCCCCACCACTTCTCCGATGGAAATATCTAGCCATGTCATGAAGCCATATTCATTCTGGAAATTAGATAAAAATGCTTTAAGTTAGCAGGAATATTTCTTACTAATCATTACTTTTTTAAATAGATTGCTTGAGCCCTATAAGCATTATCTATAATGACTACTGCTAGCTGCTCTGTGGGAGGCAGTGGCCAGTGGGCTGTAATTCACCCTGCAGCAACACTTGTATTGATGTATGTTTTATGAAAAACCAGTTATGGAAGAAATATTTGTGGTAATACTTACAACAGTAGCTAGCAAGAAGTGGTATGGTAGGAATTCCATCCTCAAAATCTTATCCATTTTCTTGACACAGTGTATCTCAGTCCCTGTGTTGTCATACATGTACAGCCACTCCTTTTGAGCAGCTGCCACCATTGTTTCTGTGTGCAACCAACTGTAAAATAAAGTTGAGGTGGAATAAAATTTATTCAGTAAAATTTCAAGTATAAATGAAAACAGCAGGAGAAGGGTTATGAAAATAAAAATTTGATAGCTAAGATTGAATGTTGAATAAGGATGCTGTGGATGGTATGTTTACAAGATATTTCATCATCATTTTATTTTATTGCCGTTGTCCCAAATCATTTGAGGTTGGCGCAGCATGTCTTCTTCTTCCATACTTCTCTATAACACATCTCATCAGACAACTCTATTCGTGCCATATCATCCTTCACACAGTCCATCCATCGTTTCCTCACAACATTTTCCTCATTCCTCCGCATCACATGTCCATACCACGACAACTGATTACCACACAATTTTTCAGTCACCAGCGCCACTTTCAGACTTCCTCTTATGTACTCATTTCTTATTTTATCCATTCGCGTAACATCACACATCCTCTTTAGCATTCTCATCTCAGCCACATGCAAATGCCTTTCATTCATCCCTTTTGTGGCCCAACATTCTGATTCATACAAGACAGCAGGTCTAATTGTTTTATAAATCTTCGCCTTAAGTTTAAGGGGAATGCGGGAGTCACAGATTGTTACCAAGATATTTGATTGGTGGAAATGAAGTAGGTGGTCAAGTGTGGAAGATTATGGCTTTCTTTTCTCTCACAGAGAGGAGAACCTGTCTATATCCGAGCAGCTGGAATGTAAAAAGCTAATTATGTACTGTAAAAAATACTACAAGTTTACCTGACATCATGAATAGACTCCATAACATTAATTTCAAAATGTAACTTTTTAGTGACCCAGTCAAAAGCAGCCAAGTGTCCTTTCTTGCTGCCCAACAGTAGATGTCTTCCATTCCTAGAGTACTTAGTCCGGTAGGGTCCAAACTCTAGGTTCAGTTCGAAAATCTTGGATGCAGCAGATATGTCAACATTCTCTGCTATGATCTTCTGCGATATAGCTGTTGTTTTACTGTCCTCATCCACTTCTAAGCCACTGAAATGTTTAAAATGAGTAAGATAAAATATAAGGAATGTGCACATGCATTTCATACAAATTTCGTTTTTATTGCCATTTTGCATATGGAGGTAAATATTATTTGGCTAAAGAGTATAATTAACAAGAGGGCTTGCTGTCAACCACCACCTAACCCATGTAACTGATCAGCAAGGTTTTGGTTATGTTTCAATACTGAATCTTACTGACTATAAGTTAATGAGTAAAAGCAATGCTTGAAATAAATGTCATAAGAACTCTTTTTTACCCATGGTCCTCTGTTAACAATATTTCAGCTCTGGCTGCTTGTTCTTGGGCATAAGTAAACTTTCTCTCCCTTTTCCTTAATTTCTCGGCATGTAGTGGATGTCTCACACCTTTGCCAACACCCTCGCCACGGGAATGTGCTTCTAACTTTGCTGGATCTATGGGTGCTTTTCCTTCGAATTTTTTATTGGGTTTACGTTTTTGGACAGGTTTTCTGTGATGTTCTCTGTGGCTCTGAAATTAAAAGTGATATTTATTTTGGTACAGAAAAGCAAAGGATTGTAGAGAATACAGCTAACCTACACTGTTTACATATAAAACGAAAAAAACGTTTACCTTGAATTTGTGTGTTTTTAGCAGACCTGGAGTTATCTTAATGTTGTATACTTCCACATCTTGATTTTGTTTTTCAGTCTTTTGGTCTGGTTTCTTGTCTTCGGTATCAAAATACCGTTGAGGTGCTTTCTGTAAATAGCAAGTTAGGATTTACCCAATTCTATGTTCAATTATTGGGATCAACACATGAGATAGTTAAAATTAATTTACCTTTTTAGGATTCTTCATTGTAGATGTCTCCTAATTTGCAAATAATGTTCGTCACATGTGGTAAAAACTGTTTTGACAGCAGAACATGCGCGTTTGACAATTTTGACATTGACGACAAACCAATTTTACCACAGATTATGTTATTAGACGTTCCAGTTTTATTAGACTTTTAGCATTTGCCATAGTCGATTAGTATGGAAACGATGGAGAACGAGTGTTGATTCTCAAATTGAAATAATCTTTTGCCGTTTTATTGGGAAGCTAGCTTTTCATTGAGACAACGGTGCGTCCGTGGCCTAAGTTAGTTACTTTATGAAAATATGTAGTAATGCGGTTGGGGAGAGTTTATTGAACGCAAAGCTTTACCCTTAGCCAACCAGGCAACAAAGTCCATCACAGCACAGGCCACTGAAACATTCTCAAAGGGGGATTCTTGGGGAAAACAGAAACCACCTTAACACGATTAGGAAAAACTAAAGTTTTATCAGCCTGATCTAATTCAGGAACAGTCACATGGAGGATTTCTCGTTGCCGACATTCCTCAATGTCGCACTCCTAACAGTTAGTTAGAATAAGTTTATCTGTTGTAAAATGTTCACTGATGACTCTGTTCTGCCTACCAGAAACCAATGCGTAGCGCAACTTGCGCATTAGGTAGGTAATACTTATAGAACTGTAGATAGATAGTCCGAATTTAATAATTGAATTTCAATATGCACTGAAACTGAGATAGCATACCAAATATAACTGTAATAAGTATCTCATTATAGGCAACTAGTAAGGAATGAGGGAAAATGGAATTATTACCTTGTTCGGTACAGTCACATGGTAAAAGATAACTGATAGTAGGTATTTGGCAAAATTATATTAACCACTAGCTGTTGTCCGCGAGAAATTATTATAAAAATATTACTTCCGTAGTTCCGTAGTTGAATCAGATTTTGTTAACAATTTCAAGGGTTTTATTTTTTATGCACGGAACCCTAATACTTTTTTTTTCTTTTTGGGGTATCGTATTACCTAGTAATAACTGAGTTGTGGAGGTCAGATAGGCAGTCGGTCCATGTAAAATACTGGTATTCAGCTGCGTCCGGTTAGACTGGAAGCCGACCCCAACATACTTGGGAAAAGGCTAGGCAGATGATGATGATGATCCTAATAATTTTTCTAGCCTGAGTTACTCCTTATAACATCAGCTACCTTCTAGTAAAAGTCCCGTCAAAATCGGTCCAGCCGTTTTGGAGATTAGTCTGAACAAATAGGCAGACTAAAATAGAGACATTTAAAAAAATTTTTGTTATAAGTACCGTACTAAACCTTCATATGCATTCTGTAAAATGCTGTTATTTGAAATTACAAACAGACACTTTTAATTTTATTTATTTGTATTGTATAGATGAAAGTATTTTTTTGCATGACTGTGACCGTATCTACCTACCGACTAGGTACTTTGGTTGTACGGGTTAAACCTACATACCTACCTATTAGCTATCGTTAAGGAAAATAAAAACCACTGAAATAATCTTGGTATTTATTATTTTTATTCTCTTTAACAACACATACTCAATATTTTACAGAAACGTATATGACAATCAGAGTAGTAACATAGTAATAGGTTTTAGTATTTAAATGCGAATATTTATAATTCCTGTGTACCAATGTGATAACGTCAAAACAAAATATTTCGTTATAAAGTCTTTATTTCTGATTACTTAATTAACAAAAACGAGATTTGTGTCTAAAACGATAAAATTGCGCATGTTCTTGTGTAAAGCGCATTAACTAAATTTATTGCAAATTAACATTAACTTGAGTTAATTAAGCTATCACATATTCCGTAAAGTTAACAATAAATAAGTAATACGTAACATAATCACAGCAAAGTGAACATTGGCTAACAAAGAAAGTAGGTATTCATTTATCCCTAAAATCGATTATCAATTAGTGACTGAATTATTAACTTACACGATCTAATGAGATCTCATTATTTCCTAATACAAATAAAAACGTCCCTATGACGTGACAACTATCGTTATTCACAATTTTATTTACAAACTGACTAGAAAGTCCTCTAAGGAGTTATTTTTTTGTTTACATCGTTCATATTTCTATCTCATTAATTTAGTCTTAATAGGTCAGCGTTCGGGAGCTGCTGCGACTCTGAAGCATTTGGCACATTCCCAGCGTTCTCAACTTGTTAAGACAGATTAACAGTGTTCACTTATGTACTAATTTAGTTTCTTCTGCTTGATAAAAATCTGAGTTTGCATCTGAAATTATAAAATTTCTAAAGAGACCACCGTTCAGCGGCTGGCCAATTAAATTATATATTTATTTATATCCAAATGAAAGTAGGTACAATATTTACACAATTGATTTTAATGCGTTTGTGAGACTAAAATCGCTTACATACAATAGTATAAATTTCTCACCTAACAATTAATTTAATTTTAAGCATATGAGTAACAGTGTTTAAAATTTATTTAATGTCTATTATAGTCCAGCTTACAGATAAAAGTCGAACGAATCTTCGAGTGTTATGGTGATGTCATAAAGAAGTCACACATCGTATACAACGGTTTACAAAAGACATCGTTACCTAATACTTAGTAGAACACAAATACCTGTCCGGATGACCCACACGGGACGCGGACACGCTGTACAGTTATACATATCACGAAACTATTTAGTCCCTCACATAATATCATGCAGTCAAAGTCTTTGTCTTATATCTTTGGTGAGTAGCTCCGATTCTGCTTCCGCACTACCACGAACACTAAATTGTACTAGATTCAAGTAGTCTGTATCACTGATAAGCTCCGCCGATGGCACTCAAGTTGGTCAACTACAGATCACTGTCGCTCCGACTCGGCGGCGCTCTGTGAACCTTATATGGGTGTGGGGAGCACTGTGAAGTCCTGAAGCGCATTTTTCACTGTCTCGTAGATGGGTCGGTTCTCGTCGGGGCAGTAGCCGTCGGGCGAGCACAGCGTCTGCAGCTTGGTGAGGTACGAGTCGAAGTTGTCGTGCGCCGGCTTGTCGCCGGGGACGGGAGGAGGCGGCGCGCCGGGCGGTCCGGCCGGCGCCGGCGCCGTGCCGCCGCCCGGAATGCGCACGTGCTCCAGCAGCGTGATCACGTTATTCCGCAGACTTTCATAGTACTCATTCAAGTTATTGTTACGTGATATTAAAGTCTGGTTCTCCTGAAATAGCAAGCAACATTTCAAAATCCCAAATCAACCGTCCCACACCTCAAGCAAAACGGGCAAATCATAAATTTTTGACTTGAGTGGCTGCTGATAATGATAGTGGTACCAAATTATAAAAAGGTGTTGGTACTCACAAATGTGTGATGTGTTAGTAGCACTCAAAGTTGGATGTTTCGAGCCATGACAGTACCATCTAAGTTATCAGACAAAAATTTTGGGTTAAAAATTTTCATGAGGTGAATGAAGTTTTTTTAGCTCATGGTTGTATCTATTCTGGGGCGCCGAAAAGCCAAGAATTTGAAACAAAAATAAAAATGATTGTTAGTTTAAATGTTATGAGTGGCGACCTCCATACGGTCTTTGAAAAAATCTTGTATGTTACTTACCCTATCTCCATGTGAAAGATGCGTCTCCATAGCGTTGATATCTGATTTGAGCCGCATCATCTGCGACTCTACGCGCGCGTTCTCTCGCTGCAGCTCCGTAATCTCCTGTTCGAGGGTCATCAGATCCTCGCCGTTCCCCGTCTGCATATTCATCTCCATCCCTGAATTCCAGAACATTATCTGTAGTAAGTTTGTGGATCTTAATCATATGATTTTTTTGCAGAAGAAAATTTCAGGTCCCTATCGGGGAGAATATTTACTTTATAAATCTTTGTTTTGCTCAATAAATAAATACAAAGGGAAGGCTTGAAAGAATTTAGCAATAAAGTAAATTACACACCTGTATAAGGCTTTGGGTATAACGGCGTGATATCATCCGGGTATTTGGGCTTTTTTGGTTGCGGTGTGGGCGTCGCGGCTCCTGCAACCGGGCATCCAGACAGCGAGCGGTGCGTTAGGAACGAGCCGTTGATGTGTCCCGATCCGTCGCAGCCGGGCGTCGGGCAGTTCACTCCGTCGAACTTTATAGCCGACGCCGCCGCAGCCACCGCCGCTTTGTGTTGCTCCACTGTTCCACCACTTTCGAGCACTCGCATTTTGTTGCGGTTTGCGATCGGGCACCCCGAGGCACTGCGGAACAAAAACCAAGGACATTAATACACAAACTTTTCTCCATATGCACACACTACTATATCTACTATCTACTCTCTACACCAAATATCTACTTTCCACTGAGAATCAGTCTTACCTTCGATGTGATAAGAATTTCCCTGTAGCGTGTCCAGATCCGTCACAGCCCGGTATAGGGCATCTAAGCAGCGTGGAAATAACCAAGAAACTTATTGGATTACAGAAGAAATGCGGTTTTCTCTAAATACTTCTTACAATAGTTAGAACTGAGTTGGAAGGTCAGAGGTATGAAAGCTATGCACGTGTTTGTTGTGGAACTCCTAGAAATTCAATGCCGCACATAAATTACGACAATACATTGAATGTAATTAGTTGGAGCCAGCTCAGATGTCGAGTGTCGTTGTAGGCGAAGCACAGCAATCTAAGCTTTTAAATATAGCTTCGAGTGTTGACTTTAATAATTATTGTATAGAGTAAGATATAGAGTCACAAAAACCATTTGTATTGTTTGTCTTTTGTATATAAGACACACCCCGCACACCGCTCCCCGCGCTCACTACTGCGTGGGAGCGGTCTCTCCACTACCTGCGCTACCGCCCGGAGAGTATAAAAGGGGCGCCCGCGGGCGTGAAAAGTAGTAGTCCACGAACATCCTCCAGTGCGACAACAAGTATTTGTATTATATACGCCGCGTTATTCTGCCCAAGTGAGCAAGTTTGTAATATAGTCTGTAAAAGTGTGATTCCTATTATAATAAATGTGTTTTTATGTGTACGGAATCTAGTGGTTTTTATTTTATTATTCACTCATTCGACAAAGGGAACCTAAACACCCCCGCCTACACCGTTCCTGTTGTGTCGTCCTCGACATTTTGGTCCTTCGTGCCGGATCGGTTCAGTAAAAATGAGTGAAAAGAGTTCAGTGACCACGCGCAGCAAGCTCAGAAGATTGGCTGAAGAAATGAGTGCGCGGCGAAAGGCTGACGTCATCTCGGACTCAGGCTTACCGTCTGAGAGGACACCGGGATCGCCGTCCGTCGCACCAACGCTAGCATCAACGGCTGCTCCTATTATACCACTGACGGGTGGTCGAGTGATCGACTACAGTGGAAGTACGTCAGAGGAACGAAGAGGGCAAGCAGTCTCAAGAAGGCGCCACGGATCCAGAAGCAGCAACGGCTCATCTAGGACTAGTCGCAAGAGCGTCGAGTTCCTACGAAAAAGGATTGAGTACGAAGCTGAACGCGATTTGGTGCAGTTAAAGGAGAAGCTAGTGAGGAAAAGGATGGAAGCAGACATCGCTGAGTTAGAAGCGGCCGCCGAGAGTGATGATTCCAACTCAGATGTGGACACGGCTCAGCGTGTTGAAGAATGGGTCGAAACAACGCCCCAAGTGTCTCGTGTGGATGCAGTGTTGTGTACGCCGTCTGTGTCAAGCGCGCCTGTTGAAGTGGCTGCGCCCCGTGTAACAGCTGCGACCCACGAGAAAAATGTAAGTACAGTGAATATTGAATCTGTTACTTATCGTGAACCAATTGTGCCTCGTGTTATAAATGTGCCGCATGTGTTTGAGTCAACTGCGTCAGTATCGGTGCCAAATAGAACGACACCTACTACGCAATTGTACACGCCAGTGTCGACAGCAGTGAAGTTCCGTCTTCCCGATAACTATCCCGTTTTTACCACTCCGGCCGCAAGTGTACCTCGAGTATCAACGCTCGAGTCGGATACACAGCGGCAGAGAGATGTCGGAGTGGGTGATACAGAAAGACGGCGAGAATTGTCAAGGGAACGAGACAGGAAAATCGACAGATTGGCAGAAGCAATCACGAGCATGGCACGACCGCGGCCGGTCCCAAGGCAGGCGTATGAATTACCACACTTTAGTGGTGACCCTGCCGATTGGATTTCGTATCGAAATATGTACTGGGACACCACTGAATTATATAATTTCAAGGCGCATGAAAACTTAGCACGTCTGAAAACATCACTAATTCACTACATGGCGAAGCGAAGATCGCAGTGGAAGACTTGTTGCGCACGTCAACAGACCCTTCAGCGATAATGCGTGCTCTAGAGGAAGAATTCGGTCATCCGACCCTAGTGTTACAGTGCGCGTTAAGAAAAGTTAGAGATTTACCTAGAGTGACGGAAAGTGGCCGGGAACTAAGGAAATTCTCTTCAACAGTTCGAAATTGTGTGTCACTACTGAAGAACATTCGTGCGGAAGGATATTTAAATAATCCACAATTAGTGAGTGAGCTGCTGTCCAAGTTAACACCAGTGCAACGTGCTCAGTATGGTGACTTCGCGATGGGTTTGGACAACTCACAGGGAGTGGACTTGAGAGTGTCACCAAATCTAGAAATCGTATCGCATTTCTTGGTACATTTGGCACGGTCGTCTTCATATTACGTACAGGCATCTATGTACGAGCCTAGTACATCTAAGCCTCCTACGAAGCCGCAGAAACCGGTCACCGGTCAAACCCGACCAGTGAATATCGCACGACCCGTCATCAACAGACCATCATTCCCGCAACGAGTGAACACGCAGAGTGATGAATCCCTTGCGCCGAAGGAATGTGTGATCTGCAAACAGGAACACGCCATCGACAAGTGTGAACAGTTTGAAAAGTTAAGTGTTCAGCAACGTTGGGACATAATAAAAGAGAAGAACATGTGTTTCAAGTGTTTAGTGAAGAAACATCCCAAGAGGTTCTGCCGCGCCAACAGGTGTGAAAAGTGCGGTTTCGGACATCACGTGTTGTTACACGCGGATAAACGTAAAGAAGAAAGTGTAACAAACATCGGGGAATGGCGAGCTACAGCCTTGTTAAAAGTAATCCCAGTGACTCTAAATTATGAAAATGGTGACGATAAACAGTGTTACGCGTTATTAGACGATGGTGCAACCGTATCGCTAATAGACAATTCCCTAGCCACCGATCTAGCGGGACCACGTATTCCCCTATCGTTAAAAACCGCGGGTGGCTACAAAGTGTCGGACCAGTCATCGCGAGTGGTACAAGTGCGGGTTAAAGGTCCAAATGGACAGTGCCACAGTGTTAAGTGCCGCACCATGGTAAACATGAACTTGCCAACGCAGACAGTGTCGTCATCAGTGTTAAGTGATAACGCTCACCTCCGTGCCTTGGGTTGCGTGGAAATGAGGGGAGCCAAGCCGCTGCTACTACTCGGACAGGACAACTGGGAGCTACTCGTCGGTCGGGACATTCGCCGGGGACGATCTGGTAAGCCAGTTGCCTCACTAACAAAGCTAGGTTGGGTCATACATGGACCTTTAAATAGTGATAGTAGTAGTGATTCTGTAAGCAGCATGACAGTATCCCTTCCTGATTTACACAACCTAGTGAAAGAGCAATTCGAGTTAGAAGCCATAGGTATTTCGCACAACACTCGTAAACATAAAGACGTCGAGAGAGCGATTAATGTATTAGATAATACTAGTCGTCGCACTCCCGACAAGTTACAATGGGAAGTAGGTTTGTTATGGAAACAGGACAACACACAGTTGCCCAATAATTATAGTCAGGCCCGTCAGAGACTGTACGGTATAGAGAGGCGCATGCGTAAGGATTCTGTGTTCGCAGAGGCGTACACAAAACAAGTACATAGGTTAATAGACGAAGGCTATGCACACAAAGTAGAAGGCAAGGTAGTTAACTCGCCAGTTTGGTATTTACCACATTTCGGGGTTGTAAATCCAAACAAGCCAGGGAAGCTTCGCTTAGTGTTTGACGCAAGCGCGGCCTCTCATGGTACTTGTCTTAACGATAACTTGCTAACGGGACCTGACTTGCTAAATTCCTTACTTGGCATATTATTAAAATTCAGGGTAGGCCCCATAGCGTTCTCAGGGGATATCGCCGATATGTTTCTGAGAATTAAGATTAGAGCAGCAGATCAAGGCGCTCAATTATTTCTATGGAGAGGCGCGGACCAACATAAAGAACCCGAGACGTACGCGATGAATTCGATGATTTTCGGTGCGGTCTCATCACCAACCACGGCAATTTATATATTAAATAAAAATGCCAGTGAGTTTAGTGAGGAATATCCCGAAGCTGTTGATGCTATAAAGACCAAGCACTACATGGACGACTATTTAGATAGTACTTGGTCCGAGGAGCAGGCTAACAGGCTAATTGAGGAAGTGACCAGAATACACGCCTCCGGTGGGTTTATAATACGGGGGTGGGTCACAAACTCATCAGAGCTTAGGGAAAAGTTAGAATTAGACATGCCGGAAAGAGTAGCGCTCGAAAAAGGAGTGGGCACGGAGGAGAGAACCTTAGGTCTAATCTGGTCGCCTAAAGCCGATGAATTAGGTTTCGACCTTTCCTTTAAACGATTGCCAGCAGAGCTAGTAAATGGTAGTCTAGTGCCCACTAAGCGTCAATTTCTAAGTTTAATTATGTCAATTTACGACCCACTGGGTTTCCTATATCCCTGCGTCATCCAGTCGCGGATATTGATGCAAAGAATCTGGAAATCGGGAATCCAGTGGGATGAGCTATTGCATAGTAAAGATGCCAAGGTGTGGTTCGAATGGCTTCAGAACTTACACCGTCTAAATGACGTTAAGATACCGCGGTGGTATGGGTTAAACCACGAACACTTAGAGTTACATGTGTTCGGGGACGCAAGCGAGTTAGCTTACGCCGCGGTCGCTTACCTAGTAGGCTATAATTCCGAAGGGAATAGGGAAGTTGTCATGCTGCTAGGGAAAGCACGTGTAGCACCACAAAAGGTAGTTTCGATCCCTAGATTAGAACTGCAAGCAGCAGTATTAGCCTGTCGTTTAGCAGAAACTGCAGAAAAAGAACTAGGACTACCGATCGAAAGGAAGTTTTACTGGACAGACAGCATGACGGTCCTGAAGTGGATAAACTCGGATGCGCATGAGTTCCAGAAATTTATTTCACATAGGTTAGCTGAGATAGATAGGCTGTCAGACAGAGGCAACTGGCGCTGGGTTCCCTCGGAGGACAACCCGGCTGACGACGCAACCAGACTGTGTTGGCCCGATAATTGCGCAAAATGGCTTTCGGGCCCCTTGTTTTTGCGTGATTCACAGGCGCGGTGGCCGGCATGTCACCAAGCTGAGGCGGCAGAAGCGGACCTTGAACGTGTGCAACAGGTTCACGCTGTCGTGGCTCCTGCGGCACCACTTCTCGATTACGATCGATACTCGTCGTGGACGCGCATGCAGCGCGTTGTGGCGCGCACACTCATCTTCATCGACCGATGCCGCAAGCGTCGGGCTACGACGGAGCTACGCGCACAAGACCTGCAGCAAGCACACGACTGTCTTGTCAAGTTGTGTCAAGAAGACAGTTTCCACGAGGAGCGGGTCGCCATTTTGAAGGGGCTTCCCGTTCCAAACAATAGTAGCATAAAACTATTGGACCCAATGTTAATAGATGGGTTACTAAGAGTGAGGGGTCGGCTAAGCAACTGCGAAGTTTTAAATTTCGACGAACGACACCCAGTGATTCTGGACGGCCGTCATCCGTTGTCAACAAAGTTGATCGCGCACTACCACGCGACGGCCTTGCACGCAAATCACGAGACGGTCATCAACAACCTCCGTGAGAAATACTGGGTCACGAAGATCAGGACGACAGTAAAGTCTGTGGTCGCAAATTGCCAGCACTGTCGAGTGAACAGAGCCAAACCCGCCCCACCCAAGATGGGCGACTTACCACTCGCAAGGCTGGAAAACACGAGAAGAGCGTTTGTGCGAGTGGGCGTCGATTACTTCGGCCCAATGGAGGTGGCGATTGGACGACGTCGCGAGAAAAGGTGGGGAGCTTTATTTACCTGCCTCACCACGCGCGCCGTACACCTGGAGTTGGCCGCTACTCTAAGCGCCGACTCCGCAATATTAGCTTTGCGACGCCTGATAGCGCGCCGTGGGCAACCAGCCCATCTATACTCTGACCAGGGTACCAACTTCATCGGAGCCAACACCGAGCTTCGAGCAGCGTTACGAGAATTCAACCACGACCAAGTACGGGACGAGGCCACCAACCGAGGAATAGAGTGGCATTTTAATCCCCCGGCAGCGCCACACATGGGTGGCTGTTGGGAACGCCTGGTACGATCGGTGAAGAACGCACTACGGGCTACACTAAAGGAACGAGCGCCTCGTGAGGAAGTTCTCTAAACCCTCCTCACCGAGGCTGAGTCGATCGTGAACAGCCGACCGTTGAGCTACGTGTACGACGACCACAACCAACCTGTGGTGCTGACACCAAATCACCTACTCCTGGGCACTGCGTCCGGGAGTACACCGTTTGCGCCGAGCGACATGGAAGACATCGACTCCCGCAGGCAGTGGCGACGTGTGAACGCGCTCGCCGACATGTTCTGGCGGCGCTGGCTGCGGGAATATCTGCCGACGCTACAGCGACGTGAAAAGTGGGCCAACAATGTGCCAAATGTGCGTGTCAGTGATGTAGTGATCATAGTGGACAATCACAAAGAAAGAAATACGTGGACCAAAGGTGTTGTTAAAACCGTTTACCACGGCAAAGACGGTATCATCCGTGTAGTCGATGTTAAAACTACCAATGGGGTCCTGCGTCGGCCCGTGGCTAAGATTGTTGTGCTTCCCACAGACCAAGTTGTAATGCGGCTGAACCCTGTTACTGGGGGTGGAATGTAGGCGAAGCACAGCAATCTAAGCTTTTAAATATAGCTTCGAGTGTTGACTTTAATAATTATTGTATAGAGTAAGATATAGAGTCACAAAAACCATTTGTATTGTTTGTCTTTTGTATATAAGACACACCCCGCACACCGCTCCCCGCGCTCACTACTGCGTGGGAGCGGTCTCTCCACTACCTGCGCTACCGCCCGGAGAGTATAAAAGGGGCGCCCGCGGGCGTGAAAAGTAGTAGTCCACGAACATCCTCCAGTGCGACAACAAGTATTTGTATTATATACGCCGCGTTATTCTGCCCAAGTGAGCAAGTTTGTAATATAGTCTGTAAAAGTGTGATTCCTATTAAAATAAATGTGTTTTTATGTGTACGGAATCTAGTGGTTTTTATTTTATTATTCACTCATTCGACAAAGGGAACCTAAACACCCCCGCCTACACCGTTCCTGTTGTGTCGTCCTCGACAGTCGTATTACTATCTGCGATTACAATAGTAAAACTGCAGTAAATTACTTACTCATGTAAGCAGTTTTCTGTTTAGCAAGTAAGTTTTTTACTGTCATACTTATTTTTACTAACTCTGTAATAGCTAGGTATTAGTCAAAGTTTATTCTAAAAATAAAAGTGTTAGAGTGTTAGGATAGAAAATAAGTAAACCATATTAATTTGGCTAAACTTGTTTAATTCTAACTGGTCCTGACAGAAAACCCCAGATGTCTAAACGTTAATTAGGCTTTATTTATTCGACCACGACTATAATTTAGATAAGTTAATGTTAAATTGCACCCAGCACCATTACACAAATCAGTTGACCAAATGGTGAACTCACCTCAGTGGCTCGGAGTCCTGTCCGTCTCTAGGCTTGCTCTTGGGCTTGTTAGCTCTGGGGCAGCCAGAGAGGGAGCGGTGCGAGGAGTAGTTGCCGGTAACGTGTCCGGAGCCGTCGCAGCCGGGCGTGGGACACTTGAGCTCCTGCGAATGCGGCTGCACATAAACAGACTGCTTACAATGGCGTCTCGGCGCAGCGTACTGTAGCTTGCAGCGGCTCGCATAGTGGACACTGGACATGGCATGCGCTGGATTCTTGTTCACAGACACACATTGGAAGCCATCTAGCCCTAGATTGTGGGACTAAACCTTGCTGGGCTGGATGCATTTTACTAGAGGATTTATTTTATTTCCTAGTTTTAACTGATATTTGTTTTATTTCCTAGTTTTAACTGTTGGCACGAATCTGTCGAGAACACCAAATGATTGCTTCTTTGCATTTTGGGCTTCTGGTAGATTGAGCAGTTTCTGTGCTTCTTTTGCTTGCTCGATGAATTCCTGAAAATTAAAAGGACGAATTGTTATTATGTAATAAGATTGTATGTGTTTACACGGCTATTCATGGGCGATTTTAATAAAACACCATGACGACTTTTAATGTAGTTTACCTTTCTAGCTACTTGTTTTATAATCTTCTTTCTTGCTATCTGGGTCTTGCCTTTCTTCTTATGCCTGGGAGTGAAGTCCATTTTCTTAGGCTTGAGATACTGAAATAAAAATATAGGAAAAAATTACAAACTAACTTTAAAAGGTTTACTTTACGATTTTGTCTACGATGAATGAATAAACTTCATAAGGTTCACGGTCTAGATCAATTAGGGTCACCCACTAATCTGTTAACACAGTTCAGAGTTATACAAAAAGAGATGAAAATCTCAAGTTATTTACCCAGGACGTCTTGTTATTGAGTTGTTTGAAAAAAAAACATCGAAAAAAGGAGTCTAGCTTCATGCTCTATAAATCTAACGATAATCAGACAAAGGTCAATTGAAGTATTTATGGGGCCAATGAAAATTCGTTATTTTTGACCTAGGAGTCCTAGTTTTTGAGATATTTGCGTAAAATTAAAAAAGAGGATTTCAAGTTATGCCGAACGTACAACAGTGATAATTATATTCCCTGTATGGGGAGAGGTCGAGTATCTGTTTGAACTTTGGTACACTCCTGGCTACTGGTAGGTACTGCATGACTGTGTGTTGGATCATCTTACGACGTATACCCGGCTATAAACCTGCTGCGCCTGTTTGTCGAAACCAAGCGACCATTTGCTCTTACGAACTTACCAAAAGTTTCTTCTTCGCCTCCATCTGTTCTTGCATGGAGGGCACGTCAACTTCAGTGATATCAAACGGATTGAGTGTGATAAGTTCTGCAGGGATCTTGTCCAGTAACGATTTGACCTCAGCCTCCTTTCGTTGTGTCTTGTTCTGGAACGGATTGCTTTCCAACGCATCGAAGTTCGGCTCACCACTGCCTGTAATAAAGGTTATCCTTGAAAGGCCATAAAATAACATCACATCTGTATTTTCCAAAGTCAGAGGCGTTCAGTAAACCCTCGTTTCGACGGTTACGGTTTAAGTCTCGTGTAATAAGGAGTGCGCCTATTGCCATCAACCAGGTACTTCTCCAGACTCTGGGCTGCTACTGAGAATTACATGATGGAAACATCCAATAATATTATGTCTAACCTGGGAATCAAATCGAGGACCTCATGCTCAGCAGTAGCTCTTCTAACTATAGAATTAAGGATCCTTAAAAGAATATACTATTTTAGGCAGAATGGTAGTTGATCTTTCAGTATTTGGAGAGAGGCTAAAATACTATTACATTTTACTGGGGAAAGTAAGAGTGAAACTTACCTGGTACAATAATACTTGTAAATCCATTGCTAGTTCCAACTCCTAATACATCTTCATAGGGACAAAATTTGAAGTTATTTATAGTTTTTGCCATCCTATGCCTCAAGTATGGTTTCTCTGTTGTTTGTGAGCAGCAGTTACTGAAAAACAAAACACGGTGATGAGTGAGATTAATATAATTTCTATTTTCATGGTGGTAGGTCCTCAAACTATCTTTTGTTCAAATTCTAAGGAACATACTTGTATATCTCTACGACTTCATCTAGCCCGACAGCAAGCATGTCCTTCTGAGAGAACTCGAGGTCCACCGGGGCACTCCTTAGCCTGTAGTCTTGTATAGGTCCGTCTAGGTTCCTAATGTCCCAGATTTTCATACTTCTGTCCACTCCTGATGTGGCCATGTACCTGTTAATTAATCGAAATTATTTAACAAAACAAAATGTAAGGGCATGAAAACTATAAATTTAACCATGTCACCAATACGCGAAATTACAAGATTGTAAATAGTAATGCAATATTTTTATGTGTCTGTAAATTTAGTCTAATCTAAAACTTGTATGACAAAGTCAAAAGAGTTTATGTTTATGGGTTGTATGATCATTTGAAAGAAAAATAATTAGCATGATACATACATTCCCCTGTTATCCACAGCAATAGCAGTCAGCGGTGTCTTATGGCACAATATCTTTGCCAACGGTTCCTTGATAGTAGGTGACCAGAGTGATACAACTCCTTTGGAGTTCCCTATGCATAGGGTGGCATTGTATGGGTTCTGCGCCATGACTGCTGTTCTGCCCAAGTGGTTGTTGTAGTGCCCCACCACTTCTCCGATGGAAATATCTAGCCATGTCATGAAGCCATATTCATTCTGGAAATTAGATAAAAATGCTTTAAGTTAGCAGGAATATTTCTTACTAATCATTACTTTTTTAAATAGATTGCTTGAGCCCTATAAGCATTATCTATAATGACTACTGCCAGCTGCTCTGTGGGAGGCAGTGGCCAGTGGGCTGTAATTCACCCTGCAGCAACACTTGTATTGATGTATGTTTTATGAAAAACCAGTTATGGAAGAAATATTTGTGGTAATACTTACAACAGTAGCTAGCAAGAAGTGGTATGGTAGGAATTCCATCCTCAAAATCTTATCCATTTTCTTGACACAGTGTATCTCAGTCCCTGTGTTGTCATACATGTACAGCCACTCCTTTTGAGCAGCTGCCACCATTGTTTCTGTGTGCAACCAACTGTAAAATAAAGTTGAGGTGGAATAAAATTTATTCAGTAAAATTTCAAGTATAAATGAAAACAGCAGGAGAAGGGTTATGAAAATAAAAATTTGATAGCTAAGATTGAATGTTGAATAAGGATGCTGTGGATGGTATGTTTACAAGATATTTCATCATCATTTTATTTTATTGCCGTTGTCCCAAATCATTTGAGGTTGGCGCAGCATGTCTTCTTCTTCCATACTTCTCTATAACACATCTCATCAGACAACTCTATTCGTGCCATATCATCCTTCACACAGTCCATCCATCGTTTCCTCACAACATTTTCCTCATTCCTCCGCATCACATGTCCATACCACGACAACTGATTACCACACAATTTTTCAGTCACCAGCGCCACTTTCAGACTTCCTCTTATGTACTCATTTCTTATTTTATCCATTCGCGTAACATCACACATCCTCTTTAGCATTCTCATCTCAGCCACATGCAAATGCCTTTCATTCATCCCTTTTGTGGCCCAACATTCTGATTCATACAAGACAGCAGGTCTAATTGTTTTATAAATCTTCGCCTTAAGTTTAAGGGGAATGCGGGAGTCACAGATTGTTACCAAGATATTTGATTGGTGGAAATGAAGTAGGTGGTCAAGTGTGGAAGATTATGGCTTTCTTTTCTCTCACAGAGAGGAGAACCTGTCTATATCCGAGCAGCTGGAATGTAAAAAGCTAATTATGTACTGTAAAAAATACTACAAGTTTACCTGACATCATGAATAGACTCCATAACATTAATTTCAAAATGTAACTTTTTAGTGACCCAGTCAAAAGCAGCCAAGTGTCCTTTCTTGCTGCCCAACAGTAGATGTCTTCCATTCCTAGAGTACTTAGTCCGGTAGGGTCCAAACTCTAGGTTCAGTTCGAAAATCTTGGATGCAGCAGATATGTCAACATTCTCTGCTATGATCTTCTGCGATATAGCTGTTGTTTTACTGTCCTCATCCACTTCTAAGCCACTGAAATGTTTAAAATGAGTAAGATAAAATATAAGGAATGTGCACATGCATTTCATACAAATTTCGTTTTTATTGCCATTTTGCATATGGAGGTAAATATTATTTGGCTAAAGAGTATAATTAACAAGAGGGCTTGCTGTCAACCACCACCTAACCCATGTAACTGATCAGCAAGGTTTTGGTTATGTTTCAATACTGAATCTTACTGACTATAAGTTAATGAGTAAAAGCAATGCTTGAAATAAATGTCATAAGAACTCTTTTTTACCCATGGTCCTCTGTTAACAATATTTCAGCTCTGGCTGCTTGTTCTTGGGCATAAGTAAACTTTCTCTCCCTTTTCCTTAATTTCTCGGCATGTAGTGGATGTCTCACACCTTTGCCAACACCCTCGCCACGGGAATGTGCTTCTAACTTTGCTGGATCTATGGGTGCTTTTCCTTCGAATTTTTTATTGGGTTTACGTTTTTGGACAGGTTTTCTGTGATGTTCTCTGTGGCTCTGAAATTAAAAGTGATATTTATTTTGGTACAGAAAAGCAAAGGATTGTAGAGAATACAGCTAACCTACACTGTTTACATATAAAACGAAAAAAACGTTTACCTTGAATTTGTGTGTTTTTAGCAGACCTGGAGTTATCTTAATGTTGTATACTTCCACATCTTGATTTTGTTTTTCAGTCTTTTGGTCTGGTTTCTTGTCTTCGGTATCAAAATACCGTTGAGGTGCTTTCTGTAAATAGCAAGTTAGGATTTACCCAATTCTATGTTCAATTATTGGGATCAACACATGAGATAGTTAAAATTAATTTACCTTTTTAGGATTCTTCATTGTAGATGTCTCCTAATTTGCAAATAATGTTCGTCACATGTGGTAAAAACTGTTTTGACAGCAGAACATGCGCGTTTGACAATTTTGACATTGACGACAAACCAATTTTACCACAGATTATGTTATTAGACGTTCCAGTTTTATTAGACTTTTAGCATTTGCCATAGTCGATTAGTATGGAAACGATGGAGAACGAGTGTTGATTCTCAAATTGAAATAATCTTTTGCCGTTTTATTGGGAAGCTAGCTTTTCATTGAGACAACGGTGCGTCCGTGGCCTAAGTTAGTTACTTTATGAAAATATGTAGTAATGCGGTTGGGGAGAGTTTATTGAACGCAAAGCTTTACCCTTAGCCAACCAGGCAACAAAGTCCATCACAGCACAGGCCACTGAAACATTCTCAAAGGGGGATTCTTGGGGAAAACAGAAACCACCTTAACACGATTAGGAAAAACTAAAGTTTTATTAGCCTGATCTAATTCAGGAACAGTCACATGGAGGATTTCTCGTTGCCGACATTCCTCAATGTCGCACTCCTAACAGTTAGTTAGAATAAGTTTATCTGTTGTAAAATGTTCACTGATGACTCTGTTCTGCCTACCAGAAACCAATGCGTAGCGCAACTTGCGCATTAGGTAGGTAATACTTATAGAACTGTAGATAGATAGTCCGAATTTAATAATTGAATTTCAATATGCACTGAAACTGAGATAGCATACCAAATATAACTGTAATAAGTATCTCATTATAGGCAACTAGTAAGGAATGAGGGAAAATGGAATTATTACCTTGTTCGGTACAGTCACATGGTAAAAGATAACTGATAGTAGGTATTTGGCAAAATTATATTAACCACTAGCTGTTGTCCGCGAGAAATTATTATAAAAATATTACTTCCGTAGTTGAATCAGATTTTGTTAACAATTTCAAGGGTTTTATTTTTTATGCACGGAACCCTAATACTTTTTTTTTCTTTTTGGGGTATCGTATTACCTAGTAATAACTGAGTTGTGGAGGTCAGATAGGCAGTCGGTCCATGTAAAATACTGGTATTCAGCTGCGTCCGGTTAGACTGGAAGCCGACCCCAACATACTTGGGAAAAGGCTAGGCAGATGATGATGATGATCCTAATAATTTTTCTAGCCTGAGTTACTCCTTATAACATCAGCTACCTTCTAGTAAAAGTCCCGTCAAAATCGGTCCAGCCGTTTTGGAGATTAGTCTGAACAAACAGGCAGACTAAAATAGAGACATTTAAAAAAATGTTTGTTAAAGTACCGTACTAATATACCTTCATATGCATTCTGTAAAATGCTGTTATTTGAAATTACAAACAGACACTTTTAATTTTATTTATTTGTATTGTATAGATGAAAGTATTTTTTTGCATGACTGTGACCGTATCTACCTACCGACTAGGTACTTTGGTTGTACGGGTTAAACCTACATACCTACCTATTAGCTATCGTTAAGGAAAATAAAAACCACTGAAATAATCTTGGTATTTATTATTTTTATTCTCTTTAACAACACATACTCAATATTTTACAGAAACGTATATGACAATCAGAGTAGTAACATAGTAATAGGTTTTAGTATTTAAATGCGAATATTTATAATTCCTGTGTACCAATGTGATAACGTCAAAACAAAATATTTCGTTATAAAGTCTTTATTTCTGATTACTTAATTAACAAAAACGAGATTTGTGTCTAAAACGATAAAATTGCGCATGTTCTTGTGTAAAGCGCATTAACTAAATTTATTGCAAATTAACATTAACTTGAGTTAATTAACCTATCACATATTCCGTAAAGTTAACAATAAATAAGTAACACGTAACATAATCACAGCAAAGTGAACATTGGCTAACAAAGAAAGTAGGTATTCATTTATCCCTAAAATCGATTATCAATTAGTGACTGAATTATTAACTTACACGATCTAATGAGATCTCATTATTTCCTAATACAAATAAAAACGTCCCTATGACGTGACAACTATCGTTATTCACAATTTTATTTACAAACTGACTAGAAAGTCCTCTAAGGAGTTATTTTTTTGTTTACATCGTTCATATTTCTATCTCATTAATTTAGTCTTAATAGGTCAGCGTTCGGGAGCTGCTGCGACTCTGAAGCATTTGGCACATTCCCAGCGTTCTCAACTTGTTAAGACAGATTAACAGTGTTCACTTATGTACTAATTTAGTTTCTTCTGCTTGATAAAAATCTGAGTTTGCATCTGAAATTATAAAATTTCTAAAGAGACCACCGTTCAGCGGCTGGCCAATTAAATTATATATTTATTTATATCCAAATGAAAGTAGGTACAATATTTACACAATTGATTTTAATGCGTTTGTGAGACTAAAATCGCTTACATACAATAGTATAAATTTCTCACCTAACAATTAATTTAATTTTAAGCATATGAGTAACAGTGTTTAAAATTTATTTAATGTCTATTATAGTCCAGCTTACAGATAAAAGTCGAACGAATCTTCGAGTGTTATGGTGATGTCATAAAGAAGTCACACATCGTATACAACGGTTTACAAAAGACATCGTTACCTAATACTTAGTAGAACACAAATACCTGTCCGGATGACCCACACGGGACGCGGACACGCTGTACAGTTATACATATCACGAAACTATTTAGTCCCTCACATAATATCATGCAGTCAAAGTCTTTGTCTTATATCTTTGGTGAGTAGCTCCGATTCTGCTTCCGCACTACCACGAACACTAAATTGTACTAGATTCAAGTAGTCTGTATCACTGATAAGCTCCGCCGATGGCACTCAAGTTGGTCAACTACAGATCACTGTCGCTCCGACTCGGCGGCGCTCTGTGAACCTTATATGGGTGTGGGGAGCACTGTGAAGTCCTGAAGCGCATTTTTCACTGTCTCGTAGATGGGTCGGTTCTCGTCGGGGCAGTAGCCGTCGGGCGAGCACAGCGTCTGCAGCTTGGTGAGGTACGAGTCGAAGTTGTCGTGCGCCGGCTTGTCGCCGGGGACGGGAGGAGGCGGCGCGCCGGGCGGTCCGGCCGGCGCCGGCGCCGTGCCGCCGCCCGGAATGCGCACGTGCTCCAGCAGCGTGATCACGTTATTCCGCAGACTTTCATAGTACTCATTCAAGTTATTGTTACGTGATATTAAAGTCTGGTTCTCCTGAAATAGCAAGCAACATTTCAAAATCCCAAATCAACCGTCCCACACCTCAAGCAAAACGGGCAAATCATAAATTTTTGACTTGAGTGGCTGCTGATAATGATAGTGGTACCAAATTATAAAAAGGTGTTGGTACTCACAAATGTGTGATGTGTTAGTAGCACTCAAAGTTGGATGTTTCGAGCCATGACAGTACCATCTAAGTTATCAGACAAAAATTTTGGGTTAAAAATTTTCATGAGGTGAATGAAGTTTTTTTAGCTCATGGTTGTATCTATTCTGGGGCGCCGAAAAGCCAAGAATTTGAAACAAAAATAAAAATGATTGTTAGTTTAAATGTTATGAGTGGCGACCTCCATACGGTCTTTGAAAAAATCTTGTATGTTACTTACCCTATCTCCATGTGAAAGATGCGTCTCCATAGCGTTGATATCTGATTTGAGCCGCATCATCTGCGACTCTACGCGCGCGTTCTCTCGCTGCAGCTCCGTAATCTCCTGTTCGAGGGTCATCAGATCCTCGCCGTTCCCCGTCTGCATATTCATCTCCATCCCTGAATTCCAGAACATTATCTGTAGTAAGTTTGTGGATCTTAATCATATGATTTTTTTGCAGAAGAAAATTTCAGGTCCCTATCGGGGAGAATATTTACTTTATAAATCTTTGTTTTGCTCAATAAATAAATACAAAGGGAAGGCTTGAAAGAATTTAGCAATAAAGTAAATTACACACCTGTATAAGGCTTTGGGTATAACGGCGTGATATCATCCGGGTATTTGGGCTTTTTTGGTTGCGGTGTGGGCGTCGCGGCTCCTGCAACCGGGCATCCAGACAGCGAGCGGTGCGTTAGGAACGAGCCGTTGATGTGTCCCGATCCGTCGCAGCCGGGCGTCGGGCAGTTCACTCCGTCGAACTTTATAGCCGACGCCGCCGCAGCCACCGCCGCTTTGTGTTGCTCCACTGTTCCACCACTTTCGAGCACTCGCATTTTGTTGCGGTTTGCGATCGGGCACCCCGAGGCACTGCGGAACAAAAACCAAGGACATTAATACACAAACTTTTCTCCATATGCACACACTACTATATCTACTATCTACTCTCTACACCAAATATCTACTTTCCACTGAGAATCAGTCTTACCTTCGATGTGATAAGAATTTCCCTGTAGCGTGTCCAGATCCGTCACAGCCCGGTATAGGGCATCTAAGCAGCGTGGAAATAACCAAGAAACTTATTGGATTACAGAAGAAATGCGGTTTTCTCTAAATACTTCTTACAATAGTTAGAACTGAGTTGGAAGGTCAGAGGTATGAAAGCTATGCACGTGTTTGTTGTGGAACTCCTAGAAATTCAATGCCGCACATAAATTACGACAATACATTGAATGTAATTAGTTGGAGCCAGCTCAGATGTCGAGTGTCGTATTACTATCTGCGATTACAATAGTAAAACTGCAGTAAATTACTTACTCGTGTAAGCAGTTTTCTGTTTAGCAAGTAAGTTTTTTACTGTCATACTTATTTTTACTAACTCTGTAATAGCTAGGTATTAGTCAAAGTTTATTCTAAAAATAGAAGTGTTAGAGTGTTAGGATAGAAAATAAGTAAACCATATTAATTTGGCTAAACTTGTTTAATTCTAACTGGTCCTGACAGAAAACCCCAGATGTCTAAACGTTAATTAGGCTTTATTTATTCGACCACGACTATAATTTAGATAAGTTAATGTTAAATTGCACCCAGCACCATTACACAAATCAGTTGACCAAATGGTGAACTCACCTCAGTGGCTCGGAGTCCTGTCCGTCTCTAGGCTTGCTCTTGGGCTTGTTAGCTCTGGGGCAGCCAGAGAGGGAGCGGTGCGAGGAGTAGTTGCCGGTGACGTGTCCGGAGCCGTCGCAGCCGGGCGTGGGACACTTGAGCTCCTGCGAATGCGGCTGCACATAAACAGACTGCTTACAATGGCGTCTCGGCGCAGCGTACTGTAGCTTGCAGCGGCTCGCATAGTGGACACTGGACATGGCATGCGCTGGATTCTTGTTCACAGACACACATTGGAAGCCATCTAGCCCTAGATTGTGGGACTAAACCTTGCTGGGCTGGATGCATTTTACTAGAGGATTTATTTTATTTCCTAGTTTTAACTGATATTTGTTTTATTTCCTAGTTTTAACTGTTGGCACGAATCTGTCGAGAACACCAAATGATTGCTTCTTTGCATTTTGGGCTTCTGGTAGATTGAGCAGTTTCTGTGCTTCTTTTGCTTGCTCGATGAATTCCTGAAAATTAAAAGGACGAATTGTTATTATGTAATAAGATTGTATGTGTTTACACGGCTATTCATGGGCGATTTTAATAAAACACCATGACGACTTTTAATGTAGTTTACCTTTCTAGCTACTTGTTTTATAATCTTCTTTCTTGCTATCTGGGTCTTGCCTTTCTTCTTATGCCTGGGAGTGAAGTCCATTTTCTTAGGCTTGAGATACTGAAATAAAAATATAGGAAAAAATTACAAACTAACTTTAAAAGGTTTACTTTACGATTTTGTCTACGATGAATGAATAAACTTCATAAGGTTCACGGTCTAGATCAATTAGGGTCACCCACTAATCTGTTAACACAGTTCAGAGTTATACAAAAAGAGATGAAAATCTCAAGTTATTTACCCAGGACGTCTTGTTATTGAGTTGTTTGAAAAAAAAACATCGAAAAAAGGAGTCTAGCTTCATGCTCTATAAATCTAACGATAATCAGACAAAGGTCAATTGAAGTATTTATGGGGCCAATGAAAATTCGTTATTTTTGACCTAGGAGTCCTAGTTTTTGAGATATTTGCGTAAAATTAAAAAAGAGGATTTCAAGTTATGCCGAACGTACAACAGTGATAATTATATTCCCTGTATGGGGAGAGGTCGAGTATCTGTTTGAACTTTGGTACACTCCTGGCTACTGGTAGGTACTGCATGACTGTGTGTTGCATCATCTTACGACGTATACCCGGCTATAAACCTGCTGCGCCTGTTTGTCGAAACCAAGCGACCATTTGCTCTTACGAACTTACCAAAAGTTTCTTCTTCGCCTCCATCTGTTCTTGCATGGAGGGCACGTCAACTTCAGTGATATCAAACGGATTGAGTGTGATAAGTTCTGCAGGGATCTTGTCCAGTAACGATTTGACCTCAGCCTCCTTTCGTTGTGTCTTGTTCTGGAACGGATTGCTTTCCAACGCATCGAAGTTCGGCTCACCACTGCCTGTAATAAAGGTTATCCTTGAAAGGCCATAAAATAACATCACATCTGTATTTTCCAAAGTCAGAGGCGTTCAGTAAACCCTCGTTTCGACGGTTACGGTTTAAGTCTCGTGTAATAAGGAGTGCGCCTATTGCCATCAACCAGGTACTTCTCCAGACTCTGGGCTGCTACTGAGAATTACATGATGGAAACATCCAATAATATTATGTCTAACCTGGGAATCAAATCGAGGACCTCATGCTCAGCAGTAGCTCTTCTAACTATAGAATTAAGGATCCTTAAAAGAATATACTATTTTAGGCAGAATGGTAGTTGATCTTTCAGTATTTGGAGAGAGGCTAAAATACTATTACATTTTACTGGGGAAAGTAAGAGTGAAACTTACCTGGTACAATAATACTTGTAAATCCATTGCTAGTTCCAACTCCTAATACATCTTCATAGGGACAAAATTTGAAGTTATTTATAGTTTTTGCCATCCTATGCCTCAAGTATGGTTTCTCTGTTGTTTGTGAGCAGCAGTTACTGAAAAACAAAACACGGTGATGAGTGAGATTAATATAATTTCTATTTTCATGGTGGTAGGTCCTCAAACTATCTTTTGTTCAAATTCTAAGGAACATACTTGTATATCTCTACGACTTCATCTAGCCCGACAGCAAGCATGTCCTTCTGAGAGAACTCGAGGTCCACCGGGGCACTTCTTAGCCTGTAGTCTTGTATAGGTCCGTCTAGGTTCCTAATGTCCCAGATTTTCATACTTCTGTCCACTCCTGATGTGGCCATGTACCTGTTAATTAATCGAAATTATTTAACAAAACAAAATGTAAGGGCATGAAAACTATAAATTTAACCATGTCACCAATACGCGAAATTACAAGATTGTAAATAGTAATGCAATATTTTTATGTGTCTGTAAATTTAGTCTAATCTAAAACTTGTATGACAAAGTCAAAAGAGTTTATGTTTATGGGTTGTATGATCATTTGAAAGAAAAATAATTAGCATGATACATACATTCCCCTGTTATCCACAGCAATAGCAGTCAGCGGTGTCTTATGGCACAATATCTTTGCCAACGGTTCCTTGATAGTAGGTGACCAGAGTGATACAACTCCTTTGGAGTTCCCTATGCATAGGGTGGCATTGTATGGGTTCTGCGCCATGACTGCTGTTCTGCCCAAGTGGTTGTTGTAGTGCCCCACCACTTCTCCGATGGAAATATCTAGCCATGTCATGAAGCCATATTCATTCTGGAAATTAGATAAAAATGCTTTAAGTTAGCAGGAATATTTCTTACTAATCATTACTTTTTTAAATAGATTGCTTGAGCCCTATAAGCATTATCTATAATGACTACTGCCAGCTGCTCTGTGGGAGGCAGTGGCCAGTGGGCTGTAATTCACCCTGCAGCAACACTTGTATTGATGTATGTTTTATGAAAAACCAGTTATGGAAGAAATATTTGTGGTAATACTTACAACAGTAGCTAGCAAGAAGTGGTATGGTAGGAATTCCATCCTCAAAATCTTATCCATTTTCTTGACACAGTGTATCTCAGTCCCTGTGTTGTCATACATGTACAGCCACTCCTTTTGAGCAGCTGCCACCATTGTTTCTGTGTGCAACCAACTGTAAAATAAAGTTGAGGTGGAATAAAATTTATTCAGTAAAATTTCAAGTATAAATGAAAACAGCAGGAGAAGGGTTATGAAAATAAAAATTTGATAGCTAAGATTGAATGTTGAATAAGGATGCTGTGGATGGTATGTTTACAAGATATTTCATCATCATTTTATTTTATTGCCGTTGTCCCAAATCATTTGAGGTTGGCGCAGCATGTCTTCTTCTTCCATACTTCTCTATAACACATCTCATCAGACAACTCTATTCGTGCCATATCATCCTTCACACAGTCCATCCATCGTTTCCTCACAACATTTTCCTCATTCCTCCGCATCACATGTCCATACCACGACAACTGATTACCACACAATTTTTCAGTCACCAGCGCCACTTTCAGACTTCCTCTTATGTACTCATTTCTTATTTTATCCATTCGCGTAACATCACACATCCTCTTTAGCATTCTCATCTCAGCCACATGCAAATGCCTTTCATTCATCCCTTTTGTGGCCCAACATTCTGATTCATACAAGACAGCAGGTCTAATTGTTTTATAAATCTTCGCCTTAAGTTTAAGGGGAATGCGGGAGTCACAGATTGTTACCAAGATATTTGATTGGTGGAAATGAAGTAGGTGGTCAAGTGTGGAAGATTATGGCTTTCTTTTCTCTCACAGAGAGGAGAACCTGTCTATATCCGAGCAGCTGGAATGTAAAAAGCTAATTATGTACTGTAAAAAATACTACAAGTTTACCTGACATCATGAATAGACTCCATAACATTAATTTCAAAATGTAACTTTTTAGTGACCCAGTCAAAAGCAGCCAAGTGTCCTTTCTTGCTGCCCAACAGTAGATGTCTTCCATTCCTAGAGTACTTAGTCCGGTAGGGTCCAAACTCTAGGTTCAGTTCGAAAATCTTGGATGCAGCAGATATGTCAACATTCTCTGCTATGATCTTCTGCGATATAGCTGTTGTTTTACTGTCCTCATCCACTTCTAAGCCACTGAAATGTTTAAAATGAGTAAGATAAAATATAAGGAATGTGCACATGCATTTCATACAAATTTCGTTTTTATTGCCATTTTGCATATGGAGGTAAATATTATTTGGCTAAAGAGTATAATTAACAAGAGGGCTTGCTGTCAACCACCACCTAACCCATGTAACTGATCAGCAAGGTTTTGGTTATGTTTCAATACTGAATCTTACTGACTATAAGTTAATGAGTAAAAGCAATGCTTGAAATAAATGTCATAAGAACTCTTTTTTACCCATGGTCCTCTGTTAACAATATTTCAGCTCTGGCTGCTTGTTCTTGGGCATAAGTAAACTTTCTCTCCCTTTTCCTTAATTTCTCGGCATGTAGTGGATGTCTCACACCTTTGCCAACACCCTCGCCACGGGAATGTGCTTCTAACTTTGCTGGATCTATGGGTGCTTTTCCTTCGAATTTTTTATTGGGTTTACGTTTTTGGACAGGTTTTCTGTGATGTTCTCTGTGGCTCTGAAATTAAAAGTGATATTTATTTTGGTACAGAAAAGCAAAGGATTGTAGAGAATACAGCTAACCTACACTGTTTACATATAAAACGAAAAAAACGTTTACCTTGAATTTGTGTGTTTTTAGCAGACCTGGAGTTATCTTAATGTTGTATACTTCCACATCTTGATTTTGTTTTTCAGTCTTTTGGTCTGGTTTCTTGTCTTCGGTATCAAAATACCGTTGAGGTGCTTTCTGTAAATAGCAAGTTAGGATTTACCCAATTCTATGTTCAATTATTGGGATCAACACATGAGATAGTTAAAATTAATTTACCTTTTTAGGATTCTTCATTGTAGATGTCTCCTAATTTGCAAATAATGTTCGTCACATGTGGTAAAAACTGTTTTGACAGCAGAACATGCGCGTTTGACAATTTTGACATTGACGACAAACCAATTTTACCACAGATTATGTTATTAGACGTTCCAGTTTTATTAGACTTTTAGCATTTGCCATAGTCGATTAGTATGGAAACGATGGAGAACGAGTGTTGATTCTCAAATTGAAATAATCTTTTGCCGTTTTATTGGGAAGCTAGCTTTTCATTGAGACAACGGTGCGTCCGTGGCCTAAGTTAGTTACTTTATGAAAATATGTAGTAATGCGGTTGGGGAGAGTTTATTGAACGCAAAGCTTTACCCTTAGCCAACCAGGCAACAAAGTCCATCACAGCACAGGCCACTGAAACATTCTCAAAGGGGGATTCTTGGGGAAAACAGAAACCACCTTAACACGATTAGGAAAAACTAAAGTTTTATTAGCCTGATCTAATTCAGGAACAGTCACATGGAGGATTTCTCGTTGCCGACATTCCTCAATGTCGCACTCCTAACAGTTAGTTAGAATAAGTTTATCTGTTGTAAAATGTTCACTGATGACTCTGTTCTGCCTACCAGAAACCAATGCGTAGCGCAACTTGCGCATTAGGTAGGTAATACTTATAGAACTGTAGATAGATAGTCCGAATTTAATAATTGAATTTCAATATGCACTGAAACTGAGATAGCATACCAAATATAACTGTAATAAGTATCTCATTATAGGCAACTAGTAAGGAATGAGGGAAAATGGAATTATTACCTTGTTCGGTACAGTCACATGGTAAAAGATAACTGATAGTAGGTATTTGGCAAAATTATATTAACCACTAGCTGTTGTCCGCGAGAAATTATTATAAAAATATTACTTCCGTAGTTGAATCAGATTTTGTTAACAATTTCAAGGGTTTTATTTTTTATGCACGGAACCCTAATACTTTTTTTTTCTTTTTGGGGTATCGTATTACCTAGTAATAACTGAGTTGTGGAGGTCAGATAGGCAGTCGGTCCATGTAAAATACTGGTATTCAGCTGCGTCCGGTTAGACTGGAAGCCGACCCCAACATACTTGGGAAAAGGCTAGGCAGATGATGATGATGATCCTAATAATTTTTCTAGCCTGAGTTACTCCTTATAACATCAGCTACCTTCTAGTAAAAGTCCCGTCAAAATCGGTCCAGCCGTTTTGGAGATTAGTCTGAACAAACAGGCAGACTAAAATAGAGACATTTAAAAAAATGTTTGTTAAAGTACCGTACTAATATACCTTCATATGCATTCTGTAAAATGCTGTTATTTGAAATTACAAACAGACACTTTTAATTTTATTTATTTGTATTGTATAGATGAAAGTATTTTTTTGCATGACTGTGACCGTATCTACCTACCGACTAGGTACTTTGGTTGTACGGGTTAAACCTACATACCTACCTATTAGCTATCGTTAAGGAAAATAAAAACCACTGAAATAATCTTGGTATTTATTATTTTTATTCTCTTTAACAACACATACTCAATATTTTACAGAAACGTATATGACAATCAGAGTAGTAACATAGTAATAGGTTTTAGTATTTAAATGCGAATATTTATAATTCCTGTGTACCAATGTGATAACGTCAAAACAAAATATTTCGTTATAAAGTCTTTATTTCTGATTACTTAATTAACAAAAACGAGATTTGTGTCTAAAACGATAAAATTGCGCATGTTCTTGTGTAAAGCGCATTAACTAAATTTATTGCAAATTAACATTAACTTGAGTTAATTAAGCTATCACATATTCCGTAAAGTTAACAATAAATAAGTAATACGTAACATAATCACAGCAAAGTGAACATTGGCTAACAAAGAAAGTAGGTATTCATTTATCCCTAAAATCGATTATCAATTAGTGACTGAATTATTAACTTACACGATCTAATGAGATCTCATTATTTCCTAATACAAATAAAAACGTCCCTATGACGTGACAACTATCGTTATTCACAATTTTATTTACAAACTGACTAGAAAGTCCTCTAAGGAGTTATTTTTTTGTTTACATCGTTCATATTTCTATCTCATTAATTTAGTCTTAATAGGTCAGCGTTCGGGAGCTGCTGCGACTCTGAAGCATTTGGCACATTCCCAGCGTTCTCAACTTGTTAAGACAGATTAACAGTGTTCACTTATGTACTAATTTAGTTTCTTCTGCTTGATAAAAATCTGAGTTTGCATCTGAAATTATAAAATTTCTAAAGAGACCACCGTTCAGCGGCTGGCCAATTAAATTATATATTTATTTATATCCAAATGAAAGTAGGTACAATATTTACACAATTGATTTTAATGCGTTTGTGAGACTAAAATCGCTTACATACAATAGTATAAATTTCTCACCTAACAATTAATTTAATTTTAAGCATATGAGTAACAGTGTTTAAAATTTATTTAATGTCTATTATAGTCCAGCTTACAGATAAAAGTCGAACGAATCTTCGAGTGTTATGGTGATGTCATAAAGAAGTCACACATCGTATACAACGGTTTACAAAAGACATCGTTACCTAATACTTAGTAGAACACAAATACCTGTCCGGATGACCCACACGGGACGCGGACACGCTGTACAGTTATACATATCACGAAACTATTTAGTCCCTCACATAATATCATGCAGTCAAAGTCTTTGTCTAATATCTTTGGTGAGTAGCTCCGATTCTGCTTCCGCACTACCACGAACACTAAATTGTACTAGATTCAAGTAGTCTGTATCACTGATAAGCTCCGCCGATGGCACTCAAGTTGGTCAACTACAGATCACTGTCGCTCCGACTCGGCGGCGCTCTGTGAACCTTATATGGGTGTGGGGAGCACTGTGAAGTCCTGAAGCGCATTTTTCACTGTCTCGTAGATGGGTCGGTTCTCGTCGGGGCAGTAGCCGTCGGGCGAGCACAGCGTCTGCAGCTTGGTGAGGTACGAGTCGAAGTTGTCGTGCGCCGGCTTGTCGCCGGGGACGGGAGGAGGCGGCGCGCCGGGCGGTCCGGCCGGCGCCGGCGCCGTGCCGCCGCCCGGAATGCGCACGTGCTCCAGCAGCGTGATCACGTTATTCCGCAGACTTTCATAGTACTCATTCAAGTTATTGTTACGTGATATTAAAGTCTGGTTCTCCTGAAATAGCAAGCAACATTTCAAAATCCCAAATCAACCGTCCCACACCTCAAGCAAAACGGGCAAATCATAAATTTTTGACTTGAGTGGCTGCTGATAATGATAGTGGTACCAAATTATAAAAAGGTGTTGGTACTCACAAATGTGTGATGTGTTAGTAGCACTCAAAGTTGGATGTTTCGAGCCATGACAGTACCATCTAAGTTATCAGACAAAAATTTTGGGTTAAAAATTTTCATGAGGTGAATGAAGTTTTTTTAGCTCATGGTTGTATCTATTCTGGAGCGCCGAAAAGCCAAGAATTTGAAACAAAAATAAAAATGATTGTTAGTTTAAATGTTATGAGTGGCGACCTCCATACGGTCTTTGAAAAAATCTTGTATGTTACTTACCCTATCTCCATGTGAAAGATGCGTCTCCATAGCGTTGATATCTGATTTGAGCCGCATCATCTGCGACTCTACGCGCGCGTTCTCTCGCTGCAGCTCCGTAATCTCCTGTTCGAGGGTCATCAGATCCTCGCCGTTCCCCGTCTGCATATTCATCTCCATCCCTGAATTCCAGAACATTATCTGTAGTAAGTTTGTGGATCTTAATCATATGATTTTTTTGCAGAAGAAAATTTCAGGTCCCTATCGGGGAGAATATTTACTTTATAAATCTTTGTTTTGCTCAATAAATAAATACAAAGGGAAGGCTTGAAAGAATTTAGCAATAAAGTAAAATACACACCTGTATAAGGCTTTGGGTATAACGGCGTGATATCATCCGGGTATTTGGGCTTTTTTGGTTGCGGTGTGGGCGTCGCGGCTCCTGCAACCGGGCATCCAGACAGCGAGCGGTGCGTTAGGAACGAGCCGTTGATGTGTCCCGATCCGTCGCAGCCGGGCGTCGGGCAGTTCACTCCGTCGAACTTTATAGCCGACGCCGCCGCAGCCACCGCCGCTTTGTGTTGCTCCACTGTTCCACCACTTTCGAGCACTCGCATTTTGTTGCGGTTTGCGATCGGGCACCCCGAGGCACTGCGGAACAAAAACCAAGGACATTAATACACAAACTTTTCTCCATATGCACACACTACTATATCTACTATCTACTCTCTACACCAAATATCTACTTTCCACTGAGAATCAGTCTTACCTTCGATGTGATAAGAATTTCCCTGTAGCGTGTCCAGATCCGTCACAGCCCGGTATAGGGCATCTAAGCAGCGTGGAAATAACCAAGAAACTTATTGGATTACAGAAGAAATGCGGTTTTCTCTAAATACTTCTTACAATAGTTAGAACTGAGTTGGAAGGTCAGAGGTATGAAAGCTATGCACGTGTTTGTTGTGGAACTCCTAGAAATTCAATGCCGCACATAAATTACGACAATACATTGAATGTAATTAGTTGGAGCCAGCTCAGATGTCGAGTGTCGTATTACTATCTGCGATTACAATAGTAAAACTGCAGTAAATTACTTACTCGTGTAAGCAGTTTTCTGTTTAGCAAGTAAGTTTTTTACTGTCATACTTATTTTTACTAACTCTGTAATAGCTAGGTATTAGTCAAAGTTTATTCTAAAAATAGAAGTGTTAGAGTGTTAGGATAGAAAATAAGTAAACCATATTAATTTGGCTAAACTTGTTTAATTCTAACTGGTCCTGACAGAAAACCCCAGATGTCTAAACGTTAATTAGGCTTTATTTATTCGACCACGACTATAATTTAGATAAGTTAATGTTAAATTGCACCCAGCACCATTACACAAATCAGTTGACCAAATGGTGAACTCACCTCAGTGGCTCGGAGTCCTGTCCGTCTCTAGGCTTGCTCTTGGGCTTGTTAGCTCTGGGGCAGCCAGAGAGGGAGCGGTGCGAGGAGTAGTTGCCGGTGACGTGTCCGGAGCCGTCGCAGCCGGGCGTGGGACACTTGAGCTCCTGCGAATGCGGCTGCACATAAACAGACTGCTTACAATGGCGTCTCGGCGCAGCGTACTGTAGCTTGCAGCGGCTCGCATAGTGGACACTGGACATGGCATGCGCTGGATTCTTGTTCACAGACACACATTCGAAGCCATCTAGCCCTAGATTGTGGGACTAAACCTTGCTGGGCTGGATGCATTTTACTAGAGGATTTATTTTATTTCCTAGTTTTAACTGATATTTGTTTTATTTCCTAGTTTTAACTGTTGGCACGAATCTGTCGAGAACACCAAATGATTGCTTCTTTGCATTTTGGGCTTCTGGTAGATTGAGCAGTTTCTGTGCTTCTTTTGCTTGCTCGATGAATTCCTGAAAATTAAAAGGACGAATTGTTATTATGTAATAAGATTGTATGTGTTTACACGGCTATTCATGGGCGATTTTAATAAAACACCATGACGACTTTGAATGTAGTTTACCTTTCTAGCTACTTGTTTTATAATCTTCTTTCTTGCTATCTGGGTCTTGCCTTTCTTCTTATGCCTGGGAGTGAAGTCCATTTTCTTAGGCTTGAGATACTGAAATAAAAATATAGGAAAAAATTACAAACTAACTTTAAAAGGTTTACTTTACGATTTTGTCTACGATGAATGAATAAACTTCATAAGGTTCACGGTCTAGATCAATTAGGGTCACCCACTAATCTGTTAACACAGTTCAGAGTTATACAAAAAGAGATGAAAATCTCAAGTTATTTACCCAGGACGTCTTGTTATTGAGTTGTTTGAAAAAAAAACATCGAAAAAAGGAGTCTAGCTTCATGCTCTATAAATCTAACGATAATCAGACAAAGGTCAATTGAAGTATTTATGGGGCCAATGAAAATTCGTTATTTTTGACCTAGGAGTCCTAGTTTTTGAGATATTTGCGTAAAATTAAAAAAGAGGATTTCAAGTTATGCCGAACGTACAACAGTGATAATTATATTCCCTGTATGGGGAGAGGTCGAGTATCTGTTTGAACTTTGGTACACTCCTGGCTACTGGTAGGTACTGCATGACTGTGTGTTGCATCATCTTACGACGTATACCCGGCTATAAACCTGCTGCGCCTGTTTGTCGAAACCAAGCGACCATTTGCTCTTACGAACTTACCAAAAGTTTCTTCTTCGCCTCCATCTGTTCTTGCATGGAGGGCACGTCAACTTCAGTGATATCAAACGGATTGAGTGTGATAAGTTCTGCAGGGATCTTGTCCAGTAACGATTTGACCTCAGCCTCCTTTCGTTGTGTCTTGTTCTGGAACGGATTGCTTTCCAACGCATCGAAGTTCGGCTCACCACTGCCTGTAATAAAGGTTATCCTTGAAAGGCCATAAAATAACATCACATCTGTATTTTCCAAAGTCAGAGGCGTTCAGTAAACCCTCGTTTCGACGGTTACGGTTTAAGTCTCGTGTAATAAGGAGTGCGCCTATTGCCATCAACCAGGTACTTCTCCAGACTCTGGGCTGCTACTGAGAATTACATGATGGAAACATCCAATAATATTATGTCTAACCTGGGAATCAAATCGAGGACCTCATGCTCAGCAGTAGCTCTTCTAACTATAGAATTAAGGATCCTTAAAAGAATATACTATTTTAGGCAGAATGGTAGTTGATCTTTCAGTATTTGGAGAGAGGCTAAAATACTATTACATTTTACTGGGGAAAGTAAGAGTGAAACTTACCTGGTACAATAATACTTGTAAATCCATTGCTAGTTCCAACTCCTAATACATCTTCATAGGGACAAAATTTGAAGTTATTTATAGTTTTTGCCATCCTATGCCTCAAGTATGGTTTCTCTGTTGTTTGTGAGCAGCAGTTACTGAAAAACAAAACACGGTGATGAGTGAGATTAATATAATTTCTATTTTCATGGTGGTAGGTCCTCAAACTATCTTTTGTTCAAATTCTAAGGAACATACTTGTATATCTCTACGACTTCATCTAGCCCGACAGCAAGCATGTCCTTCTGAGAGAACTCGAGGTCCACCGGGGCACTCCTTAGCCTGTAGTCTTGTATAGGTCCGTCTAGGTTCCTAATGTCCCAGATTTTCATACTTCTGTCCACTCCTGATGTGGCCATGTACCTGTTAATTAATCGAAATTATTTAACAAAACAAAATGTAAGGGCATGAAAACTATAAATTTAACCATGTCACCAATATGCGAAATTACAAGATTGTAAATAGTAATGCAATATTTTTATGTGTCTGTAAATTTAGTCTAATCTAAAACTTGTATGACAAAGTCAAAAGAGTTTATGTTTATGGGTTGTATGATCATTTGAAAGAAAAATAATTAGCATGATACATACATTCCCCTGTTATCCACAGCAATAGCAGTCAGCGGTGTCTTATGGCACAATATCTTTGCCAACGGTTCCTTGATAGTAGGTGACCAGAGTGATACAACTCCTTTGGAGTTCCCTATGCATAGGGTGGCATTGTATGGGTTCTGCGCCATGACTGCTGTTCTGCCCAAGTGGTTGTTGTAGTGCCCCACCACTTCTCCGATGGAAATATCTAGCCATGTCATGAAGCCATATTCATTCTGGAAATTAGATAAAAATGCTTTAAGTTAGCAGGAATATTTCTTACTAATCATTACTTTTTTAAATAGATTGCTTGAGCCCTATAAGCATTATCTATAATGACTACTGCCAGCTGCTCTGTGGGAGGCAGTGGCCAGTGGGCTGTAATTCACCCTGCAGCAACACTTGTATTGATGTATGTTTTATGAAAAACCAGTTATGGAAGAAATATTTGTGGTAATACTTACAACAGTAGCTAGCAAGAAGTGGTATGGTAGGAATTCCATCCTCAAAATCTTATCCATTTTCTTGACACAGTGTATCTCAGTCCCTGTGTTGTCATACATGTACAGCCACTCCTTTTGAGCAGCTGCCACCATTGTTTCTGTGTGCAACCAACTGTAAAATAAAGTTGAGGTGGAATAAAATTTATTCAGTAAAATTTCAAGTATAAATGAAAACAGCAGGAGAAGGGTTATGAAAATAAAAATTTGATAGCTAAGATTGAATGTTGAATAAGGATGCTGTGGATGGTATGTTTACAAGATATTTCATCATCATTTTATTTTATTGCCGTTGTCCCAAATCATTTGAGGTTGGCACAGCATGTCTTCTTCTTCCATACTTCTCTATAACACATCTCATCAGACAACTCTATTCGTGCCATATCATCCTTCACACAGTCCATCCATCGTTTCCTCACAACATTTTCCTCATTCCTCCGCATCACATGTCCATACCACGACAACTGATTACCACACAATTTTTCAGTCACCAGCGCCACTTTCAGACTTCCTCTTATGTACTCATTTCTTATTTTATCCATTCGCGTAACATCACACATCCTCTTTAGCATTCTCATCTCAGCCACATGCAAATGCCTTTCATTCATCCCTTTTGTGGCCCAACATTCTGATTCATACAAGACAGCAGGTCTAATTGTTTTATAAATCTTCGCCTTAAGTTTAAGGGGAATGCGGGAGTCACAGATTGTTACCAAGATATTTGATTGGTGGAAATGAAGTAGGTGGTCAAGTGTGGAAGATTATGGCTTTCTTTTCTCTCACAGAGAGGAGAACCTGTCTATATCCGAGCAGCTGGAATGTAAAAAGCTAATTATGTACTGTAAAAAATACTACAAGTTTACCTGACATCATGAATAGACTCCATAACATTAATTTCAAAATGTAACTTTTTAGTGACCCAGTCAAAAGCAGCCAAGTGTCCTTTCTTGCTGCCCAACAGTAGATGTCTTCCATTCCTAGAGTACTTAGTCCGGTAGGGTCCAAACTCTAGGTTCAGTTCGAAAATCTTGGATGCAGCAGATATGTCAACATTCTCTGCTATGATCTTCTGCGATATAGCTGTTGTTTTACTGTCCTCATCCACTTCTAAGCCACTGAAATGTTTAAAATGAGTAAGATAAAATATAAGGAATGTGCACATGCATTTCATACAAATTTCGTTTTTATTGCCATTTTGCATATGGAGGTAAATATTATTTGGCTAAAGAGTATAATTAACAAGAGGGCTTGCTGTCAACCACCACCTAACCCATGTAACTGATCAGCAAGGTTTTGGTTATGTTTCAATACTGAATCTTACTGACTATAAGTTAATGAGTAAAAGCAATGCTTGAAATAAATGTCATAAGAACTCTTTTTTACCCATGGTCCTCTGTTAACAATATTTCAGCTCTGGCTGCTTGTTCTTGGGCATAAGTAAACTTTCTCTCCCTTTTCCTTAATTTCTCGGCATGTAGTGGATGTCTCACACCTTTGCCAACACCCTCGCCACGGGAATGTGCTTCTAACTTTGCTGGATCTATGGGTGCTTTTCCTTCGAATTTTTTATTGGGTTTACGTTTTTGGACAGGTTTTCTGTGATGTTCTCTGTGGCTCTGAAATTAAAAGTGATATTTATTTTGGTACAGAAAAGCAAAGGATTGTAGAGAATACAGCTAACCTACACTGTTTACATATAAAACGAAAAAAACGTTTACCTTGAATTTGTGTGTTTTTAGCAGACCTGGAGTTATCTTAATGTTGTATACTTCCACATCTTGATTTTGTTTTTCAGTCTTTTGGTCTGGTTTCTTGTCTTCGGTATCAAAATACCGTTGAGGTGCTTTCTGTAAATAGCAAGTTAGGATTTACCCAATTCTATGTTCAATTATTGGGATCAACACATGAGATAGTTAAAATTAATTTACCTTTTTAGGATTCTTCATTGTAGATGTCTCCTAATTTGCAAATAATGTTCGTCACATGTGGTAAAAACTGTTTTGACAGCAGAACATGCGCGTTTGACAATTTTGACATTGACGACAAACCAATTTTACCACAGATTATGTTATTAGACGTTCCAGTTTTATTAGACTTTTAGCATTTGCCATAGTCGATTAGTATGGAAACGATGGAGAACGAGTGTTGATTCTCAAATTGAAATAATCTTTTGCCGTTTTATTGGGAAGCTAGCTTTTCATTGAGACAACGGTGCGTCCGTGGCCTAAGTTAGTTACTTTATGAAAATATGTAGTAATGCGGTTGGGGAGAGTTTATTGAACGCAAAGCTTTACCCTTAGCCAACCAGGCAACAAAGTCCATCACAGCACAGGCCACTGAAACATTCTCAAAGGGGGATTCTTGGGGAAAACAGAAACCACCTTAACACGATTAGGAAAAACTAAAGTTTTATTAGCCTGATCTAATTCAGGAACAGTCACATGGAGGATTTCTCGTTGCCGACATTCCTCAATGTCGCACTCCTAACAGTTAGTTAGAATAAGTTTATCTGTTGTAAAATGTTCACTGATGACTCTGTTCTGCCTACCAGAAACCAATGCGTAGCGCAACTTGCGCATTAGGTAGGTAATACTTATAGAACTGTAGATAGATAGTCCGAATTTAATAATTGAATTTCAATATGCACTGAAACTGAGATAGCATACCAAATATAACTGTAATAAGTATCTCATTATAGGCAACTAGTAAGGAATGAGGGAAAATGGAATTATTACCTTGTTCGGTACAGTCACATGGTAAAAGATAACTGATAGTAGGTATTTGGCAAAATTATATTAACCACTAGCTGTTGTCCGCGAGAAATTATTATAAAAATATTACTTCCGTAGTTGAATCAGATTTTGTTAACAATTTCAAGGGTTTTATTTTTTATGCACGGAACCCTAATACTTTTTTTTTCTTTTTGGGGTATCGTATTACCTAGTAATAACTGAGTTGTGGAGGTCAGATAGGCAGTCGGTCCATGTAAAATACTGGTATTCAGCTGCGTCCGGTTAGACTGGAAGCCGACCCCAACATACTTGGGAAAAGGCTAGGCAGATGATGATGATGATCCTAATAATTTTTCTAGCCTGAGTTACTCCTTATAACATCAGCTACCTTCTAGTAAAAGTCCCGTCAAAATCGGTCCAGCCGTTTTGGAGATTAGTCTGAACAAACAGGCAGACTAAAATAGAGACATTTAAAAAAATGTTTGTTATAAGTACCGTACTAATATACCTTCATATGCATTCTGTAAAATGCTGTTATTTGAAATTACAAACAGACACTTTTAATTTTATTTATTTGTATTGTATAGATGAAAGTATTTTTTTGCATGACTGTGACCGTATCTACCTACCGACTAGGTACTTTGGTTGTACGGGTTAAACCTACATACCTACCTATTAGCTATCGTTAAGGAAAATAAAAACCACTGAAATAATCTTGGTATTTATTATTTTTATTCTCTTTAACAACACATACTCAATATTTTACAGAAACGTATATGACAATCAGAGTAGTAACATAGTAATAGGTTTTAGTATTTAAATGCGAATATTTATAATTCCTGTGTACCAATGTGATAACGTCAAAACAAAATATTTCGTTATAAAGTCTTTATTTCTGATTACTTAATTAACAAAAACGAGATTTGTGTCTAAAACGATAAAATTGCGCATGTTCTTGTGTAAAGCGCATTAACTAAATTTATTGCAAATTAACATTAACTTGAGTTAATTAAGCTATCACATATTCCGTAAAGTTAACAATAAATAAGTAATACGTAACATAATCACAGCAAAGTGAACATTGGCTAACAAAGAAAGTAGGTATTCATTTATCCCTAAAATCGATTATCAATTAGTGACTGAATTATTAACTTACACGATCTAATGAGATCTCATTATTTCCTAATACAAATAAAAACGTCCCTATGACGTGACAACTATCGTTATTCACAATTTTATTTACAAACTGACTAGAAAGTCCTCTAAGGAGTTATTTTTTTGTTTACATCGTTCATATTTCTATCTCATTAATTTAGTCTTAATAGGTCAGCGTTCGGGAGCTGCTGCGACTCTGAAGCATTTGGCACATTCCCAGCGTTCTCAACTTGTTAAGACAGATTAACAGTGTTCACTTATGTACTAATTTAGTTTCTTCTGCTTGATAAAAATCTGAGTTTGCATCTGAAATTATAAAATTTCTAAAGAGACCACCGTTCAGCGGCTGGCCAATTAAATTATATATTTATTTATATCCAAATGAAAGTAGGTACAATATTTACACAATTGATTTTAATGCGTTTGTGAGACTAAAATCGCTTACATACAATAGTATAAATTTCTCACCTAACAATTAATTTAATTTTAAGCATATGAGTAACAGTGTTTAAAATTTATTTAATGTCTATTATAGTCCAGCTTACAGATAAAAGTCGAACGAATCTTCGAGTGTTATGGTGATGTCATAAAGAAGTCACACATCGTATACAACGGTTTACAAAAGACATCGTTACCTAATACTTAGTAGAACACAAATACCTGTCCGGATGACCCACACGGGACGCGGACACGCTGTACAGTTATACATATCACGAAACTATTTAGTCCCTCACATAATATCATGCAGTCAAAGTCTTTGTCTAATATCTTTGGTGAGTAGCTCCGATTCTGCTTCCGCACTACCACGAACACTAAATTGTACTAGATTCAAGTAGTCTGTATCACTGATAAGCTCCGCCGATGGCACTCAAGTTGGTCAACTACAGATCACTGTCGCTCCGACTCGGCGGCGCTCTGTGAACCTTATATGGGTGTGGGGAGCACTGTGAAGTCCTGAAGCGCATTTTTCACTGTCTCGTAGATGGGTCGGTTCTCGTCGGGGCAGTAGCCGTCGGGCGAGCACAGCGTCTGCAGCTTGGTGAGGTACGAGTCGAAGTTGTCGTGCGCCGGCTTGTCGCCGGGGACGGGAGGAGGCGGCGCGCCGGGCGGTCCGGCCGGCGCCGGCGCCGTGCCGCCGCCCGGAATGCGCACGTGCTCCAGCAGCGTGATCACGTTATTCCGCAGACTTTCATAGTACTCATTCAAGTTATTGTTACGTGATATTAAAGTCTGGTTCTCCTGAAATAGCAAGCAACATTTCAAAATCCCAAATCAACCGTCCCACACCTCAAGCAAAACGGGCAAATCATAAATTTTTGACTTGAGTGGCTGCTGATAATGATAGTGGTACCAAATTATAAAAAGGTGTTGGTACTCACAAATGTGTGATGTGTTAGTAGCACTCAAAGTTGGATGTTTCGAGCCATGACAGTACCATCTAAGTTATCAGACAAAAATTTTGGGTTAAAAATTTTCATGAGGTGAATGAAGTTTTTTTAGCTCATGGTTGTATCTATTCTGGAGCGCCGAAAAGCCAAGAATTTGAAACAAAAATAAAAATGATTGTTAGTTTAAATGTTATGAGTGGCGACCTCCATACGGTCTTTGAAAAAATCTTGTATGTTACTTACCCTATCTCCATGTGAAAGATGCGTCTCCATAGCGTTGATATCTGATTTGAGCCGCATCATCTGCGACTCTACGCGCGCGTTCTCTCGCTGCAGCTCCGTAATCTCCTGTTCGAGGGTCATCAGATCCTCGCCGTTCCCCGTCTGCATATTCATCTCCATCCCTGAATTCCAGAACATTATCTGTAGTAAGTTTGTGGATCTTAATCATATGATTTTTTTGCAGAAGAAAATTTCAGGTCCCTATCGGGGAGAATATTTACTTTATAAATCTTTGTTTTGCTCAATAAATAAATACAAAGGGAAGGCTTGAAAGAATTTAGCAATAAAGTAAAATACACACCTGTATAAGGCTTTGGGTATAACGGCGTGATATCATCCGGGTATTTGGGCTTTTTTGGTTGCGGTGTGGGCGTCGCGGCTCCTGCAACCGGGCATCCAGACAGCGAGCGGTGCGTTAGGAACGAGCCGTTGATGTGTCCCGATCCGTCGCAGCCGGGCGTCGGGCAGTTCACTCCGTCGAACTTTATAGCCGACGCCGCCGCAGCCACCGCCGCTTTGTGTTGCTCCACTGTTCCACCACTTTCGAGCACTCGCATTTTGTTGCGGTTTGCGATCGGGCACCCCGAGGCACTGCGGAACAAAAACCAAGGACATTAATACACAAACTTTTCTCCATATGCACACACTACTATATCTACTATCTACTCTCTACACCAAATATCTACTTTCCACTGAGAATCAGTCTTACCTTCGATGTGATAAGAATTTCCCTGTAGCGTGTCCAGATCCGTCACAGCCCGGTATAGGGCATCTAAGCAGCGTGGAAATAACCAAGAAACTTATTGGATTACAGAAGAAATGCGGTTTTCTCTAAATACTTCTTACAATAGTTAGAACTGAGTTGGAAGGTCAGAGGTATGAAAGCTATGCACGTGTTTGTTGTGGAACTCCTAGAAATTCAATGCCGCACATAAATTACGACAATACATTGAATGTAATTAGTTGGAGCCAGCTCAGATGTCGAGTGTCGTATTACTATCTGCGATTACAATAGTAAAACTGCAGTAAATTACTTACTCGTGTAAGCAGTTTTCTGTTTAGCAAGTAAGTTTTTTACTGTCATACTTATTTTTACTAACTCTGTAATAGCTAGGTATTAGTCAAAGTTTATTCTAAAAATAGAAGTGTTAGAGTGTTAGGATAGAAAATAAGTAAACCATATTAATTTGGCTAAACTTGTTTAATTCTAACTGGTCCTGACAGAAAACCCCAGATGTCTAAACGTTAATTAGGCTTTATTTATTCGACCACGACTATAATTTAGATAAGTTAATGTTAAATTGCACCCAGCACCATTACACAAATCAGTTGACCAAATGGTGAACTCACCTCAGTGGCTCGGAGTCCTGTCCGTCTCTAGGCTTGCTCTTGGGCTTGTTAGCTCTGGGGCAGCCAGAGAGGGAGCGGTGCGAGGAGTAGTTGCCGGTGACGTGTCCGGAGCCGTCGCAGCCGGGCGTGGGACACTTGAGCTCCTGCGAATGCGGCTGCACATAAACAGACTGCTTACAATGGCGTCTCGGCGCAGCGTACTGTAGCTTGCAGCGGCTCGCATAGTGGACACTGGACATGGCATGCGCTGGATTCTTGTTCACAGACACACATTCGAAGCCATCTAGCCCTAGATTGTGGGACTAAACCTTGCTGGGCTGGATGCATTTTACTAGAGGATTTATTTTATTTCCTAGTTTTAACTGATATTTGTTTTATTTCCTAGTTTTAACTGTTGGCACGAATCTGTCGAGAACACCAAATGATTGCTTCTTTGCATTTTGGGCTTCTGGTAGATTGAGCAGTTTCTGTGCTTCTTTTGCTTGCTCGATGAATTCCTGAAAATTAAAAGGACGAATTGTTATTATGTAATAAGATTGTATGTGTTTACACGGCTATTCATGGGCGATTTTAATAAAACACCATGACGACTTTGAATGTAGTTTACCTTTCTAGCTACTTGTTTTATAATCTTCTTTCTTGCTATCTGGGTCTTGCCTTTCTTCTTATGCCTGGGAGTGAAGTCCATTTTCTTAGGCTTGAGATACTGAAATAAAAATATAGGAAAAAATTACAAACTAACTTTAAAAGGTTTACTTTACGATTTTGTCTACGATGAATGAATAAACTTCATAAGGTTCACGGTCTAGATCAATTAGGGTCACCCACTAATCTGTTAACACAGTTCAGAGTTATACAAAAAGAGATGAAAATCTCAAGTTATTTACCCAGGACGTCTTGTTATTGAGTTGTTTGAAAAAAAAACATCGAAAAAAGGAGTCTAGCTTCATGCTCTATAAATCTAACGATAATCAGACAAAGGTCAATTGAAGTATTTATGGGGCCAATGAAAATTCGTTATTTTTGACCTAGGAGTCCTAGTTTTTGAGATATTTGCGTAAAATTAAAAAAGAGGATTTCAAGTTATGCCGAACGTACAACAGTGATAATTATATTCCCTGTATGGGGAGAGGTCGAGTATCTGTTTGAACTTTGGTACACTCCTGGCTACTGGTAGGTACTGCATGACTGTGTGTTGCATCATCTTACGACGTATACCCGGCTATAAACCTGCTGCGCCTGTTTGTCGAAACCAAGCGACCATTTGCTCTTACGAACTTACCAAAAGTTTCTTCTTCGCCTCCATCTGTTCTTGCATGGAGGGCACGTCAACTTCAGTGATATCAAACGGATTGAGTGTGATAAGTTCTGCAGGGATCTTGTCCAGTAACGATTTGACCTCAGCCTCCTTTCGTTGTGTCTTGTTCTGGAACGGATTGCTTTCCAACGCATCGAAGTTCGGCTCACCACTGCCTGTAATAAAGGTTATCCTTGAAAGGCCATAAAATAACATCACATCTGTATTTTCCAAAGTCAGAGGCGTTCAGTAAACCCTCGTTTCGACGGTTACGGTTTAAGTCTCGTGTAATAAGGAGTGCGCCTATTGCCATCAACCAGGTACTTCTCCAGACTCTGGGCTGCTACTGAGAATTACATGATGGAAACATCCAATAATATTATGTCTAACCTGGGAATCAAATCGAGGACCTCATGCTCAGCAGTAGCTCTTCTAACTATAGAATTAAGGATCCTTAAAAGAATATACTATTTTAGGCAGAATGGTAGTTGATCTTTCAGTATTTGGAGAGAGGCTAAAATACTATTACATTTTACTGGGGAAAGTAAGAGTGAAACTTACCTGGTACAATAATACTTGTAAATCCATTGCTAGTTCCAACTCCTAATACATCTTCATAGGGACAAAATTTGAAGTTATTTATAGTTTTTGCCATCCTATGCCTCAAGTATGGTTTCTCTGTTGTTTGTGAGCAGCAGTTACTGAAAAACAAAACACGGTGATGAGTGAGATTAATATAATTTCTATTTTCATGGTGGTAGGTCCTCAAACTATCTTTTGTTCAAATTCTAAGGAACATACTTGTATATCTCTACGACTTCATCTAGCCCGACAGCAAGCATGTCCTTCTGAGAGAACTCGAGGTCCACCGGGGCACTCCTTAGCCTGTAGTCTTGTATAGGTCCGTCTAGGTTCCTAATGTCCCAGATTTTCATACTTCTGTCCACTCCTGATGTGGCCATGTACCTGTTAATTAATCGAAATTATTTAACAAAACAAAATGTAAGGGCATGAAAACTATAAATTTAACCATGTCACCAATACGCGAAATTACAAGATTGTAAATAGTAATGCAATATTTTTATGTGTCTGTAAATTTAGTCTAATCTAAAACTTGTATGACAAAGTCAAAAGAGTTTATGTTTATGGGTTGTATGATCATTTGAAAGAAAAATAATTAGCATGATACATACATTCCCCTGTTATCCACAGCAATAGCAGTCAGCGGTGTCTTATGGCACAATATCTTTGCCAACGGTTCCTTGATAGTAGGTGACCAGAGTGATACAACTCCTTTGGAGTTCCCTATGCATAGGGTGGCATTGTATGGGTTCTGCGCCATGACTGCTGTTCTGCCCAAGTGGTTGTTGTAGTGCCCCACCACTTCTCCGATGGAAATATCTAGCCATGTCATGAAGCCATATTCATTCTGGAAATTAGATAAAAATGCTTTAAGTTAGCAGGAATATTTCTTACTAATCATTACTTTTTTAAA